>OX422209.1:474828215-475428215 GCA_949130495.1 Sambucus nigra
GCTACTAAAACACAAACGTTAATTCATCAGTACAACTCCTTGATTATGACTGAGACTGAGTCATTTGAGGACTTCTATATTAGGCTGATAGACATTGTGACCAAATTGCATGCTAATGGGATTATTTATGATAGAAAGTAAATTGTCTCTAAAGTACTAAGATCACATGCACAAAAAATAGATAATAAGAGATATGCAATTCAGGAGATAGATAATCAAAATCTTACACATGAACTCCTCAGTAGCAAATTGAGAATTGTGAAAATGGAATTAGAATTTAAGAAACAATTAACCCATTCCCAAAAGAGACACTCTGCCTCTAATCTTAACATTGACTTAGAATATGATGAGTATTATAATTTAGAAACTTAGGATAATCATATTGCCTTAATGTCTAAGCAGTTTAAGAAAATTGTGAACTTTCGAAATAAAATAGCAAAAAGATAAAGAAAATCTACTTATCCACACCAATCTAACAACATACCTCATGAGAGAAGACAAGACATACACCAGACTAACAATCACAAGAGATATGAGAAAGACCTTAAAATTGTTGAATGCTATAGATGTGGGAAGCTAGGACACACGGCTAGTGACTTTAGAGTTAACTTAGAAATTATTCACAAACATAATAGGGCTCATCTAAGCAAGACTTGGGATGGATCAAGTGACTCTAAAAATGATGAACTTGAGTCATATATCGCTTTTGACCATTGTATTTCATTCTTTGCTAAGATAATCTACAATGATGATGAGGAATCTGATCATGCTATGTTAACTGATACTATGCCTATTAGTTTATCTTCTTTATTGCTTGAGAATGTTGATAATTATTCAATTGTTGTGCATGTGAGTCAAACAGAACACTCTATTGTTGATGTCAATGGGTGTGTGACTCCTAAAATTAACCATTAGGGGACACTGCACACTGCACACTTAGTGACTCTGATAATGATGACCTTCCTAACATTCACACATTATACACAAACTCTTAAGAAAAGCACTAGGCTTGAAAAATTTGTCAAGGATCTTACCCAGAAGATGTAAGATGATCAAACAAAATGTTGAAGAGTACACTACTCAATATCTAACTTATGAGAATGAAACCAAAAACTTTGAACAAAAACTGAAAGAGTTATCTAACTTAAATGAAATCCTGGAAAATAAATACAAAGGAACGTTGTTGGAAATGGAACAAACAAAAGAAAAGACATCCACGGTCTTCAAAAAGTTTACTAAATTTGAAAATACTTCCACATGTTCTAAAGATTGTGTTGTTAAAAGTAAAACCAATTCTGATGATAGAACTGGAATAGGATTTTGTCCCAACTCTAAGACACAAACTAAAAATGTTGAAGCTATAAAGTTTGTTTCTGGAGGCAAAAGACCTATTAAAACTTGTTCAGATTTTCAAGGTTTAAAAAATGAGTTTGATAAAATACAACTGAAGTTAGACATTGGTGAATCAAGAAACTCTAAGCATAATGTTTAACAAAAGACTAAATATGCTTGCCCCCTATTCTACAAGTAGATTCGACATTTCATCATGTGCCATCTAGGAATAAGACTAGAGCTCAAAACTTAGAAAACCTTTGAATAATAATTTTCCTGACATTGTGAGTTCTACGTGCCATCTTTACTGCTCCTATTGTGATGTCTATGGACATTACCTTGATGGTTTCTATTCTAAACGTCTATCTAATCATGTCTATAAATCTCCTATTTACTATAATTTCAACTATTATAGGAGAATCCAAAATAATTATGACCTTCCTAGATAGCTAGACAAGAATTCTAACTATCATAATAGAAGGAAAATGACTAATACTAAAAGTCCATCAACAAGAAGGAATCCTAGATTCTATTCTAGATGAATTGCTCCAATTGTTTTTATAATAACAATAAAAATGCGCAAAAATCTTTTAAGGAAAAGACATAAGTTCGCATTTTTTATCAAATACGATCTAATAAGCGCAAATTGAAAACTAGAGCAATTTGGGTTAGAAAAGATGATCTATTACCCCAGTTAAAATGCAATATTATGATTAGTTCTTTTAGAGTTGGACATATAACAACTAGATGGTATTTAGACTCTGGTTGTTCCAAACATATGACCAGGGATGATTCCAAACATTCAAATAAAACTAACTTCTCCAAAGAAAAATACTTATTTGGAGATGGTGTATCAGCCCAGATCATTGGTAAAGGAAAACTCCATGAAGAAGGATTACCCATTATTGGATATGTTCTCTTGGTAAAAGGACTTAAATCCAATTCACTAATTATATCACAGTTTTGTGACTCAAACCATACTGTCACCTTTTTAAAGAATAATTGAAAAATTTTAAATAAAAAAGGTGATTGCATTATTACAGGACTCCGTACTCCAGATAACTGTTACAAAGTTAATCCAAGTACAAAGGTTTGTAACATTTCCAGAATGGATGACAAGGATATATGGCATAATAGGTTATGTCACACTAATTATTATAGTCTTGGAAAATTGTGCTCCTAAGAGATAGTTAGAGGTCTTCATAAGATGAAACCAATTTCAAATATTATTTATGGTCCATGTCAAGAAGGGAAAATTGTTAAGGCTCCCCATAAGAAAGTTAAAAAATCTTTATCCACTAAACCTATAGAACTCATCCATATGGACCAAATGGGTCCTTCCCGTACTGTTAGTCTTTGTGGTAACAATTACATCATTGTTATGGTTGATGATTTCACTCGATTTACCTTGGTTTCCCTTTTAAAACAAAAATAATAAACCATTCGTAAGTTTTTGAAAATCTTAGTTCGTATACAAAACAAAAAGGACTCCCAAGTGGATATAATTCGTAATGATGTAGGAGGAGAATTCATAGATTCTGACGTCATAGAATATTGTGACTATAATAGTTAAAAACATGAATTTAGTGCTCCTAAGACACCTCAACAAAATAGGATTATTGCACTATTCAAGAAATGGCCCGTGTGATGATTCATTCAAAAAATCTACCAAAATATTTTTGGGTAGAATCCATTCGTACCGCCTGCCATATAATCAATTGAGCCTATTTAAGGAAAAATAGGAAACAAACATCCTATGAGATTTGGTATGGGAAGAAACCTAACCTAAAATAATTTAGAACCTTTGGTAGCACCTGTTATGTCTGTAAGGACAGAGAACATCTGTCTAAATTCAAAACCAAAGGAGATAAAGCCATGTGTTTAGGATATTCTCCAAATAGTAGAGCCTATCGTGTCTAGAATCTTCGTACCAAAATCATAATGGAATCCATTAATGTAGTTTTAAGTGACACTAATGTAGAAAGTAAGAAAAAATAACCAATTATTGTGGATGAGTCCGAAAATATTTTAAATTATGACTCTCCAAAAATAGTTGAATCTTTACCAACTTAGACCCCTGAAGTACCTAACTGGGTTTCCAAAGATCATCCTTTAGATAGTATAGTTGGTAATCCTACTGAGCATGTTTGCACAAGATCTCAACTTCATAACATTGCTCACTTTGCATGTTTTATCTCTCTTATTGAGCCAAAAATTGTAAATGAAGCCTTAAATGACACTTTGTGGATAACTGCTATAGAAGAGGAACTTCTTCAATTTGTCATTCATGATATTTGGTATCTTGTACCCAGGCCTAAAAATAAAAGGATTATTGGCACAAGTTGGATTTTTAAAAATAACATTGATGAATCTGGGATGATTATTCATAATAAATCTAGATTAGTTGCCGAAGCCTACTCTCAGATTGTAGGATTAGATTTCGAGGAAACTTTTTCTTCTGTCATTCGCCTAGAATCTGTTTGCTTACTTTTTGCCATAGCTTGTCGTTTGCACTTCACTCTATATCAAATGGATGTCAAGTCAACCATCCTTAATGGAATTTTAAATGAGGAGACCTATGTAGAACAACCTAAAGGTTTTACTGACCCTCATCACCCAAATTATGTCTATCATCTTAAAAAAGCTCTTTATGGGTTACAACAAGCTCCTAGATCTTGGTATGAGCATCTATCCACCTTTCTTTTAGACAATGCATTTAGGAGAGGAGGGAATGACCAAACCTTATTTATCAAACCTTTTGACAACCACATTACTATTGCTCAAGTTTATGTTGACAATATCATTTTTGGATCCACCTCCCCTTTAGAAGTTATGACCTTCTCGGACATTATGCACAAAGAATTTCAAATGTCACTTATAAGGGAGTTACAATTCTTATTAGGTCTCCAAGTTAAACAGAATTCAAAAGGATTATTTCTATCATAATCTAAATATGCTTTAGAGATTATCAAGAAGTTTAGCCTAGAAACAGCTAAAGAAGCTAGGACTCCTATGAGTACCTCTGTCAAACTTTCTAAATATGAGAATGGGAAATCCATTGATTCTACCTTATACCTTAGTATGATAGGAAGCTTACTTTATTTTACTGCCTCCCGTCCTGATATCATGTAGTTTATATGTGTGTGTGTCCGATATCAAAATAATCCTAAAGAGAGTCACCTATTGTGCATTAAAAGAATTATCAAATACATTAAAGGAACTCTAGACTTAGGACTTTGGTATACGAAAGACACTTTCAGTACTATAGTAAGTTACACCGATGCTGATTGGGCCGGTTGTACTGATGATAGTAAGAGTAATTCCAGAGCATGTTACTACATTGGTAACAATTTGGTAGGATAGGGTAGTAAGAAACAAAACTGCACTTCCTTGTCTACTGCCGAATCCAAATATATTGCAGCAGGTAGTTGTTGTGCTCAATTACTTTAGCTAGAACAAATGATAAAAGATTATGGTATAACTCAAGATAAGTTGCATCTCTATTGTGACAATAAAAGCGTGAGTAATATTTCTAAAAATCTAGTTCAGCACTCTCGTACTAAACATATTAAAATCATATATTATTTTATACGCGAGTTAGTTGAATCTAAGAATTTAGAAATAATTTACCTTCCTACTTAATTGCAATTAGCATACCTATTTACCAAACCTATAGACTTTCTTTGATTTGAATCTTTGTACAAATCTATTGGTATGGTCACGCCAGAACAATGAGTTATTATTTCTACTAGTTTTCTTTGCCCTTTGTACATTTGAAACAAAATGGGGGAGAAATTTGTGTCCTCTTGGACATTTTGGTGTATTCTAAACTAATAGATTGATCTTAGTTATCTTATTTTCAGTAATTTTTTGTATAGGATATTGGGTAGATAGAATTTTTGTATAGGAATATGATTTTCTTATTTCTTTTGTATCCCTATGAGTTCTAGATGACTCAAAGGAGATTTTGTCTCATATTTCCAACTTGGGAGATTGAATCACCCTATATCTTTCACTCATTTGAGTCTATATTATATAGGTTCTCATCAAGTTTGGACATAGTGACAAAATTGAGTCATACCCTTTCAAACCAAAGAACCTTCAGATTCTTCATTTTGACTTCTTGTATTAGTCGAAAAGGTAGTACACCGACACTTCACCTAGGATGCATTCATGTGTTTCATTTGTGTTTTCCTTAATTCATTATATGGTTGTGTGTGATTTAAATCCCTCTAAAATAAATTTCTACAATTTTTGGGATACTCTAAATAATTTTTATGATTTTTTAAACAATTTTTAGAAATTTAAAATTGGTTTTTAAAAACCTTGTGGACTGTTGTGTAAATTCCATAAGCGATTAAATATATTCTTGGATAGAAATCGAAAGCACTTGAAAATTATGTGGGTATAATTTATATATGTAGAAGTTCAAGAACACGTGTTTTTCCAGCCATCTTATCCTTACACATGGTGTTTCCACAACGACTAGATTTGTGTTTCTACGCTCTCACATACATGTGATTAACTATCAACCATTGGATCTTTTTAATCAACGTTCTACATGTTATCTGAGATGATCCTTGTAACATTTTGATCAACGAATGGGGGTTAACTTTCAAGCAGTGCAACCTTAACCCATGGATTTTCTTCGACCTTTAAAAATTAATCATGAGCTTTGATTTGCCTTAAGGTTCCTGAGCCTTCCATCTCTTACTATAAATACAAGGCATATGTTATACGTTTCCAATATTTTGCCAACCTCATTTTTTGAGAGAAAAAAGAGAGAAGAGAGAAGAGAGAGAAAGAGAGAAAATAAGAAGAGAGAGAATCGAAACCACTAAACTGAACTTCGACAAAATCGTAATAGCAAGCCCTTTATGAGAGCGAGTTAGTTTGAGATTCACGAAGATCTATCCTCTTCTATCCTTTATCTCTTTCCCAACTTAATCCCGTTGGTTAAATCTCATTTTTTATAGAACTTTGAGATTTCATCTCTGTGATACATCTCACTTAAATATTGCGTAGTGTTTATTTCTTCTATCGAGAAATATTATTTTGTTAGTTGTTTTCAAACTGATATGTTATTCTCATTCCCTAAACCAACAAAACCTTTTCTAATTTCAGTTTCTTTGAACATTCAGACTTAGATCTAGTTGAGATCTTGATTGGAGATTTGCACTTTCAAACATTTCACATTTTGTGAAATAAATGTACATATTTTCAAACAAACAGTGTATAGGATCTTGTCTCATGTATATAGAAATATTCCCTCTTGATCTGTGGATATTTTAAAGATCCAAAGTCTAATAAATTTGATTAAACTAATTTTGGAATATTTGCATATTTTGAACTTTTTTTTGCATATTGTCTGTAATTAAGTGTGTGAGAGTTGCATGCATGTGATTTAGAGGGAATCATCACTTACACATTCACACTACCACACTGAAAAGTGTTGGTATTGAGATCTCGGACATTTTGAGTCGACGTAAAGCTAAAAGGAGTGGAGTTACAAAGCTGAGAGAACATCAACAACATCAAAGCCTTGGGAAAAGTCAGAAAATCCAGAGGAGTTGGTATATTTTCGAACTTAGAAGTAGGTCTAATTATGTGTCTTGATTGTTATATAGTTTGTAAACTAGTACTCTATTTTAGTGGATTTTTACTTTTGAGGTGTAGTGACCTTCGTGGATGTTTCCCCAATTGGGTGGGGTTTTACCATGCTAAAATTGCTCATGTATACTTCCTCTTCCTCTCATCCCTTTCTTAAGGATGTGATGTGTTGGTTTAATTTTCTTAAGTTTTGTTTTTCAAAAATGGTAAACCTATACCTTAAATAACTCATTCATACTGTTTTACACATCTTGTGTTTGAAACTCTTCAACAAACTGTTCGGAGCCATTTATATTGTTTAATCTTGAATTAAACAACTTAAGTGGTACTTTTTCATAAAAGAGTAAAACTTAAAAGTTCAACTACTAAAGTTTATTTATTTATTTTTATATAGTCGACTACCTATACAGAAAAATGATTATTGGATGTCAAACTGATGCAGTCGTACAACATAAGAAGGCAATATTAAAATTCGATACATACTGAGCATGGTCTGAGAACCTAGGAAATGTGTATGCCCTGAGCCGGATTTATTGGTTACCCGTAGTCAACTCGGTCCGAATCGTGCATTAGGTGTGAAGTTCAATCAAACAACTTATATAATTTTTCTATTCCCATTTTAATTTCTTTAAATTTTCACTTATTAGCATGCGAGTCCAATTTCATATTCAACTACGTGAGGGACTCGTAGGAAACACTCCTGGAGTCCAATGCATACAGAACTTACTAACATAAATAAAATGGAAAGATTACCTGTATAATGCCCTCAACATACAGAACCACATACTTCCTATCGTAATAAAAGGCATATGGTACCATTTTTTCTCCTTGTCCTTACAAAAATGGTTATTTTGTATCATTATGCTTAAAAATAGCATGTCTTACCATTAACGCACAGGGTTAAACAATTAACAATTTTTAGGAAAAAACTTGACTTACTTTTGAAACGCTTATTACTCAACACTCATTAACTCACATCAGAGTTGCTTTACCACTACTTAAGACTTTCTTTTAGCACATTTACATATCGTGTTAGAATTGTGTATTTAACATGAAAGTCTTATATGACACACACGCCTATGTTATTATGGGCTTAGTCCTCATTAGGTAGCTTAGTTACTCATTAAGTGACCTTACTTAACCAGTTCGCTATTTTTATGAGCATTAGTCATTATCCTCAATTTGCTTGTCCACATTACATTAACCGAAACATTTATTGTTACGTTCAACTTAGGTTATCTTTATACTTTCACTACGTAACCCCTTCACTTTTCATGTTCCATATTACATTATCTTTTTCTTATAATTTCCAAATAATACAAGTACTTTAACGGGCTCCACATCGTCGGCGAAGGAACCATAGGTTCTGGCCAGTTGTTTTGGGTTTTTCACCCAAGATCCCCAGGACCTTCTTTCTTACTTCTCGGTTGCATTCGATTTTTTATTAATGTGTTTAACATTTTTCACACGTCCACATTACTTCCCATTTATAGGCGGAAGCCAAAAGCTCGGACTTCACCGTTCGTTTTTTCATTAACACTTGGAAAACTTTTTCTTTCTCCTTTAAGTCTTTTGTTCACACACATGTCGATTTTATATCAAAATCATTCACGCTTTTAGGACTTAACTCAATTTTACCCATACTAGTGTAAAAACATTTATTAACATTTATCCCCTAAAATGTTCCATTTTAAGTAAATTATCAATTTACACCTTTTTGTTGCCAACTTTGCAATTTAATGCATTAACAAGTGTTATTTTTCCCAAAATGGTTATTAAGTTTCCAACTTCATGATTAAAACACGTTTAGCCAATTTAACACTTGTTTAATATGACACTTTTATCCAATTTTCACACTTACCACTTTATTACCACAATAAATAATCTAACGCCCCTTTTCACATTAAAGCTCCAATTTTTAGACATTTGACATATACACTTTATTTATGGAACTTTCCATCTTAACTCCCACTTTGCTACTATTCACACATTTAAACCCTTTAACTTCCATTATTAACTTTTATACCACAATACATGTAAAACCTCACTTTATTATATATTTAAACATTAATAACACTTTTACTCCCTATATAAAATTTCACACTTTAAATACCCACTAAAGTGAAAGTTTATCCTTTTCATTTATTTTCATTTATTCATGTAGGAAATCATCCTTTAATCTCACAAAATGACCCAAACAAGCTTAATAGATTTTATTCCATAAAATTGCATTCTTTCCCTTAAAAACATTATTATGACACATTTTATTGCATAAAATGTTGAAGTTATATATTCTGAGCTTTTCTATGTTTCAAAACCAATTTTAAACTACCTTTTTAAAACCAATTTCCATACAAATGATAAGATGATTACTAATTAACACTTAGATGCAAACTAACATCAATCTTAAACATATTAGTCTACTATATAAAAAATAAGCATGTCGAATTTATACACACTTTAAACTTAGATCAAAGTAAGTTTTCCCCACCTAAAAAGTCTTCAAAGATGGTGGTGGTGGTGAATAAGGGTGACTCCCCCACCTCCAAAGGTGTCCCTTTGGGGAGTAACAAAATCTCCACCATGCAAGATCCAACTCCTATGTTTTAAGAACTCAAACTCCATAAACCCTAGTTTCTTCAAGATCCACACCACTGCTAACTTCCTTTTGCAGAAGGAAATGGCATGGGAAATATAGTGGACGAGTATGGTTTTTTGGGTAAGTGTAGTTTACCAAGGCTTAAGGAAATGGCTTATGGTATTTCGAGAGAGGGAGAGGGGGTCGTCGACTTCTTGAGAAAGAGGCTAAAAATAAATATTTTTGTTATTTCTGATTATTAACCTAAGCCCCTCTCTTATACGCAACCAACAACTCACACATTCTTATAATATGCACATATAGTTTCATCCCCACCGTCAGGGTCCAACAGCTGACAAGGAATGTTGATCAACAGTTCAGAAGTTGATAACGCAAATTGTAAGTCTGACTTCGTCCGGGTCGTTCGAGCGACCACTTTCATCATTTGAACGATATGGGTTTGTCTTTTAAGCGATTGGGACTCATCATTAGAATGATTAGGGGATCTTGCTAGAATGACATAATCCCTAAAAGTTTCTAAATATCACATATTTAACCTAACAACTTCTTTAATCTCACAAGAGGCACGAATGAAAGGGTAGAAGATTCTTAAATACCAATTCTCTTTATTTTTATCCAATTTTGCTGACAATTATTCTACACTTATTATTAACTCCTCATAAACTTTATAATCCATATAAAATTTAATCGAATTATTGGGGTAGTGTATTATAAACATCCCTCCTTGGGGAATGTTTTCGTTGAAATTCTTGGCTTATCAACACATAGAGCTCGGTTAACTAGCAACTTGTTTTTGGCCCTAGGGTATTCCGAACTTTACAATATAAGCCCCAAACCTCATTTTCACTGATCCCTATTGTTGACCCAATCATAACGAACTCTAAGATCTTATTGTTAATTCTCAAGCATGCCTAATACGTCTATCTTGACAGAACCTCAAGCACATAAATTTAGTCAAGTCATCTAAGTTAACTCTGTGTTGCCACTTATCAAAATCTCCTCTTGGTCACTGAATATACCGAGATGTTTCTCCTTCATAGCATGAATTGAAGACAGAGAGAGATACAGGCGATGGTGTTATGTTTGCATCAACCATTAGGATGGCGATTTATTGAATAGGATACATGTTGGCTTAAAATTGAGTGGGTTTTGATGGTGTACCTCTTTGTAGCTGGGGTCGAGCACTTTGAACCGAAAGAGTGAGTTGTGAAATGTGTATGGGTCCACCAAGGGATGCGTTTGGCAGCCTGATAGATATTTTTACTCACGTATTATTATTTCCTTAGTTGAGTCGATCAATAGTATTCAAGTATAATAATTAATTAACCTTATTTCCTTTCCTATAATTCCTTGTTGACCAAGGATTAAGGTTAGTAAGATGTGTAAATAATAAATTAACCTTATTTCTCCACTTAATGACCACTTTTATCACCAAAATAATACTATACTAGTTAATTCTCACAACTGGTAGCCCTGCGATAATGCAATCAGTTCCCAGTGTGTACTCTTGTTCCCCATAGGGTGCACGTACCTTTCTTTAGCCACTCGATTTTTTTTTGAGTTTTCTCTATATAACGCCCACTTTTAACCCTAAAACGAGCTTATACTATTAAATTTCTACAATCGGGAGCCTAGAGAGGATGCGATCACTTCCCATGGGTCACTCTTATGCCACATAGAATGACTATGCCTATTGGGAGCCCAGAGAGAAAGCGATCGCTATTTTGAATTTTTACCCCATAACCCCCACTTTTAACCCCAAAAGGAGCTTATACTAATTAATTTTGCCAATTAAGATCCCGGTGAGGATGCAATCACATCCCGCGGGTTACATTTATGTCCCATGGGGTGTCCATGCCTATGACCAGGAAAACTGGTTGTTTCTTTGGGTTTTCACCCCTTAATGCACATTGTGAATCTGTATATAACCTTTGTCTACACTCAATTTGTTAATTGAAAATTTTGTAAAGGATTACAAAATTTAGTGATACACATGCTCACTAGATTATATCATGTTATGTTCGGGACATACTAAATGTTTCCAGGGCTACCCACACACGTGTTCACATACTTTGATTAGGCCAAAATTAGTTTGGAAAAACAAAACCATATACGATAGTAAAAACTACAACCAACTTTCTTCTTTCGAATGGACAATTGGATAAAATAATTAGATAAAACTCAAAATGTGAGAAACTTACAACACCATGTCTTTAACCACTAGAAGTGACAAGAAACAAATGCAGGAATCCTACAAAAGCCACATCAAAATCCCAAGTTTTTAACACAAAGTTGAATTTAATCTAGAATAATATTTAAAGAATCTGATATAAAAATAAGACATGCTACAAACCATGTCATTTGGAATTTTATACCAAGTCTCTGACGACAACATATTCTAAGTGAGATAAACATAATAACAAACACCTCATCCAAGCCTGCCAAAATGTGTGTAAATAAAAAATATATATAATCTTTTTGACTCATTTACAAACATGTTATGTGCAAAGTCAAGAACTTTCACAAAACATGTCAGTCCAACATAGGGAAAATAATCCATATTTCAATATTTTTTCGCGATGAAGAGTAAACCCCAAATGGAGTGATACAATACCCAAAAAATAAAATGAATCACATTGATCAATCATGGAATACCCTTTTCAAAATATCATTTATTTTTATAAATTATAAATTACATTTGTATCCTTAATTTATTAATAATTACGCTTTGACAACCAAAATTGAAAAAATATTAACATGCCCAATACTTTATGTAAATCACATTTTCTCTTCTCAAATTCATGTAATTTGCAGCAGATGAGAACCTAATGAGAAATTTTTTTGTAAAAAAAGAACATGTCATAGGAATCTAACACCAAACTTAGTAATTGATACTATCATTGCGAAAAAACATATATTTTGAAAACATAAGGATCTCCAAACATTATATATATGATGTTAATGAATCGGTGACTATTTTGTGACACCCCGCCTACTTAAATACCGGGTGGCCAGCCCATGATCAAAATAGGCGGGGTGTCACAGATGGTATCGGAGCATCATGTTTTAGAGTCTTTAGGATCTATGCGTCTTATTACGTTTTTGTGTAGAGTTATTTGATATTGATCCTTATTATAGGATTATTGTATTCCTTCATGTATGTGACATACATTATCCTGCTATTAACTATAGTCGATTCGATTCATATATGAGTTTAATTGGGCTTCCTACATCGAGCAATTTTGGACAACCAGCGAGGTCCATTAGAAAGAATGTTGGGGGAGAGGCTCAGTAGAAGCCATGGAATATTCTGGGAACAGTGACCACGATATAAGTCACTATGATTATTCTTTAGGCAGATGATATTGGGATAATCATTAGGGTGTAGTAGTTTCCCTATGCACCGTGGTAGAAAGCGGTGGTGTAAATTTAGACTCACCCAGCGTAGTTAGTAACGGGGAGTCGGAGAAACTCTTTTGAAGATCCGTATCTAAGGATTCAGGGGAAGATAGGAAGTGTGATGGGTTAATGGGAGGAGAAAACCTAAAGGAAATTGTGTAAGGTGGAGTGCAGTTGAACCTATGATTTAATTTTTGGCGAAATTGTGGCTTATAGGAGCGGCATTGTAGTGATAGGAGTCAATCACCATAACTATGGAGATATACCAGGAATAATGAGGAATTTGGGGTGTGGGTTGACCACAAATCCTCTCATCAGTTGTTTATGTAAAGACGTAAAGGAGATTTCATTACTTGTATCAAAAGGGTCGTACAATGGTCGATAATGAAGGAAACTTAACGTGTTTAGTGAACTTTGTACCCGATGAGGTGGATACGGAGAATAAAATAGGTCCATAAGTTAATAATGGACTCATGGAGAAGTGAGGGTGGACTCGATTAGGGTCGACAAGGCCAGCAACGAGTGCCATCGGGTCGGCGGATAAAAAAAGGACAACGGGGATAGTAATCAGGGTCTAGACTACTAGGTCTATGAGAAGGACAATCCTTATATGTCTAGTGGGTCCAAAGAAAGGGGAATGACACATAGAGGTGTTTGATGTGTAAAGAGTAGGAACACATGTGTGGATATTTTTCGTAGTGAATTAGGGGATAGGAATGGTATGCCTAGTAGGGCAAATAGTTATAAGAAGTTTTTGGCTTGGTTGGGATGAGGGTATTATGTCCAGGGACCATTTGAACTGCAAGTGATTTTGGAAATTTAAAGTATGAGTTTTATCCCGGGATGATTGGGATCTATTTTTTATAATGCGAGCGAGTCACAGTAGTTTGTTAGTACTGGATTCACATGTGAAACAACTTTACTAGAGGTATCATTAATATTAGTATAGTGTGTATATATATAATGTTGAGTATTGGGGATCTCTTTGGTTTCAGCTGTAGGGGAGCAGGTGTGGACACTGAGAGGATATATTTTTATGAGGTTAGCTCATTTTGAGAGGTGATATTTGAGGTGTGATTTTATCTTGGGTATGGACTATTAAGCGATGGTGGGAGGGTAAATCAAGACTATCGTGTTCACAGTTCCGGGGCACGATGCATATTTTTATGAGGTCTCACTTGAAATAGGGTTGAGCTCGCGGTGATATTATTATGAAGTAGACTTCAGAGACTATTGTTGTCCAGTTACATTGGATCCCAGTGTGTAGGGACTTTTACTAATGTGATTTAGGGTATATCGGGTTCACCATTGAGCAAAGAGTTTTTAGCTCATTGTTGGTTATGTGCTGAGACGTTAGTGATGTTGAGAGCATTGTATCGTGCGACGCCTTGAGAGACATGGGCATAGACGATTTAATCTATGTCTCGAGAGACAAATTTATGCTATCTTAGTTATGTTCTTTGGACCCAGGAATTTCGATGATCGAAAATGCTAGGGAATAGTGCATTGGGAAAAGAGTTTTTAAGTTTCATTGTGGGATGTTACATGCTTAGACCTTAGTCAATGTTGGGAGTATTGAGATGTTGTTGGATGCTAGTGCATCGGTTCTAAATGTTCAGTTATTGAACGTGTAGAAGAAATACTATAAGCTAAGTGCTATTACGTTATATGGCTAGGGGAGCCTAGGAGTGCTGTGAAGGAAGCACCGAGAGAACTTATGTACCACAAGTTAATGGGTGGGGCAATATCAACAAAAAATAAATTGCAATTTATGGGGTAATCGAGAATACCTCTATGATATAGCCACGCCGAGAGTGGGGAGCTAAGCTTGAGATAAGTAAATTACGTACGAGACGTAGTGAAAATTATGCTGGGATGCTTGGGATATAGTTACAGTATAGTAAGACTTGTGTTTGTTGTTTCGAGGTATGATTTACTTGTGTTAGTTATCACCTGAAAGAGGATCTAGTCTATATAAACGTGTATATATGTTGTTGTGTGTTTCATAATAGACTTATAAGAAAGTGTTTGTAATGTTATATTTGATCCCGGTGAGTAAGTACGTTCACTGATAGGTCTCAAGGTGGATAGGCTTTTTATCGAGCGGGGAGATATAGATCATGATTGATTCATGCTAAGAAACTAGTGATAGTAAGGGGCGCCGTATGCATGATGTCTTTTATAACATGAGAGTGCGAGAGTATACTTTTATGTCAGGTGGCGAGAATTTTGGGGTACATGTTATGGACTGAGTGCATGCCATATCTTAACGACTAGCAATGTTAGGTAGTAGTGTATCGAGGGGGTTCATTATTTGGTTTTCTCTTTGCAAGACGTCCCACGCATGAAACTTAGCTCAGCGTTAGAAGTGGGGAGGTGTTTGGTCATTAGGACATGGATTTGGTACCTCGGTTATTATTCATATATGAATTTATAACTGTGAGTTGAAAGTTATATTACAATTTAAGTCTAGTAGAGTCAAGTAACATTTGTGCGGATAAGCACGGTATAGGATGTACGAGTGCCCTGGGTAATTTATTTAAATTTAATATAATTTGCAATTAGAAGGGGCAGAGATATGTGTAGCGATCTTAAGGGCATGTGAGTAGGGAAGTATTCGAGGCTTGGAGTACTAGACTTATGTTAATTTCGAGGACGAAATTTCTTTGTAATGGGGGAAGTACGTAATATCCCACATTTTTGAGGATATAGAATTTAATTTTTGGGGGGATATCGATTTTAAATTATCTGGAGGATTTAACTAATTTAGTGAATTAAAATTTAATTAATCCGGGTTAATTTTTAAATTTGCATGTGTCAAAATTTGAGGGCAAGATTTGAGAATTTAGTAAAGTAACTCAGATGACGATTTTGAGTGCACGATTGGTTCCAAATAGGTTGAGATAGTCAGAAAAGAGTACATGGAGTAGTAATTGGGTCTCGATGCATTTTTAGGCATAATCGGGCTCACACGAGGGTGTTCAAGTCATTTAGGCTTGGCCCATATGCTTAATTTTGGGATTATCAATATAAAACATACATTAGGTAGGTTTTGGTAGGAACAACTAAATAAGAAAACCCTATCTTTTCAGAGGAGAAAAGAGGGAGTAATTTGGAGAGTTTTGGGGAGCCAAATCATGAAGAGGGGTGTGTTCTTTGTCAAACCTTCGTCTACACCAAATGAAATCAAACCCTATGAATTTATTCAGGAAAGTAGTTCAACTTTCTTTCAATTTAAATTACAGTATTACATTTCATATCATAGTGGGTGTAATTTAAAATTTATTTTTGGGTAGGTCATTATATGGAAAATAGGTTTTGAGGAATTAAACACGTTGTGTAGATTATATATTAAATTGATGGAAAATACAATTCATGGTTGTTAAAATCTGAACTATATTAGAAAACCATCATTCAATTTCATTTCATTCAGGTTACAAAATTGAAATATAATAAGCAATCGTATGAAACCCATAAAGAACCAATTCACAATTTTAACCGTTGGTATTATACATCGGTGATGCTTAGTGAACAATTCCCATGTCAAGACCTGTTTTAGAACTGCATTGAAGGTTAGTAATAATTGGGTGAATTTTTTAGAACAAACCATAAAGCTCCAGTGGTTAAAAGAAATGGCAAAAAAATTAGAGTCACGGGGAAGAAGCTTCCCTTTTCGTTCGATTGATCGAACGATCTAATCGAGCGATCGACGAAGCTAGAATTTTGATAGTTTACTCCTTTTTCGTATATAACCTTAATTTATTTTGTGCACTTCTTTAGGGGTTGTATTATAAGAAGAGATATAGAAAATCAGAGGGTCTTCAATGGAAGCCGTGGGCGTAGGAGGAAGACAACGGTCATTTGAATGACCCTAGCAGGAAAACTTTGACAGTTCACTTTTTCTTAGTTACGGCCTTAGTGACATTGGGGGATTATTTAGGAGATTTTTAGTAGAGTTAACTATATAGAAACTAAGACGTAGAGTATCAAGAGATGAAGATAAGAAATTTTGAAGGTGAATAAAAATGTGAGATAAGACAACCTTTTCTGAGTACCAGTCTCATCCTATTTAGGACTGGTGTTTCACACCACCCAATGCTTTACCATGCTTATAGACTTGTACAATTTTGTTATCTCACAACTTGTAAGGACACAAATCTCCAATTGAGTCATTTGTTGTTTTGGCTCAATTCCGGACAAAAACATTTGAGTCATAATATAGTGTTCATGTGTATCCTTCAAGCCTATAACACATAAAGTTGAAGACATAGCGACAAGAATTTCAAGTGGACATCATTTGCTGGTTTGTGAGCCTCGTTTATGCGTCATCAACATCACATTGTTCCAAGGTCTCCAAATGGTATGAATGAAATTATGTATATTTAGAACATTAGATGTTTTAATTGGGTGTATTTTATTAAATATTTTAAAAAGTTTTAACGACTTTACTTTACTCAAAAAATATTATTTTAGAACTTTACATAAAAGTTTTTGGCTTAAAATGAAGTTTTATATTTTTTGCAAAGTCGTCCAAACAAATATGGGAACCAACGATATTCCCAAATCGTTCGAACGAGACTTCTAACGAGATTTTCATTTTATCACTGACTTAACATTAGTAAAGTCACTCGAACGAGTTTTGACGGGAACAGTTTTTTGGTAGTTTTTCCCATTTTCTCACTACTTTGTCCCCATTACTTCTTGCCAGAATTAATGATGTGCGGGAACCAACTTTTTGAAGTAAATTTTGTGAGTTTTCCAAAGCCTTTGAGAGAAAAATTCTAAAAAAAAGGTTCAAGTTTGTGTGTTTCAATTTTGTCAAGAATCGTAGTGTTCTGCACAAACACACACACACACACACACACACACACACACACACACACATATATATATATATATATATATATATATATATATATATATATATATATATATATCGTTCTTGGAATGTTTGGCACCGGGTTCTACACTACCAATCAAAGAGTTGTTTGGGTTTGCTTCTACATCCCACAAAGAAGAAGATAAGTTTGTTACTGCGGCGTTCCCACTTAGAGAAAAGCTTCGAGTGCGGGTTGACGAAGTCCAAAAGCTTCATTGGAGGAGTCCAAGGTTTCGGTGGAGTCCGGGATTGTCGGCTAAGCAGAGGTTGGTACAAGAAAGAAACGTCGGGGGCTTGAAGGACTCGAGTCGAGTTGTGTAAGTCATCTATCTTGTATTTGTAATATCTGTACTTAGTGGATTTAAGGCTAGGGGTCGTCCGAGGTTTTTCCCATTTTTCGTTTTTCTCGTACATCGCGGCGTAATGTGATTTATTTCTCTTTATCTTGCAAAATTACTTTAGAATGCATGCTTAGGTAATTCAAGATAAAATTGGGTTTTATCACACTAAAGTTCAATTTGGTGCTAAAATTAGTTTGGGTGAAATTTTAGATTAATTTAATTGAAGTCAAGATAATTTAATTTGTTAAAATTTTGTTTGGCCTAATTTGCAAAAATGAATTAATTTGTGTAGGCTAATTTTAGGACTTGAAATTAGGTAATTTGTTTAAGTGAATATTTATTAGTTGATGAATTTGATGTCACTTTTAGTTTAGTTTAGTTTTAATTTGTAAGAAATTAAAATTTGATGGTTGTGTGTGTTGTGTTGAATCATCTTATTCTGCACTTTTAGGAAATTCATATTTAATTTTAAAAGAAAAATTAAAACTGGGAGTTCCAACGATTTCACTACTTATTCAGGTTTATCTTGGATATATCTTGTCCATTTCATTAGTGGTTGATTATGGTAATCTCTTTACTCCCCTCTGCTCTCAATTTTAAAAATAATTTAATTTAACATCGAGGACGATGTTGCTTTTTATTTGGGGGTGGAATTTTATCAAAATCGTACCTCTTTTGAAAAAAATTCAAAACCTTATTTTTAAAATTTTCATGCAGTTTCTTTCATCTCACTCATTGACGTGAATTTTCTATCATCCATCTTCTACGTCTAGGGATCAAGCTACAAGTTATCTTTTTTTTTTCAAAGTAGTTTGTGTGATACATATCAAGGTATTTTTCACCATGAATTTCTAGAATCAACAAAATTTGAGCAATTATCACGTCACTATGGTTTAGAGTTGAAGAGTACTATAATTCTCAAGAAAACCTTAAGGATCACTAGTGAAGACTTTAGCTTATGAGATTCGTGTCTTTCAACTTTTAGAGAGTTTTGCACAATCTTTGAGTCACAAGTTGATTCAACTTCCTCTTGGTCCGCACTTAAATCGTTGTATGATCTCTTTATTCTTCAATAAAAAAATTGGCTTGATCACTGAGAACGACAACAATTTCGAGTTGTAAGAAACATGTGTCTTGAAATGTGTCCTCATCACCAGACTTTTACCCATACTTCCACATTCTTACACCTTTCATTTTCCATATCACCACCATCTACCATCCCTATTTTTTTATACCACCGCCGCCATCTAACATTTTGAAAAACACAAGAGTGTTAGCATAAAAAAGAAAAAAGAGAAAAACAAAAAAAATAGAAAAATAAAAAAATAAAAAAAATAGAAAAAAAGAAGAGAAGAAAAAAGAGAGAAAATAAAGTAGAGTTTGTAGTCGAGTTCTTGTGAAATAAAAAAAATTGTTCCTCAAGTGTGGAACACTCTTCTCCTTCATCCATCAAAACATTCATCATACATCATCTCATCCCATCGTTCTCATTTTATTTTCCCCTCACCCATATGCATCCATGTTTTCCCCTAGGTGTTCGGGCAAATGAAAGTCAACGTGGTGAATAACTCGACGTTCTTACTATAGCGATTAACACTCCTTTATGATTTAGTTATTATTTATTTTCGCATGCTGTTAATTTACGAAAGATAAAATTTGGCACCGGTCTATTTAAATTACTAGGTGGTTAGTAACTTTAAAAATATTTTTTGAGAGTGATGTTAAGAACAAGCCATATGAGACCAACGTTTTATTTTAATCACGGGATGGCCACCCGGTATTTTTGTATGGGGGTGTCACATGTTTGATACAAAGTCAAAATCGGTGAGGGTTTGATACTGAAACGAAATTGAAATCTTTTCTCTGAATGACTCGTTTGTGTACAAACATGTGTGTTTATGTGTATGAACAAACATGTGTATTTTTATGTCTGAACGAACATGTGTGTTTATGTGTGTGTGTTAGAAAAAGATATAGAGATAGAGAGCGTACCTACGGATGAGCCAAAATCGGAGGGCTAGATGATCGAAGGTGGATTTTGGTTGGAGGAGCGTGCCTGATTTTGGGTGAAGATGACTGAGAATTTGGGTTAGGTCACTTTGGATAAAGAGTTTCGATTTGAGATGGGGGGAAATAGTCCGCCATTTTTTTCTTTACTTGCGTATATAGAGGAAAAATATGTCATAGATATAAAAAACAGTCATAACATGTACTATTATATATGACTCTTGTAATTAAACTGTCATATACATTAACAGGAATAAATTTATAATGACAGTTTGTAAATAATATGTCATTTAAGTAATACTATTATACTTTAAATAACAGTTTTTTTAACTGTCTTAAAGTCATTTTTACAACTGTAATTTCACCCTGACTTTATTTCACCCCCCCCCCCCCCCCCTCTCTCTCTCTCTCCACCTTACTCTCCCCCTCTCCATTTCTGGGGATCAACAATTTTCGACCATCTCCCTCTCTCTCTCAACATAGGTACATTTATGACCTCTCTCACCTTATATATATATATATATATATAAGGTGTCCAATTTATGTTGTTCAAATTTGACTAACGATTTTTGGGAAATTTCTCCGTTGTATTGGGTGTTATGAAATTACTATTGAATTTATGATTACTAACATTTAATGTACTATTTTTTCACACAACTAATTTTAAGCAATATTAGGCCTTCAAACAAAAATATTTTAGCTTTCGCAAAGAAAGTAATTGATTGTCTAGATTCCTCTTTAAAACCCTATAATTTTTAATTATATTTTAATCTTTATAATGGGGGTATGCTGTAATTAAAGATCGTAATTTTTAAGATTTTGGTCCAAGTGGGAAATTCATCATGTTGATCCCTGTTTGATTAGTACAAGTGGGCAACACCCAAAAAAAGGTGTTTATAAGAATCAGGGTGAAAATTGATCTTAGAGTCAGTAACACCTTTGAGATTGTAAGCGCGAAAATCTAATTATCTTTGAGGATGTCCAACTAGTATTTCAAGATGAATTAACGTTGAAATGATAAATAGGATTGTAGAATATCACATTTGTAGGTATGAATGCGTATTCACATTGAAATGTTATGTCAAGGAAAATTACCCCGCGCTGATTTGGTGTTCCTTAGATGCCAATGAGGGTGGCGACCCAGCCATAAAGATTATCACCTTTATGAGTCGAAGTTCAAGTGAGTTAAATATATTATATATAAATGGTTTAACATCACATTTTCAAATATACATAATCCTTAATAATGTACATAACAAATGTGTGTGTGTGTGTGTGTGTGTGTGTGTGTGTGTGTGTTTGATATTCTCACATGTTATATATTAAAATATGGACCTATTTATTGTTAGAAAGTGTATATGAAACGCTTGATGTAGAATTCTATATGAACTCTCATGTTTAATAATTCTGTTCTTAGAAATCAATTTAGTAGATAGTTTAAAAAGAGTACAGGATAAACTTATGTTTTATTGTTTGGTTGATAGTTGTTGTGGCTTATTCTTAATTATAATGGTTTGATACGAATGATGGATACTTAAAACGCTTACTCTATTAATTTTTTGTAATAAACCTTTAACTAATGATTTGTCTTAATGGCTACCCTATATTAATTAACGTGTTGTGGATGTGTTCACTCCTTCCTTAAATGGTTGTTGTTCGGGTGAATACAAATTGGTGGAAGGTCATGCACAATTGATGGACAAAGTGTAATTTTAGGTTTAATTAAATTATAATGACTTTCAATTGATGAGTCACGGTAGTAATTATAGAAAACAAGAGTGCAAAAAGGTGCAATTTGACTACACTAAAACATTTTTCAATAGTGCACACCACATAAAAGGAACACCTATTTACAAGTATGGTAATAGGAAAATTGAAAAACTTATTTACCTTTGAAATCATGGAGTTGATCTCTCACAAGACCACATGTTCGATCGTATTTAGTTTTCCCTTCCCAAATGATGGGATAAGTGAGTATAGAAAGTATTTCTCATGTATAATCTCGACAAGGCACTGACGTTAGTGACACTGTTAGAAAAGGCTGAAAAATATTAATCCTTTGTGGATACAATTCTATAAAGAGAGCATTCACCTAGATTCTGACGTCTAGAGACTTATGCATATTAAAAATGAGCTTGAAAATAAGTTTAAGAAGAAAGGACTCCGATTTAAGTCACGGACCTTTATACGTCAATCATAGATATGCTTCTGCACAGTTTGTCTCGTGTAAAATTTCATAGATTTTTAAAAAGTAAAGCTAATTGGATGGAAATTAGAGACATCGAGCATGTTTTAAATGTTGTTTAAAAGGTATATACATATATATAGCCGTAAACCGTAATTTCTTATATAGATCGCTAATTTTTTTAATTATAGGAATTTCCAAAGAAAAATGAAAATAATGAACCAAATAGCGGAACACTGCCAATTGAGAGATCTCCTATGCCCCAACCTCAATTCTCATGTCCTCCTGCTTATCAATACTCTACTCTGCCATAGATTCATATTACTCCATCTCCGAGTCATCAAACTCAAGAAACCACTACTAATCCAACACCCCCAACTCTTTTTGCATAGGAATCCCAAGCTAACCCTAAGAAGTGGATTGGGTTTTCCAACAACAAGGCACTCTTGATGAATGAAATCCAGAGTTTGGTCCGACTCATAAGCCAACAATAGCTGAAAAAAATAATAACGAAAAGGAAATGATGTGAGGAAAATAAAAACTTTTCTTTCCTTTTCTTTTTGTTTCCTAGATTATTAACAAAATGTTAAAATTTAAGCAAACTCCGAATAAACTTTTTGACCGAAACTCTTTTCAATAAATCTTATCTTATGGATGCTAAATTTGGTAGTTAATAACTTTTAGGTTTTAAGGATAAAATCGAAACATTGTCCTTTGTTCAAAAGTGAGCATATAAGAGATATGAAAATTAAAGCAGATGAACACCGATATTTTTAACGTGGTAAAACCCATAAAACAAGGGAAACATCCACGGCGACCTCTACGCCACTAAATAAAAATACAGTAAATCACAAATAACAAGTACAATCACCAAGGATGCAATTATAAGATCCTAAACTAAGTTCAGATATTTATACCTCCAGGAGTTACTCCACTCTCAAAGGTCTCTGATTCTGTTTTGATCTCCTTCCCATAGGTTCCTTGATTTTCTTGTCCACTTTGATTGTAGTGGCTCAACAAACAATATATCTCCCAAGAACCACAAATTCTAATTGTTTGTGAATTATTCTAAATGCAAGAACAATGTAACTCATAATCTCTCAATCAACTATACAATAATTCCTACAAATTAAAATTCAATACTACATGAAATGCAAATTGATTTCAAGTCCAACTTGAGTAATAAACTTCACCAATTTTCACACTTGACACACAATAATTTCTATTAAATTTTTTGTCCCAACAAATTATTTATACTCAAACCTATTTCACTAAAATGTGAAATTACATTATGAGATAAAAAGTTGTTTCAAAATCTGAAAATACACACAACAAGAAGTCTAATTTCTCAAAATGTATTTTGAATCACAATCTTGGATTAAACAATACAACAACAATATCCAAGAAATAAAATAACAAAAAGAACCTAAAATTTTTCTCAGTGAACTATATGGTTCTTAAGAAATACTATGTTTGAATAGTTCTTCAATAAGGCAAGAACTCAGCAACAAAACCCAATACACAAAAGTCCCAACAAGTAGTCTTCTAGGCTCTTTGGATTTTTTTCAGATTAAACCAACAAAGAAATATGTTCATGAGGTTTTGAGAAAAAAAACCAAAAAAAAATGTAAGTTTGATTGGGTTTTCTGAAATTCCGATGAGAAGACTTTTTCGACGAGCTTTAACAAGCGTCGAACTTTCCTCTCTCTCTCTCTCTCTCTCTCTTTTTCAGTTTTCCGGTGAGATCTGACCTGCGTCGACTGGTTTATCCGGTTGGTTTATTCTGAGCGATGAGACTCTCTCTTGGTCGTGTTTCCGGTGACTTCGACTGATCCTCGAACTCTCTCAGTTTTTTCTCTTTCTCTCTCTTGATTTTTGTCTCCATAAAAAGGAGAAGATGAGATTTCTCTAGCCGGTTATCTCTCGGAGCTATCTCTGAAAGGAGAAGATGAGATTTCTGTCCCTATATTCTATAATAGGCGACGTTATCTCTCTTGACAAATTCTCTCTTCTCTCCCCTCTCTTCTAAAGGGTTAACAACCCTAAAAGAATATATATACTAAAAGGGTTGTTAAAAAAAAGGGTTTAGATTAACTCTCCAAGATCCAACGGTGTTTAAAAAATATGGAACAAATAATTTGATTGCTAAAAGGTATTCAGATGGATTGAGGCTCTATTAATAAGGATAATTGATAACCTCTCAATTCAGGGTCACAAATTAGTCAAATCACCAAGACTCAAAAAAAAAAAAAAAAGAGCCTTATTAAAATATAACACACATGTTTTTTTAAAGAATTGGAAACATTAATTTTCGACCCAAAAAATATATTCACCAAATTAAAAATTGAACTAATCAAATTTTTACCATAAAAAATAATTCTTATTTTAACCTAAAATATTTTAAAAATCATATTCCAATAAATTGAAAAATCATTTCAAACGATTAAAAAATATTCAAATGAATTTCTTCTTAAAAATATTTGAAGCAACAAAACCACCATAAAAATATTGTTCACACATAATAAAGATGTATATGCAGTGTGTGTGTCCTAATGTGGTTTATGAGTTGTACTTACCTCTTTGTCGAGCATTGGAGCATTAAATCATTTGTGGTCATGGACTGGAATTCCATTTTTGGTGAAGCTTGGATTCCTTTTTCGAGTGAGTGTAACTCATAAAAAATCTAATCATATTTTGTCTCGATATCCAAACTAGTTGAAACTCCTATATGGCATAGTCTCAAGTAACTCAGCCATATAATGTGTTCTAAATCTTCCCCTTTTTATATAGGAGACAAAATTCCCTTGAGTATCCTGTACTCGTGGGTAAAAGTGAAAAATCCTAGACTTCCTTTACAAAAATATCTATTTACTCAATCCCATCCTAGAACCGAAAATAAGGTAAGAAAATACATTACTCAACTATAATACTGGCTGTGGACACCACATTCCAGGACCCCCTAAGTCTCTCCTTAGACTCATAGCACTTCCCCTTTCCTGCGTAAACCTAGGTCATACTCAGAGTACCGATATAGAGAGCATCGGGTGCCACCAGGCCCCATTTTACTCCGGTCAACTCCACCGTTAGAGCCAAAGCTCTTTGAATTTTAAAAGGGCATTGTAACCCCTTTCCAACGGTATGCCCCGTGCATAAAACAGCATAACCGTTCGGACGAATGATCAGTTTTCCCCTAAAGCTCAATTAGGAGGCCACCGAGATCTCCCGGACTCCGTTTGACCCAAGTTAACTCTTCATCTAAAATGAGACTGAATGAATCTCTAAAGGGAACTAAATACCCTTTCTAACGATCCGCCCCATGCGCGATTCTGACCTACGGTGCGGACGAACAATCCATTTTACTCCGAGAGGTCACCGAGCATTTCCGAGCCCCGGTTGACCAAGGTTAACTTTCCAAAATAATAGAAACTCTATAGTATGTCGAAGTAAATCTTCTTACCTTTCCAATGGTCCATCAAGTGCGCGATTATGACTTACGATGCGGACGAACGATCCGTTTGCGTCCGATGATCTCCCGTCCAAAGGATCGACATGCGCTTCCGAGCCCCATTTGATCCAAATTCAGCTCTCGAACCCAAGAGATGTCCAAAGGAATATCAAAGGTATCTGAAATAACTTTCTAACGGTATTCCTTGTGCACGATTTGGATCAACGGTTTGTGCTCTACAGTTATTTTCCTAGAAAAGTTCGCATAAGACTACCAATTGGCAGGTCCTGAACTCTTCCTATCGGCACAATGTCAAGGGTGACCTCCCGATAGGTACCCCATGGGGTATGACGATCGACACCCCCGACCCTATAAATAAGGGCCATGATCTCATTGCTAAGGACGGTAAAAAACCCATCAGCATCAGGGATCTCAACAACATTCTCTTGAAGCCAGTAAAGTTCCATATGAGAAATCCCATTCAAGCCTAAATCCCCATCATTTTCACATCCAATTTGGCAAATATCCTTCTCTCTCATCAACGTCCAAAGGAGTTCATCCAAGATCTGAGTTCAAGCTCCAAGAAAGGTCCAATTCTTTCTCGCTCTCTTTTAATTTCTTGTTTTATATAAGTTACCTTAGATTCATAATCTAGTTTCATTATAGTTCATACATATTAACATCTACACTTTTATTAGTATATTGCACATACTTTATTTTTCATAAAAAAAACCAAAAACAAATAAAAGAGGGTTACACCCGTAAATTCCGAACGAAATTATCCACCACACTTTTTCCAAAACTAGAAACACATTTTCTACACGGACACACCCAATAAAATTCCGTTCGAATCTATGGGATAAATCCCACACCTATTACACATTCGAACTATGTGGACTTTCATGCCTTTATAGGCTACGTAGGCATCTCGGATTAAAATTCGAGACTTGAGTCTAATTTTCTAATTTTCTAAATTCTCTTATTTTCATAATCCTCAAAATTACTCATTATCATCATACATATATATAACATATTTGTTTGCTTCTCATCCCACACATATTATCGTTTCCCAATAACTATCAATATCACGATGAATGCTCATATTCTATCTTCTACATTTATTACTATTTTGGGAATATTCCTACAGATGACCTCACCCTATCTTTTCCATGATATGGGTCGAACGATTACAATCTCCATTATATAAACACGTGCATACGCTTCACGGGAATAAAAAGGAAAATATTAACATTATCCCATAAGATATCGAAAGGGAGGGATGGGTTCCTAACACCTTCCCATTGTGTAACCTAGCCCCCGGATCTCCGATCTATTGGTTTCACATGCATCAATTTTGTCCTTGATGTTGCTCTCTTGAAAGTGGCAACGTATTCTTTTGCATGTTTTGAGAAAACTAGGTTGGAGACTCTATCTCTTTACATTCACCCAACACCGACGATATCCGAAGCCCCCTTTTCGAAGAGAAATGTGCGAGACCACAATGAAGATTCTTCCCCAGGGGATCCTCTTTCTCCTCTTTTCCCTCCCGAAACAAACGTCGCGCCAACTGGGATGTCTATAGTGGCGACTCTGCTAGGGACTATTTTTAAGAGGGATAGACTCTATTTGCATGGGTTTTTTATTTTCTTTTATATTCCCCCTTTATTATTCATGCGTACCTCATGCTTATGATACTATTCACACACTTGTATAAGATTATCCATGTACACTTCACACCACGTGCACCTAGGATCACATATATCCACGTATTGCACACATCATTTATCCATGCTTTGTTTACTTTTGGTATTTGTACTTTGCTCCCTATTTGGCATGATCAAGAAAGATCCTCTCACCATAAGATACTAATAAGAGAATCATCCATGATTCACAAATCACCAAAGAGAATTGTTATTTACGAAATTATGTCCCGTAACTTGAGAGCTACTTCGTGATAGGCGTTGGTCCGGCAGGGCTCAATTAGCCTAAGCGATATGACTCTTAGCTTCCATTGGTCAAGTATCTTCGACGTATATCTAATGGTTCCTCCATATCGTACCGCTTGATCGAAGTCATGACGAGAGGTATATCGCAAGGAATTCGTTCACGTACGTCGAGTGTATTGAATTAGCTCTCACATGTACCGTCCCCACAAGGTATATAGTGAGGCAATTCACATACACTCAGGTATATCAAATGGCTTGTCAACACGTATCGATTTCTCTCAAAAGCAAGACGTATATTGTGTAAGTCATGCCAAAGGGGGGAACCCTTTCCAATTCACACAACCAAACTCCATACTTGAATATAGGTGTCAAGTCTAGGACACACATGTTAGATTATCGATTTTGACCCGAAACTCTGTCAAAATTCTGGGTCAGCCTGCCATCCCAATTTTCGCGTAGTTTTAAAATGGGACCCGACCCGTGAGCCTGGTTACAAGTCCAAACATAGCTTTACATATGTTACAAACCCATCTTTTCCAGGCTCGGGTCTTGTCCGGTATTTTATTTCGCATTTAGGAGAATTTAATACAAGTGGGAACCTAATAAACATAATAATCATGCTAAGACCCGTCTCTAGTCTCTTCCCTTTTCTCTTTCGCAAAAATCAGCCAAAAATGCTTTTCCACTTTTATCAAAAGCACAAAAACATGTTCATTCTCATATTTTCCAAAAAAAAAATCAAAAAAATATTTTCCTCCTTTTCTAAAAATAAAAGTTTCCCTTTTTCTTTCCCGAAAATAAATTCCAAATTTTTCTACCTCTCAGGTCGATCACATACCCTTGGCCTGGCTCCCTATTGGCTTCGGTCTTCAGTCAAACCACCCCGAAGTTCTATCAGTCTGTTTACTTCCCCCGAGTCCGAGACTCGCCCGTTTTCCATGGAGAATATGGACCAAGTACCGAATGTACAACCGGATTTATTAATGGTTTTGGCTCAGCTCATTGCAAAAATTGACAATCTTCAAATCAAAGTTCATGATATATAATGAAATCGTGTCCCCATCCACGAGGATCCAGAGGTCATTTTCTCGCATGCCATGGGTCCGCCTTCACCTGAGCCTATCCGGGTTCCTAAAGAATACCACCATGATCCATGTGATCGTTCTGCTAATGGGCCACCACTAGCCCAACTTTCCATGCCAAACCTTGCTCAGACCTAGGCTAATTTACCCGTAACTGTTGATCCGAAAGAGGAAGAACTGAACAAGGTCAAGGAAGACCTCAAGATGCTAACCAAGAAATTTGACTTGGTCCAAATCTCTGTAAAGTACCTGGAATACACCTACATGTCTCCCTATCGTAAAGCCAGGTTACTATAAAAATTCAAGATGCCCAATATCGAGAAGCTTGGAGGTAGTGGACCCCCGATTATTCATCTCTGTAGCTATCATCGAGCCATGACTCTCCTAGGGGCTTCCGAAGAAATAATGGCTCAGATGTTCTAGTAGACTTTGAAGGATAGCGCCCTCTGTTGGTTCCTGTCCCTTGAAGAATCCAAAATTTACAATTGGGAAGACGTTGCCCATGGGTTTATGTCTCAATACAAGTACAAAGAGGAGCCAGAGGTTACCCGTTGTGACTTAGAACTACTTAAATAAAATCCTTAGGAATCAGTCAGCAACTTCATGGCAATATGGAGAGAAAAAGAAGCTACCATAACCAATCAGCCATCCGAAGAAGAATAAGTCAGCATTATGATGAAAAATGTCCTACCCCATGTCTGAGAAACAATGGGAGGAAAGTATTACCCTCAATTTCGAGCCCTACGAGAAGTATGATTAGAAATATAAGAAGGTATTGCCAAGACAGAAGTTGAACCATAGAAAATATCTGGACAGTTTACTCCTAGAATGTTTGAAAAACCTTCTAGTACTACAGTCTCTAGTATCAACGATATCTCGCAGCCTGCTGCTTCATAGGAACCAGAAAGTCGCCCAAACCCAATCCAAAAAGAATATACCAAGCTTCACTCTCCTCTCTCCAAAGTTTACCAGGCTCTCTAAAACTAAAACCTGATCAAACCTGATCCACTTCCAAAAAATTTCAAACCTGATACCCATTGTGACTATTACCAAACTGCTAGCCATACCAACGACGAATGTTTCCATCTTCGAAACAAAATCTAAATTCTGGTTGATAGGGGTATCATCGCCCCACCAAGTAATCCTAAACCAAACACTACCCATAATCCACTCCCAAGTAATACAAATGACATCTTCCTAGAAGAAGACTCAAAACTCGACCCATCTACCCTAATCATACCAAGTAAATCACCAGTCATACCCATATACTCTCCTAAACCTCTCCTAACATACCCATATTTCCTCGTACACCCTACCAACCTTTCCTATCAAACCTTATCACTCCTTACCAGATCTTACATCCCTGTTCGTACCTATTCTGGGGGTAAAAATATTGAATTATCAAAAGTGCTGAACCAACTCCTAGAGTTTGGTCCGAAATCGCCCTCCCAGAAGACCATCGACTATCAGAGATTCAGTGGGTTATTCTTAGAAGCTCGAAAATGGGCTCGAGAATCAGACAACTGGGTAGTGCCAGCCGACGAAATCAGTCTAGATGACTTGGTCCAGATCATGGAAAATTTGTTTCGACAAACTCGTGTTATTTATAGCATGTTTGAGATTCTTGACACTTTGAAATTACAATGGCACCTAGTTCCCTTAGTCTTACGTTTCCCTACCGAACGGGAGGAATTATACGAAGACGCCATAGAAGTTATAGAGTGTATAAACTTTGCATATAAATATAATATCATTGCCACTGGATGGGGATATGATTCCGAAGGTTCATGAAGAGATAAATTTAAGAAAGACTAGTATGATAGCCAACATATGCGGAATGATATCATTCAAGGAGGTGCTAGGAGAGATTAACTAGGTAGTTGAGCAACCCGACATCAATAAAGAATTAGGGTTTCTATTTTCCCCTCTTTCGTTAACCACATGACCAGGTCAGGGAGACATTACCAGAATTCAAACTTACAACCATCAGCAAGCGATAAAGGGAAAGGTGTTGAGAATCTCCCTATGACAGAAATGACCCTTGAAGAAAGCAAGGTCCTTGATCAATTGAAGAAAACTCAAGCTAACATCACTCTATGGGGACTTTTCATATCTTCCCAACTGCATCGAAATTCCCTAATCAATCTACTCACAGGACCAACATTTCCTCCCTTAACCACACCAGAAGAAGCAGTGAACCTGGTTAGATCCTTGACCTCTACTCACATGCTCTCATTTTCTAAAGAGGAAATCCCTAAGAATGGTCCCAACAATAATCATGCTCTCAATATCTCTGACGAAGTCATGGGAAAAACTTTTCCCCTCTCACTTATTGACAACATATCAGCTCTGAATGTTTGCCCATTAAGAACCCTTACCTATTTGGGACTAAAAGTGAGCAACCTTTCTCCAACCTCTGCTATCGTGCGTGCCTATGATAACACCCATTGAGAAGTAATGGGATCTATCAAGCTTGCAATGGGGGATAGACCTATAAATCCTGTTGTCGAATTCCAAGTCATCGACATCCCAACCTATTTCAATCTGCTGCTCGGACGATTGTAGCTCCATAACATCAAAGGGGTGTCTTCTTACCTTCATCAGAAATTAAAGTTCTTTGCCAATGTACAAGTTATCATCATCTTGGTATATAGTGACAACACCAAGAATGCAAGCACCAGTAATTCGGTACTCGAGATATAACACAGGATGAACGATATGCTGCTATCAGGCTTCCAGGTCGAACCACTCCTACTCCCAGCAAGGGATGACTTCAAAGATAGCGTTTTCCCAGAATATAATCCTCGTTGAAATATCAGTGTAATCCAAGTGTTCAAGAATATGCACTTCGTGCCTGGACTGGGGATAGGGTAAAGGCGACATGGCATAACTGAACCTATTTTGTTGAAGGAGGCCTTTCTTCCTTATGGCTTAGGCTACCAACCGTCATAAGAATAACTCGGATTGATTCGTCAGACTCTACTAAAGATAAAGTGAGAATGAGCCATAACTATCTCAAGAGATTCCCTAAATGAAAGATTCATCAAAGAGGGTCAACATTTACTCTTCTGCAGCTTCCCTGAACCTTGGTATGACCCTATAGACAAATTGATAAAACCATGAATGGATATCTTTTTTTAAGAGAGCTACCTGGAGACTGAGAGTTCCCAATACTGTGTGCAACCACTAATTGAGAAGACCATAACTAATATTGGGGATTATGATGACAGTGACTTCGAGGACTCTTTCAACTTGCAGATACTAGGACTAACACTCTGCATGATCCACTTAGGGACTACATCATCTGATCCATCCTAACTCATCAAATATCCTGATGCACCTCTTCTCAATTGGCATGCTGCGCCTATTCCACCTACTGATATTCAACCTAACCCCGATGTTTACCCCCTTCCCCTGTAGTTATTTCCTCTCACTCTGATGTAATCAAGACCTCCTTTGATGAGGTTATCAATGTTATTTTTCCTATCAATGAAATAAATGAAGATTTTAGGTATCTTGTTGTGCCTTACAATAATTGTCTTGATTCTAATCAAACTCTTGATGATGATGACTTTGCACATGAACAATTCTTAACTGATCTAAATAAGGTTAATAATAACCAACATAACCACGTTCAAGTTACTAAAGATGAAAATGTTATTATTAATCTCGGGCCTAGTAGCCAAATGCGCGAGATTAGGATAGGGGCAACCCTTAATGAGCACTAGCGCACGTAACTAGAAGAGATACTGAAGGAGTTCGTGGATGTTTTTGCATGGTCCTATGATAATATGCCCGACATTAACCCATAAAATAGCACAACATGAGATTCCACATCTCCCGAAAAGTAAATCGGTCATACAGAAGCTGCAAAAGCTCCGCACCAAATGGTCACTCAAAGTAAAAGAAGAAGTAATCAAGAAACTGAATGTGTGATTCATTCGTGTGATTGAATATACCACATGGCTAGCTATTATCGTGCCTATGCTGAAATTAGGAGGAAAGGTTCGCATGTGTGTCGACTAACGAGACTTGAATAAAGCCTCTTCGGTGGATGATTACCTTCTACCGAACATAGATATAATCATGGACAACACAACTAGTCATGCTCTCTAGTCATTCGTTGATGGATTTTCTGAATATAACCAGATCAAGATTCACCCTGATCATCAAGGGAAAACCGCATTCATTACCCCTTGGGGAAGCTTTTTCTATAGATTCATGCCATTTGGTTTGAAAAATGCAGGGGATACCTACCAAAGGGCTGCCACAACCATATTGCATGACCTAATACACAATGAAGTCGAGGTCTATGTAGATGACATGATTATCAAGTCCAAGACAAGAGAAGGTCATATTCTCGCTCTTTGAAAATTCTTTGAACGACTGCGAAAGTATCAAATGTGGCTTAACCCATAGAATTGTGTCTTCGATGTTACCAAAGGGAAACTATTGGGATTCATGGTCAGTGAGAAAAGGATAGAAGTAGATCCTTATAAGATAAAAGCCATACTTAAGAAGCCACCTCCTCGAATGGATAAAGAAGTCCGAGGATCCCTTGGGAAATTACACTACATCCGTTGATTCATTAGCCAATTGACTTCCATCTGTGAACCCATCTTTAAACTCCTCTAAAAGGATTAAACCAAGGTTTAGAACAAATCTTGCCAAGAAGCCTTCGATCGAATTAAGAAATACATGATCCGGCCTCCAGTTCTCACGCCACCTCAACCTAGTCTTCCCTTACTCATATACCTAACCGTGACCGATTTTGTAGCCGGGGCTCTGCTAGCCCAATTCTTTAAAGAAACCCACAAGGAGAAATCCATTTACTATTCCAATCAGAAATTAGATGGTGACGAAGTTAACTACACCGCATTCGAGAAAGCGCGTGTCGCCCTTATCCGGGTTACCCAAAAGTTACGGCACTACATACTTTCCTTCCCCATTAGAATCATATCCCGGATGGAACCCATCAAATACCTACTTGAGAAGCCCGCCATATCCCACCGAATGGGCCATTGGTTGATGCTTCTAGATAAGTTTGAGATCACTTATGTCACACAGAAATCCATAAAAAGAAGAGCCATCTCTAACTACCCTATGTAAGAGGCCGATGTTTGGATTTTAGAATTCCCATACAAGAATATCCTTTGCACCTCCCACAAAGATCTTAGATGACAAATTTTCCTTGACGACGCTACCAATAAAAATTGATATGGCATTGGGATTCTCCTAATTGCCCTTGATGACTCCTACACTCCTATTGCCATCAAATTGGATTTCCCATGCACTAATAACATGACTAAATACGAGGCGTGCACAGTAGTCCTCAAAGTTTTTCTCAAGAAAGAAATTTGATACCTCGATGTCTACGGGGATTCATCCCTTATCATTGGTCAAGTACTCAGGAAATAGAAACTCAAGGATGAGAAACTCTTTCCCTTCCATGACCACCTTGAAGAACTGGTTTCCCGACTTTAAGAAATCATCGTTCATTTCCTGCCCCGAGCAAAGAACAACTTGGCTGACGCCCTTTCCACCTTAGCCTCCATGATTGACATGCCTGAAGAAATATCCATGGCTCCCTTCCTTGTCTAAAAAAAGATAAACCAACCCACTTATACCACATCTAGCTCTGCATAGAGGAGGAATCCGAAATAGCTGACTGTTGGTAATATGATATTTAGCGCCACTTCACACACGGTAGGTACTCTCAAGGAGCCAACAGAAAGACCGAAAAACTCTCCGCAGACCTGTCACCCAGTACATTATCTATGATAAAGACCTCTTTAAAAGGAACTTCAATGGAACCCATTTGTACTGCATCGCAGGGGTTGACATTGAAGAGATGATGTAGAAAATCCATAGTGAGGAATGAGGACCCCACATGAATGGCCATATTCTCACCAAAAAGATCATTCAATAGGGATACTACTAGACTACCGTGGTACAGGACTGCACAGTCTACGTGCGAAGATGTGCCAAATGCTAACAATTCTCCAACTTACAACATCTGCCTCCGCAAGAACTATAAAGCATGACTTCTCCCTAGCCATTTTCCACATGGGGCATCGACATCATAGGGAAAGATATAGAAAAGGCATCCAATGGGCATGAGTTCATCCTAGTTACTATTGACTACTTCACTAAATGGATCAAAGTTGAGCCATACACACTTCTGAATGCCAAGAAAGTGGCCAAATTCATCAAGAAAACACCATATGCCGATTGGGGTCCCACACGAGTTGGTATAAAAAAATGGGTTAAATTTTGTAGAAAATGTCACTGAAGTGGTTAACGAGTATGGAATTTAAAGACATAAATCCTCTCCATACCGACCTCAAACCAACGGAGTATTTCAAGTAATTAATAAGAATCTCAAAACCATCATCAACAAGATGACCGAGAGTTGTCGTAATTGGGCCGATAGGATTCATTACGCCCTCTGGGGCTACCGCACTTCAGTGAGAACCTCTATTGGGGCTACCCCTCACTCTCTAGTCTACGGTATGGAAGTAGTCCTACCCATGGAGCTAGAAATACCCTCATTGCGCGTCATGCTTGAAAGAAAGGTCAGCAAAAAAGAATGGTACCAAAGCGGTCTTGACGAGCTGACCCTCCTAAACGAGAAAAGATTGAAAGCTCTATATCATATACAAGGGTACCATCGCCGTATAGCACGATCATCCAATAAAAGAGTCAAGGACTGCGATGTCCGAGAGGGGGACTTAGACCTCAAATAAATAGTATATCCCATCTGGGACCCTAGATGGAAATTCAAGCCTAATTCGAGCGGCCCCTACATTATGAAGAAGATCCTATCGAGCGGCGCTGCTATGCTCACCAACCTCGGTGGAGAAGAAATGGAGCATCCAATCAACCTTGATCGTCTCAAGAAATTCTACCCCTAGTCCTAAATCTCGACGCGCTACGACTCTTCTCATCTCCCTTATATTTTAAAAGAAAACTCTTCATTTCCCCTACCTAGAACTACGTGGGCCAGATCCTCTAAAAAAATTCAAAAAATGAATTTCAAAATTTCTTAAAACCCTCAAAGGTATGTAGGTAGCTCGTTCTCTTGGCATGAGCCCGACCCCCTTCTTTTTCATAAAATTCTATTCTTTTCTTATCCCCGAGAACGATAGTTCATTTTTAACATATACATGAACAAAAGGATTATGTACGCCTTAGCGATTGGTATAGATAATTCAAAATGCAAAAATTCATCAAAAGGCATAACTAGATGATTAAAAACTTATTTATTTCATTATCTAAAATTTCCAGATGATTACATCTGTGTAAGGACTCAAACGACTTCCTTGGCCAAAAAACCCAAATAATAACAAGTCCCACTACTCCTGAAAATCACTCCAATTATTCCCACAAAACACAAAAACAACACCTATTATAAAAAGCTTCACAAACCCTACCCAATACTGCCCAAGGAACCAACACCATCATTACCTGCATCCTGGACTCCCCAAGCCTCCCCTTCATGGATGGAGTATCACAGACGCTCCATGGAGTGATAAGCCCGAACCAACTTGAGGTAGACCACAATGCCTCCCTCCATGGTGTCAGATATGGCAAACCACCTTTGACCAGTGTCCAAAACTAGCATCGTGGCCACTGCGTATTCCACAACCACTTCATGTAGTTCCCGAAGATATGCTAGACTCTCCCAATAGACTGAGAAGGATGGGTCAACGGACGATGATTCTCCCATAGGGAACCAAGACGCATGCGCATAGCATCTGTCAGATCCTCCATAGGAAAGAAGTTTGGTGCTCGCGATGGCATAATTTTCTCCCAACCATATTGGCACAGTAGCCTCTAGGGAAAGTAGAAAGAGGTATGCCTTAGGCCAACCAGCCTGACGTACTAGTACTCTCCAAGCTCCAGAATTAGCAATAACTCCCCCGCCAAGGCACAAACAAGCGTAACCCACACGCCCCGTAATATAAAAACCAGTTCCCCCAACACTCAATGTCCAGGGCCACGCTAATGAATTAGTACGAGAAGAATTTTCTAACCACCGGTAAGGGATACTCAGGTGGGACTGGCATACGAAACCTCTCTGATGGCCACATAAACATATTTATAGGGATCCCTCTCAGAAAGTCATAATGACCCTCCCTCCCGACATATAGGCCATTCAAGGTCTCCACCAATATCACCTTCGTGTTATTGCGACGATCTGACATCCAAGAAATAATAGTATCCATTTGGGGGTCCATCGGCGTCTCCTCAGTCACCAACAGAACTTTTGAAACAATGCCTAGAATGATGGCCCCATTATATCCAGCATCACCCACGTCCAGTGAATGCACAGATTGTAACACCTCTAGGAGGGAAATCATTCCCCTCCATGACCAATGGCCTGGCCACCGAAGGCAAAATATGAAGAATCCGAACCAACAATTCCTTAGAAAAAAAGGAAAACTCAGGCAGAGCCTCAGCATTGTTAGGGTTTATCCCCAACATGGAAGAAAATTACTCGTAGGTAGGACAAATTTCATCCAACCCAAAGTGGAAGACATGATCCTCGAGATACCAAAAATTGACAGCCGCCATCAGTATGTTTCACTCAATGGGTCGGTTCTTCCACAAAGAGATTCAACGCATGTGAAAGGTGTCATAATCAACATTGTAAGAACACATTGCTTCCAAGGCTTCGAGGTAGTTGACAGACTCAATGCTATCAAGGAGAGTCATCTTGCAAGACTAAGAGATAGTAAGCAAGAACGAATGTGGAAATGGAAGAAAGTGAAAGTTTGAGGAGGAAAGCCCCATCCACACCCCCATTTTATACTTGGAAACTCCCAAGCCAAGACAAGGAACCCTGCAGAAATTGGAGTAAAACTTGCCCCACCAAGTACCAAGAAGTTTAAGAAAGTGAAATCAAAGCCTTGGATTGATTGTAGTGGACTGTCATGCCGATAGGCAGGATAACGGTCATACCGATTGGCAACCCTTCATTTTGGGAAATTTCCCTTTTTCCTATTTTGTAAAAAAAAAAGGATAAACCAACAAAAATAATTTGTATCATATGGGAATTCCGAATTTCCTTTATACTTATGCTTTACTAATCCCATTTCAAATAAAATCCTTCTCAAATCAATTTTTAAAATTCTTTTTATGGTCTCAGCAGCAAAGTAAAAAGAGCATCTGCATTAATCACTAAACCAAGAAAATTAACAAAAAACTTCACTAACATTAACATTTTGTAGGAAAAAGAAAAAAAGAAAACAACGGGACTCAGCCCGACCCCAATCTCTCTTTATCTCTCTCTCTCTCTCTTCTCTATTTTCTCTTTTCTCTCTTTCCCCCTAGGATCCCCCATCCCTGCGGTGCGCCCTCTTCCCCCTGCAACAAGATGAAGTGTCCCCACTACCAGAGTTCGATCCTTACCCAAATAAGGCAGATAGAGCCAAGCAAGAAGGAACCAAAATCGCCTCATGAATATGAGTAGTCATCATGGATATCCAGTCCCTGATGTCCTTCAGCCAAGTGATCGAAACACTGATATGCTGTGAGGAAGAATATAAAAGATCAAATCAGTCTAGCATGAGGAAAGAGAAAGAAATCAAGGAAATCAAAAAAGACGTACCGCAGGTCGAAGGACCTCCTTCGGCAGACCCAACTCCTCTGGGTCCATCGCATGAGGGCGATGCTAAAGACGCACAGACCCCCCATCAGTACACCGAAGGTTGTAACTAGGGTAATGCAGTCGCATGAAATAAGGCCATGAAGTCATTACCACCATTGCTGACGTAGCCGCACCACCTGCGCTATGAGAAGACCCCACCTACCGACTCGAGCCCGCCCTGGGGAGAGGCATCATATCATAAATGCTATGGGGAATCATCTGACTCATGAAGAAGTCCGTCTAATCATAAATCACCATTATGTCAGTGTAGAGGGAGTATGGCTCTCCTATCATCGCATCCACCCCGACATCATCAGACATCTCCCACACGCGCCTCATGAAGAGAGGGGGCCTCGCCGGTGTCACCACAACCTCGTTCTCCATAATATGATGAACTACCCTATCCCCAAGATACCAGGATTAACCAAACTCATGTTCCATCAGGCGACACATTTACGCATGTCCCCCAGTCACCCTGGTGTACTGAATAGCCGTCCCCAGGAATAAAAGGTCACTTATAAATCCCCAGTAAAAGTAAAGGTTCGGTATCAATAAAATGGCATCAAAGGAAAAGAACGGTCTCAAGGATAATATAATGCTTACCCGCTCGCTCGTCAGGCCATTCAAGACCTGATTCACTGCCTCTAGAGAAAGGTTCTTCTTCGACTGTCGATTGGACCTCCGCCATCGTAACATTCGGAAAAAGTCCCCAACAGAGTCATCTTTCAAAGATATCAATTGGGTGTTCAACCCAATCACCTCGTAGAACCACACTTGCAAAGGACAAGGATGAGTATTCAAGAAATCAAAAGGAAATCCAGGAATGGAAAATGCAAATGCATAAAGTAAAATACGCAAAATAAAGAATACCTCCACACGATATGTGGCCCTAGTAAAAGTCAGTCGGCAGCACCAGCTGAATGCATCCAAAGAATAGTAAAGGATCGCCAAAGCCAGGCTCCCCCAATCATAGAGGCGAATGTGTGAAAACATACTCGGAAATGGCAGAAATCATAAATGGATGACGTCGCCACTCGTCGCCACCAAAAAACCTCCCAATACTGGCAAGATAAACAAACAGGCTGAAAAGCCCAAGTTGTCCCAATTAAAATAATAATTTCCTTTTTAAAATGAAACACAATAGATCGATGCGGAAGCGTTATAAAAGGGGTGATGGTTCAACTTTCAAAAATAACAACAAGTTTTAATTTCTCAAAACAAATTAAAACATAATTCAAGTCCTAGAATTTGCCTAAGTCATGATTATTCAATTATCCAAAGTTAGGCGAAACCAATATTAGCAAGTGACTTGAATAAATCAAATTTACCCAATATTTAATTTAAGTCCCAAATTAAAAGAGTGTGATAATTAAACCAAATTTTATCTTGAAATTATCCTAAGCATGGATTCTAAATGATGTGCAAGATAAAATAAACAATGTCACACTACGCCGAGATGTACGAGGAAAAACCCAAGACGGGAAACAACCTCGGACGGCCCAAGCCACAAGTCCACTAGATACGGAATTACAATTACAAGACAGATAGACTTACAACGACTGACTCGATTCCTCTCAAGCCTCGACGCTCCTTCTCGTAGAAACCTCTTCCTAGCGGACAACCTCGGAACACCACCGCGGTCTCGGAATCCACCGATGGGACTTTATATGGTCATCGTCACCCAAGCATGGAGCCTTTTCCGTGTGGGTAGAATCTCGACAAAAGTCTTCTTTGTGATGGGGTGTAGAAGCAAACCCGAAACGTCTCTTGAATTCGGTAGAGAAAACCGGTGCCAAAAACTCCAAGTAAAGATATGTATATATAGAACTTGGAATAAACAACAATGGGTGTAAACTAAGTGTTTAAAGATTTTTCTTTAAGTTGAAGAACACTCAAACATGAACATTTTCCTTTTTAAATGATCTCTCAAACTCTCTCTAGGAGATGTATTAGGATGGAAAAGTTGTCTTGGAAAATGTGTTTCCCGCACATAATAATGTATGAAAAAAGTTGGTTGAAAACCAAGTGGAGGAGTGGGGAAAAACTGCAAAAAACTGCCAAATAACTGTTCCCGCTGGAATCTCGTTCGAACGAGGCTTCTAACGAGCGACCAGCCTGGGCTCGTTAGAATCTCGTTAGATACCTTGTTAGAACGAAAACTCGTTCGAACGACATATCGAACGACTGACCAGATTAGGGTCGTTGGCAAACTCGTCCGAACGAAACTGGTTCGAACGACAAAACTCGTTCGAACGAAACTGGTTTGAACGACAAAACTCGTTCGAACGAAATCAGGTTCGAACGAAAAAACTCGTTCGAACGACATTTCTAACGAACGACCAGAAAGTTTGTAAAATTCGATTTCGGCCCAGAAACTTTTATATACTTATTTTAAAGTTCTATTTGATTCTTTCTGAAAATAAAATGCAGTTTTTATTACACCTAACACCCAATACAAATTGTTCCAAGCTCCTATATACATATAATTACATTCATACCTTGGGAGCATGGAACCTTAGTTGATGACGTAGAAACGAGGCACACAAACCGGCATTTTGATGAAGCTTTAAATTCTTTGCCGCTACATCTTCAACTCACACCTCATAGGCTTGAGAATATTACAATGAATCACTAACCTATGAATAAATGTTTTTGTCCGGAATTGAGCCAAAACTATATATGGACTCAATTGGAAATTTGTGTCCTTACACAGGCCATTTGACGCACCTATTGCACGTCGTTCTCGTTAATCCTCCTCCTCAGTAAAAGTTCCCTTAAAGAAGACATGCGGATGGAATATCCAGAAACCACCCTCTCTACATCACTAAGAGCCTCCATCACCGCCTCCACCGTCAACCCCAACAGTAATTGTAGAGAATCATTTTCCCCCGCAACGTCTCCAAAGGATGCTCCAAATTTTCCCCAGTTGCAAAATCCCTGGATCACTCACTATTCCCCAGCGGAACTCCAAATCTAATATTTATCCCTAGTGGAATCCCCAAATTTCCTGAAGGAAACTACACCTCTTTTAGGTCTGAATTGACCTCAGTCATGTATCATCACCTTAGTCAGGTGAGAATTGACCTCGGTCCACATTTGTCACCCCTTTCATGTCAAAATTGACCTCTATCTTGTATCATCACCTTAGTTAGGTCAGAATTGACCTCAGTCCTCGGTCGTCACCTCTCTCAAGTGAGAATTGACCTCGATATTGGATCGTCACCTTAGTTAGGTCAGAATTGATCTCGGTCCTCAGTCGTCATCTCTTTAAATCCAAATTGACCTCGATCTTAGATCATCAGCTTAGTTAGGTCAGAATTGACCTCGGTCCTCGTTCATCGCCTCTTTTAGGTCAGAATTGACCTCAATCTTGGATCGTAACCTTAGTTAGGTCATAATTGACCTTGGTCCTCTATCGTAACCTCTTTCAGGTCAAAATTGACCTCAGTCTTTGATTGTCACCTTAGGTAGGTGAGAATTGACCTCGGTCCTCGATCGTCACCTCTTTTAGGTCAGAATTGACCTCGGTCCTCGGTCGTCACCTCTTTCAGGTCAGAATAGACCTCGGTCTTGTATTGTCACCTTAGTTAGGTCAGAATTGATCTCGTTCCTCGATCGTCACCTCTTTCAAGTGAGAATTGACCTCAGTCTTAGATCGTCACCTTAGTTAGGTCAAAATTGACCTCGGTCCTCGGTCGTCACCTTAGTTAGGTCAGAATTGACCTTGGTCCTCGGTCGTCACCTTAGTAAGGTCAAAATTGGCCTCAGCCCTTGGTCGTCACCTCTTTTAGGTCAGAATTGACTTTGACCCCCTGAATCGGTCATCCACATCCATTAGGTTTGCAGAACAGACCTCCTTACATTTTGTGGTGTCTATTTGATGGACATCACTTGTTCCAAGCTCACCCGTTGAGGGGCTCTCTAGACTACACATTCTAGGAACCCCTAAGTCTGTCCTTAAACTCCTAGAAATTCCCCCTTCTATCGCAAACCTATGTCATACTACGAGTACCGATTTAGAGACCATCGGGCGCCCCCGGTCCCTATTTGACTCCGATCAACTCCACCATCAGACAAAAAAATCTTTGAACCTTCTAAGGGAATTGAAACCCCTTTTCAACGGTCTACCCCATCATAACCATTCGAACAAACGATCAGTGTTCCCCTGAAAATTGATCTGGAGGCCACCAAGTGCTCATGGACTCCATTTGACATAAGTCAACTCTTCAAATCAAAGATACTAAATTAATCTCTGAACGGAACCAAATACCCTTTCTAACGATCCGCCATGTACGCGATTCTGACCTACAGTGTGGACGAACAATCCATTTTACTCCGAGAGGTCATTGGGCGCTTTCGGCCCCCGGTTGACCAGGGTAAACTTTCTAAACTGAGCGAAACTCTTTGGAATGCGGAAGTACATCTCCTTACCTTTCCAAGGTCCATCCGTGTTCGATTTTGACTTACCATGGGGATGAACAATCCTTTTGCATCCGACGATCTCCCATCCAAAGGACCGACATGCACTTCCAAGCCACATTTGACTCAAAGTCAACTCTTGGACCCGAGAGTTGTCCAAAGGACTCTCAAAGGCCTCTGAAATGCCTTTCAAATGGTATTCCCCGTGCATAATTTGGATCAAAGATTTTTTTCTACAGTTGTTTTTCCAGAAAAGTCCTCACAAGACTGGTAATTGGCAGGTCCTGAACCATGCCTATAGGCACAATGTCAAGGTTGAACTTCCAACCGACACCCCCTGACCCTATAAATAAGGACCATGAACTCATTTCTAAGGACGAAAAAAACACATCATCTTTAGTGATCTTAACAACATTCTTTCGAACCCAACGAGTTCCATATGAGAAATCCATCCAAGCCTAAATCCCCATCCTTTTCACACCCAATTTGGTAAATATCCTTCTCTCTCATCGACATCCAAAGGAGTTCAAGCTCCAAGAAAGGTACAATTCTTTCTCCCTCTCTTTTAATTTCTTCTTTTATATAAGTTACCTTAAATTCATAATCTAGTTTCATTCTATTTCATACATATTGGCATCTACACTTTTATTAGTATATTGCACATACTTTATTTTTCATAAAAAAACAAAAACAAATAAAAGAGGGTTACACCCATAAATTCCGAATGGAACTATCCACCACACTTTTCCAAAAATAGAAACAAATTTATACACCCACACACTTAATAAAATTATGTTCGAACCTATGGGATAAACCCCACCCTTATTCCACATTCTAACTACATGGATTTTGATGCATTTATAGGGTACGTATGCATCTCGGATTAAAATTCGAGATTCGATTCCAATTTTCTAATTTTCTTAATTCTCTAATTTTTCATAATCCTCAAAACTACTGATTATCATCATACATATATATAACATATTTTTTAGCGTCTCATCCCACACATATTATCGTTTCCCAATAATGATCAATATGACGATGAACGCTCATATTATCTCTTCTACATTTATTACTACTTAGGAAATATTCCTACGGATGACCTCACCCTATCTTTTCCATGAAATGGGTCGAACGATTCCAATCTCCATTATATAAACACATGCATACACTTCATGGGGATAAAAATAAAAATATTAACATTTTCCCAAGAGAGACCGAAAGGGATGGATGAGTGCCTAACATATTCCCCTTCCGTAACTTAGCCCCTAGACCTCCGATCTATTGGTTTCACACGCATCAGTTTTGTCCTTGATGCTGCTATCTTGAAAGTGGCAATATATTCTTCTGTCTATTTTGAGCAAAATAGGTTAGCGACTCTATCTCTTTACATTCACCCCACACCGACGACGACCGAAGCCCCTTTTTCAAAGAGAACGGTGTGACACCGCGACACAGCTTCCATGGGGGATCCTCTTTCTCCTATTTCCCCCCGGAATGAACACCGCGCCGATCGAGATGGCCACATTGACCAATACCCTAAATAAATACAATTAGCTGTAAAGTCGAGTTTGTCAGAAAAGGTGCCTGAAATGATATGAACACTCAAAAGGCAATATTAGTTGAGTTAGTTCAAGATGAGATATGAATCGTAGCACAGATACTCAAGTTCTTCTCCCCCAAATTTTCTCAAATATACAAGGGGTAAAAAAATAGAGTAAAAATATGAGTATGTAACAAATAAATGCATCCACAAATAATATTATAATTAGGGGCAGAGTCACTGGTCTGCTACATTAAGTAGTTTTAGGAGTCGTCTTTTGTCATTTGAGAAACGTCCATGCCCTAAAACCTCATAAACCAATTATTAGCAAGAAACTACCTAGGATATGATAAAAATGTAGATGTTATATTCTCCAATGGTTTGGTAAAAAGATCAGCAAGCTATTTTTCAGTTTAAAGATATTCAATAATGAGATCTTTAGATTCTACTAGATCAAGAATGAAATGATGTCGAATTTTAATGTGCTTAGTCCTCGAGTGTTTTAGAGGGTTTTTCAAAATATTTATGGTGCCCTGGTTATCACAATAAGTGGTTAGTTAATTTTTGGTGATACCATATTCGTTAAGCATCTGTTTAATCCATAACAGTTGTGAACAACATATACCTGCTGCAATATATTCATATTCTGCACTAGGTAAAGTAATGTAATTTTTTTTCTTACTAGACCAACCTACTAGGTTCTTTCCTATGTAATAACACGCGCCATACGTCCTCTTGCTATCATCTAAACAACCTGCCTACTCGACATCAGTGTATTCATCAATAGAACAAGTGGTGTCCTTAGTGTACCAAATACAATATTTTAGAGTTCCCTTAACATATTTACAATTCTCTTAACACACAATAAGTGAGTTTCCTTAGGGCTACTTTGATATATATCAAAAACACAAACAGTGAAGGAATATCAGGTCTAGAAGCAGTAAGATATAAGAGATTCCCTATCATACTTCGATATAGAGTAGGATTAACATTTTTCCCATTTTCATCCATAGATAATTTTGTTGAAGTACTCATAGGAGTTCTAGAAGGTCTAGCATTTTCTAATCCAAACTTTTTACAAGATCAACAAAATACTTGTAGTGAGTGATAAATAATCCATTATTACATTGTTTTACTTGTAGACCTAAAAAGTATTGAAGTTCACCCACGAGTGACATCTGAATTTCAGCATGCCTAATGTTGAAAAAAATCTTAACTTGTTTACAACAAGTGGATCCAAATATTAAATCATCAACTACACTTGTCCTATCAAAACATGGTTGTCCTCTTTCCTAACAAAGAAGGTTTGATTGCTACCTCCACGGACTTTAGAAACTAGAAATGTAGACAGTCGCTCATACCAAGCTCTAGGAGCTTATTTCAACCCGTATAAGGCTTTCTTAAGCCAAAAGATGTAGTCAGGTAGCAATGGATCTACAAACCCCTTGGGTTGTTCTATGTATACCTCCTCAGTTAAAATTCTATTTAAAAATGCAGACTTAACATACATTTGGAACAATTAGAATGGTAGGTGACATGATATAGCAAGGAGAAGACGAACTGACTTGAGACGAGTAACAGGTGCAAAAGTTTCGTTGAATTCAATTACCTCTATCTGAGAATAACCTTGTCCTACCAACCTTCATTTTTTTTTTTAATGACCTACCCATTTTCATTTGTTTTATTTTTTAAAATCGATCGTGTGCCGATAACCTTCGAATCTTTTGGCTTAGGAACAAGATACCATACATCGTGACTCTAAAACTGGACAAGATCTTTTTTCATAACATTGATCTAGAATGGGTCAAAAAGTGCACCATTTACATTTTTAAGTTCCTCAAGGGAAACAAAACATGCAAATTGAGCTATTTTTTGGAGTTGGGATCTTGTTCGAACAGGTTCAGAAGGATTACCAGCAATTGTTTCAATGGTATGGTCTTTAAAAACCCAAGTGGGTACTGAAGGATTCTCATGTGGAAGTGAATCAGTGTCTACAGGAGGTTCAATTGAAAATGTTGGTTCATCCTCATCTAGTGGCACTGATTTACTGACACTGATTTACTGACACTACATGAGGTTCAATTGAAAATGTTCCCTTACCTATGATCTGAGATGAAACACCATTTCCAAACATGAGATTACCTCCTAGGAAGCCTGACTTATTTTTCAATTTGGTTTCATCCCCGGTCATATGTTTAGAACATGCGGAGTCTATATACCATCTAGATGAAGTGCGTTGTGCCTTTAAAGCAGTAATGACAATGTTGGACTTCAGTTGGGGTAACAGGTTATCTTTTCTAATAAAAATAGGTAGAGTTTTAATCTTTTTATGGACTTTTGATTTAGAAAAGATTTGTTGGGTCTTTCTAAATGGTTTCTTCTTAGTCTTAGAACCTCACTTCTTTTTATATTTAGAGTTATTTGTTATTTGTCTAGGGAGAACATAAGTAATCTTACCTTTCCTAGAATAGTTAAAGTGTCGGTAGGTGGGTGTGTACATTCTTCTTTGAAAACATTCGGCAACGGTGTGACCACAAACATCACAATAAGAATAGTACAAGTGATCGGAGGACTTGAATTTATTACTAAAGTCTTTAAAGATAGGCTTGCCCCTATTAGGTATGGTCGTCCAATTGTCATTGATCTTGATCTTTTGTCTTCGATCTCTAATGAGTGGACAATCATATTTATCTTTACCACTTGAATTAAGCTGTTGATTGTGCTTACCATGTATTGCTCGAGTGACATTAGAACTACTTTCTCCTTTTTCAGAATTTTGAACATTTTGGCCTTTTTTAACAAATAAAAACTTTTCATGGGAGACATCTTTGCTTGTATAAACAATTTACCCAAAACCTAAACCAGATTTATCTTCAAAATTAAATTTACTACCAACTACAATATCCTCATTGGATTTAGTTTGAGTTTCAAACTTTAAGAATTTTTTAAAAACATTTGAAACCTTTTGCTTTGATTCCTCTAGTTCAACTAAAGTTGCCTTCTACTTTGCTTCCAAGCTTTGATTTTTTTGAGATAAATTTTCTACTTTTAAGGAAAATTCTCTGATTTTAGTCTCATGAGCAACACATTGGGTAGTATAATCCTCAGAAATATTTCTAATGGTTTGGTTAAGTAACTCAATACGACCAGTTAATGATTTTACCATTTTTTCAAGACGGACACTCTTATTAACCACTTTAGTGTATATCCCATGCAAATCTGGAAGATAATCATGGAACTCTCTAAGTGTGTCGTGTGTAGTATCTACTAAAACATTACTAGATTCTATGTGACTCACGCAGACTTTTGATTCGTCGACAATTCGATCTAGATTACTTTCAGAAATAATGGAAGCATAATTATCACAAATAGTGCTAACATTAACAGGAATTATAGATTCATGAGTGGCCAAGCAGTCACTATCATCATTATATACAATCTTTGCAAATAAAGACATGCAATACTCATTATGTTGGGTTGACTCACTCTCATCTTCTTCCATGAATTTACTAATAATTTTCTTAACTCTTATAAGATCAATTTCAGACAAAGGCTTAGTAGGATGTTCAAAACCTAACATCGCAAATCTTTCATCCATTATAGCAAAATTTCGAAAATAATTTATGAAGTTTCAGGATCAAAATAATAACGAAAAGGAAATGATGTGCGGAAAAAAAAAACTTTTCTTTCCTTTTCTATTTGTTTACTAGATTATTAATAAAATGTTAAAATTTAAGCAAACTCCGAACAAATTTTTGAGACCGAGTCAACACAACATAATCTAGTTTCAGGATCAAAATGTTGCTTAAAAGGTATATACATATATATAGCCACAAACCGTAATTTCATATATACATCGCTAATTTTTTTAATTATAGGAATTTCCAAAGAAAATGACAATAATCAACTAAATAGCGGAACACCGCCAATTGGGTGCTCTCCTATGCTCCAACCTCAATTCTCATATCCTACTCGTTATCAATACTCTACTCTGCCAGAGATTCATTCTACTCTATCTCCAAGTCATCAAACTCAAGAAACCACTAGTAATCCAACACCCCCAACTGCTTTTGGAGAGGAATCACAAGCTAACCCTAAGAAGTGCATTAGGTTTTCCAACAACAAGGAACTCCTGATGAAAGAAATCCACAGGTTGGTCTGCCTCTTAAGCTAATAATAGGTGAAAAAAAATAATAACAAAAAGCAAACGGAATGAAATGATGTGCGAAAAATAAAAACTTTTCTTTCCTTTACTTTTTGTTAACTAGATTATTAACAAAATGTTAAAACTTAAGCAGACTCCGAATAAATTTTTTGATCGAAACACTTTTCAATAAACCTTATCTTATAGATGCTAAATTCGATAGTTAATAACTTTTAGGTTTTAAGGATAAAACCAAAACTATGTCCTTTGTTCAAAAGTGAGCATAAAAAAATATGAAAATTAAAGTAAATGAACACCGATATGTTTAACGTGGTAAAATCCTTAAAACAAGGGAAACATCCATGGTGACCTCAACGCCACAAAAGAAAAATCCACTAAATCACAAAGAACAAGTACAATCACCAAGCATGCAATTATAAAATCCTAAACTAAGTTCAGATATTTATACCTACACGAGTTACTCCACTCTCAAATGTCTCTGATTCTGTTTTGTTCTCCTCCCCATAACTTCCTCGATTTTCTTGTCCACTTTTATTGTAGCGGCTCATCAAGTAATATATCTCCCAAGAACCACAAATTCTAAGTGTTTGTGTGATTGTGTCAAGTGATGTGAATTATTCTAAATGCAAAAACAATGTAACTCATAATCTCTCAATCAACTATGTAATAATTCCTACAAATTACAATTCAATATGACATGAAATGTAACTTGATTTCAAATCCAACTTGAGTACTAAACTTTACCAATTTTCATATTTGACACACAACAATTTCTATTAAAAAAAATTCCCAACAAATTATATATATTCAAACCTATTTCACTAAAATGTGAAATTACATTATGAGACAAAAACTTGTTTCAAAATCTGAAATATACACAACAAAAAGTCTAATTTCTCAAAATGTATTTGAGATCACTATCTTGGATTAAACATTACAACAACACTATCGAAGAAATCAAACAACAAAAAGAACCTAAAATTTTTATAAGTGAACTATATGGTTATGAAGAAATACTATGTTTGAAGAGTTCTTCAATAAGCCAACAACTCAACAACAAAACCCAATACAAAAAACATCACAACAACTAGTCTTCTAAGCTCTTTGAATATTTTTAAAATTAAACAAACAAAGAAATATGTGTATGAGGTTTTGAGAAGAAAAACCATAAAAAATGTAGGTCTGATTGGGTTTTCTGAAATTCCGGGGAGAAGACTTTTTCGGTGAGCTTTAACAAGCGTCTAGCTTTCCTCCCTCTCTTTCGGTTTTTCGACGAGATCTAACCGGCGTCAACTAGTTGCTTCGGTCAGTTTATTCTGAGCGACGAGACTCTCTCTTGGTCGTATTTTCGGTGACTTCGACTGATCACCAAACTCTCTCAATTTTTTTCTCTTTCTCTCTCTCTCTCGGTTATTGTCTCAATGAAAAGTAGAATATGAGATTTCTCTTGCTAGTTATTTCTCGGTGTTATCTCTCAAAGGAGAAAATGATATTTCTCTCCCTATATTCTATATTAGGCGCCACTCTCTCTCTCTTGACAAATTCTCTCTTATCTCTCCTCTATTCTAAAGAGTTAAAAACTCCAAAAGGGTATATATATGAGGAACTAAAAGGGTTGTTACAAAATAAAGGGTCTAGATTAACTCTCCAAGATCCGACGGTGTTTAAAAAATATGGAACAAATAATTTAATTGGCTAAAAGGTATTCACAAGGATTGAGGCTCTATTACTATGGATCATTGCTAACCTCTCAATCTAGGGTCACAAATTAGTCTAACCACCAATACTCTAAACAAACACAAATAGCCTTATTAAAATATAACACACATGTGTTTTTTTAATTTTAGACCCCAAAAAAATATTCACCAAATTAAAAACTGAACTAATCAAATTTTTACCAAAAAACATAATTCTTATTTTAACCTCAAATATTTTAAAAATCATATTCCAATTAAATGAAAAATCATTTCAAATTATTAAAAAAATTCAAAGGAATTTCTTCTTAAAAATATTTGAAGCAACAAAACCACCATAAAAAATATTATGCACACATAATAAACATGTATATGCAGTGTGTGTGTCCTAATGTGGTTCAAGATTTGTACTTACCTCTTTATCGAGCATTGGAGTATTAAATCATTTGCATTCTTGGACTGGAATTCCTTTTTTGACGAAGCTTGGATTCCTCTTTCGAGTGGGAGTAACTCATAAAAAATCTAATCCTATTTTGTCTCAATATCAAAACTAGCTGGAACTCCTATATGACACAGACTCAAGTAAGTCAACCATATAGTGTGTTCTCAATAGGGCTACCAGATACTCCTCTAGGAACATTCCCCTCCTAAATTCCTCCTGCTGGAGCATTCCCTCCCAAATGCCTCCTCCTAAAATATTCCCCTCGCAGATGCCTACACCTGGAACATTATGTACATTATCTCTATCCACCCACCGGCCTATGCATATAAATAATATGTATTATTACCAATACAATGAACAAGTTGATGTTGAATTACCCTGAGATCGAGAATACATATGGTTGAAAGTCGATGAGGCTAAACCTTTGAATAAAAATTTCAAAGAAGATCACTCGGTATTGTACGCAATGATCGATTTGCATAACTTGAAGAGTCAATTTGGTTTATTGGGCAACAGTATAACCAAAATTCTTAAGTGAGTTAAAGGCATTCTCCCAAAAGAGAACACGTTACTAGAAAATTATCCTAGCATGAAGAAGAGTTTGAAGGTTTTGGGTTTAAAGTACAAATCTATCCATGCATGCAAGTAGGATTGGATATTGTACTGCAAGGAGCTCGAAGAGAAGGACGAGTGTCCTATATGCAATGAGCGTAGATATGTGTCTTATGAGAATGAAAAAGACAAGACTACAAAATATCACAAGTGCTCACTACTTCTATAAAAGGTTTTGAAGTATTTTTCCCTTGGGCCACGGTTAAAATAGTTTTTTCACTATTCCATGGATAGCAGAGGCCATGACATGGCATGCTGGGCACGACGTTTGTAAGAATATCATGCGTTATCTCATTGATTCACTCATCTAGAAAATTTTAAATGAGCGACACCAGGAATTTGAAAAGGAACTGTGCAATGTATATCTTACATTATCAACCGAAGGGTTTAACACTTTTCGATAATTTAAGTACATGTAAGAGTTATTGTCCAGTTCTCATGAAGCCTTTAAGTCTCCCTCTCACACTACACATGAGAAAAGATGTCACATTATTGCCTTTTTTTATTTGGACTAAAGGCTCTTAGTGACGATATTGATATAATATTTTCCCCATTAATTGAAGAACTTCAAGAGTTGTGGGATAAAGGCGTGATGGAGTTTGACTCTCATAAGGGTGAAGAGTTCACACTTAAATCAATGGTGATGTGGGTAATCCATGACCTTCCTTCTTTTGGGAACTTGTCCAGTTGCAATGATCATGGTTAGTATGGATATCACATTTTTGAGGAGGAAACTGAAGCCACCTTGCTACAACATAGTGGTACGATGAATTATATGGGTCATCGTGGATTTTTATCGACCTGTCACACTTTTAGGAATGACAATTCTAACTTCTTAGCTCTCGATCATGAGCATAGGACGAAGTCTGCTTGGCTTTCTAGTTAGAAAATTACGAATAAGGTGAAGGTTGAGACTAAAGAAAATACGTACGTATGCCAACACCCTCAGTTTTTAAACCTGAAGGTTCAATCTTGGGGGATCTGAACGACCCTAGTAAAATGAAGGCATGGTCTAGATGATCAATGTTTTTTAACTTCCATATTGGAAAGATCATCATGTAAGGCATCTAATTGATGTTATGCACACGGAAAAGAATGTTGCAAAACATTTAAAAGATGGAGAGCGGGTGCGCCATGATCTACATGGTACGAAAATAAAGAAGAAATTATAGTTGAAAATGATCCAACTATAGGACGAATTTCTAACCTCCCGGCTGCTTTCACTTTGACTACTAGTGATCTACCAAATAAATGGCATGAAATAGTGAAAGTCTAAGGAATAGCGCATCATCATTCAATTAATCCCTCTATTATTTAGATATTAGTTATCCAAACCCAAAGATCTCCATCGGGAAATTATGAAAATTATTTTTTGATTTACCCTACTTTGTGAAAAAGTGGGAACAATAAAGAACATTAAAGATGCTAAATGAACTTTAACCGAGGCAATTTTTGCATTAGAGAAATATTTTCCTTTATTATTTTTCGATATCAACATTCACCTTCTTGTGCATTTATGTGATGAAGCTTTATTATGTTGTCCCGTTAGGTATAGTTGGATGCATCCTTTCAAGCGCTTGATGAAATCCTTTAAATATTCTTTAAATAATACATCGTATATTAGAGGGTCAATTACTGAAGAATACGTAACTGTAGAATAATCGTTATACACTCAGAAACATATGCCAAAAATAAGAAATGAGGAGGTCCAATACTCGTTAAGAACGAGTGATTAATGAACCCAACTAGTTTGAGGATGAATTGATTTTTGGGAACCCTAAAGAGACGAGAGTCACTAATCTACAATATGAGCAAGCATCAAGTTATGTCTTTGGATCACAAGAAGAAGTTGAAGATTGGAGAGAGTATATAGCTACACAATTAACTGAATTATTCTCGTTTAATTATATGTATTCTATATATTATGATATAAACTCTACAATTTACCTTTAGAAAGTATGAGAACGAAATTTCCCAAAATTAGAGGAGAAATTGCATGTCTAATGATTTTAGGTCATGAATATCAAAAGAGGTAATTTTCACTTCTTATGTGGGTGGTAATTTTAATTATTTGGGGTAAAAACATGTTCTAATATAAATTTATTAATACATACCGCTTCTAAACAAAGATGATTTCTATTCAAGGTTTGCACGCCTAGCAAAAAGTCTCAAATTTTGTATAAAAGAGTTTAAGAAATTTCGCACCATTGAGTTTCATTTCATTGCATATCCATTTGAGGAAAATCTTTTAAGGCAAAACATAAAAATTTAAACATCTTCCTTGACTACTCGTGTCTCTAGCAAAAGTTATAAAAATTCAAAATATACGGTGCTAACCTATTATGGGATTGTCCAATAAATCCAGGAACTTGATTAAATCGTATTCTATTGTGACTGGGTGAAGGTGGAGGACTCTATGAATGCTTGTAAAGTTGATGCTGCCTCCATACTTATCAATGTAGATTTATCAAAGATGAAGAGTAAAGACTGCATAGTCGGCGAACCTTTTATTTTTGTCATTCAGAACGTAAAGAATGTATTCTACTGAAAGTGCATAAACGATGGAAATTGATGTACTGTTGTACATACACCAAAGGGTATGACTACTCAAGAAGATGAATTAAAGGCCCCTAAATAGGTTTAGTCTGCTCTTGATGGCAACCGTAATTTGAATGATCTTTTAGTTTATTTAAAGGAAGATTGAGTATTAAAATATTATTTTACCCTTGGTAGTCCTATTGGGATCCTATTATAATATTGGTACTTGACAGTCCTATTTCTATCAAAATTGTATACTATTTTGATATTGGTGTTATATTGTAGCTTTAGTTTGATTTATGAGTGCTTAGTTTGATTTACGAATTTTTAGATTGATTTATGAATGTTTAGTTTGAATTATGAATGTTTAGGGGCACGAACACCTCGCACGGGATGTCTGGTTTGGTTTATGAATTTATTTATCTTGATCCCTATTTTCTAGTAAGAGGTACAGTTGTTTTTTCATGTTAATGCACGCGAGTTTCTATTCGACCTCTTTTTTTTTCTTCAATAAAACTTGTGGGGGTTTCGTTCCACTTGCCAAAGAATATCACGAGTTAATAAAATCTATAATATAAATTGAAGCCATGATGATAATGAGCTCATAATATTTGTCATGTAAATTTAAACTTGAAAAAACAGTTGTTTTCATAACTACATCTTGTTTTCATTAATCGCAACATCTTTCGCGTCGTTTGAGCTTTACACTAGCTCATTTAGCCTACGACATTTGATTTTCTTCAAAGAAAAAGTAAATCTTGTTTTCATTAACCACAACACTAGATGAATCTTACAAATTAATTATTGTATGTTAAAAATTCAAAATTTTCATTGGAAGTATCTTTATGGAGAGAGAAACAAATGAATTTACAGTTATTTTCCAAGTCGTTAAAAAAATAGTTTCTATATTTAAAATATATATTTATTATTTATTTTTATTTTTTTTTTGGGGGGGGGGGGGAGGGGGTCTCTAAAATGCCATGACTAATTCAATTAATTAAGTAGATTAGGATGTTTTTTACATTGCTATTTGTATCAAAATTGCATCCTATTATGATATTGGCTCTACATTGGAGCTTTAGTTTGATTTATTCATGTTTGGTTTGATTTACAAATTTTGGTTTGATTTATGAATATTAAGTTTGAATTATGAATGTTTAGGGTCATAAACACCGTGCACGAGATGTCTTATGAATGTATTTATCTTGAGCCCTATTTTCTAGTACGAGGTACAGTTGGTTTTCCATGTTTGTGTGGGTGAGTTTCTATTTGACCTCTTTTATTTTTTCTTCACTAAAACTTGTGGGGGTTTTGTCCCACTTGCCAAAAAATATCACGAGTTAATAAAATGTGTAATTTAAATTGTAGCCATCCTAATAATCCCATGTGGTAAAACTATGATGATCACGAGAACATAATATTTGTCATGTAAATTTAAACATGATAAAAACGGTTGTTTTCATAAGTACACCTTGTTTTCATTAACCACAACACTTGATGAATCTTACAAATTATTATTGTATGTTAAAAGTTCAAAATTTATATTGGAAGTATCTTTACGGAGAGAGAAACAAATGAATTTACTGTTATTTCCCAAGTCTTTAAAAAATGGTATCTACATTTAAATTATATTGGGGGGGGGGGGGGGGCACATAAATATTTTCAGTAATATCTAAAATGTCACGACTAATTCAATTAATTAAGTAGATTAGGATGTTTTTTACATTGGACTTTGTTTTCTTAACTAATTTTGATATACTTTAATAAATCAACATCGTTGTCTAGTTTGTCTAATAAAATAATTAACTTAGGAAGGAAATATAAGGTTAGTATTTCGTTGGCTATTGTGCACATTGTTGTGTTTTTAAGTGATGCAGTTGTTTAAATTAGAAAGAGTTAGGCAATTTGTGCATTAGAAAAATATTTTCCTTTATTATTTTTCAATATCAGCATCCACCTTCTTATGTATTTATGTGATGAGGCTTTGTTATGTGGTTCCGTTAGGCATCGTTGGATGTATCCTTTCGAGCACTTGATGAAAGTATTCAAATATTATGTGACTAATACATCGTATATTGGAGGGTCAATTACTAAAGATTACGTAACTATGGAATCATCATATACCCTCAGAAACATATGCAAGAACAAGATATGAGGAGGTTCAATCCTCGTTCAGAACCAGTGATTGATAAACCTAACGAATTTGAGGATGAATTACTTTTTGAGAACCCTAAAGAGATGAGAGTTACTAATCTACAATACGAGCAAGCATATTATTACGTCTTTAGATTGCAAGAAGAAGCTAAAGTTTTGTGTTAGACTTAATTATTCTAGTCAAAAAGCTATGTTTTTATCTTGGTGCCTCCAAATGAAGAAAAGAGATCACCATATTTTCATTTTCTCCACCATTCCAATGCTTATCAACTGGGAGATCGAGAAAGCAAGAAATAAGAAATTCTTCAAAAATGATTCCATGCTGAGTTCCATCACCATTAAGAGTGTCAGTAAATATATGAAAGACCTGGCAGCCATTTAAATATTCAAAGACAAATTCTATCAAGAGGACATGTTCTACATTCAGTGGTTCAACCTCAATATTGTTCCGAAAAAACCTACTTTTATTGTCTCCAGCTGGATCAAACCACCATTTTCTTAGGTAAAGCTAAATATAGACGGTGCAATATCTTCAGATTCTTCAGGTATCGGAGGAGTGTTATGGGACTATCAAGGGAATTTCATTATTGTATTCAGTGAAGCTCTTCCACATCACCCTGTTCTCCTTGTTGAAGCCTTGTCTCTCATTTTCGGGTTGAAGATGTGTATAAATCATGGTTATTCTAAATTTGAGATTAATTTTGACTCTCTGTCCCTAGTTGAAATTATTCTCTACAAGAAAGAGGCTCGATGATTTCTAAAGGCTACAATTTCATCTATTCTCTCAGTTCTTTCTTCGATAGAATTCAAAATCAGACACATTTGGAGACAGTCCAATGGTGTGGCAGGCAGCTTGGCAAAGTTAGCTCTCTCATTATCATCACCTATAATTTTTAATGAATTTCAAGATCTTCTATGGACAGCTCGAGGATTCATTCATCTGGAGAAGGCAGAAATTCCATCTATTAGAACTGTTTTGTAGTTAATAGGAATTTTATCTTTTATTTCTCTATGTTAATTCTCTTTAATTCTTGTAATAACTCCTAGGAAAGGTTTTTTCTTTCCTTTGTTTTATCAATAAAGTGGGGGAGTTCCCTCTTCTCTAAAAAAAATGTAGCTACATAATCAAATGAATTATCCTTGTTTGACTATATGTATTCTATTTATTATGATATAAACTCAACAATTTACCTTTAGGAAGTATGAGAACGAAATTGCCCAAAATTAGAGGAGAAATTGCATAACGGATGATATTAGGGTGTGACTATCAAAAAAGGTAATTTTCACTTCTTATGTGTGTGGTTATTTTAATCATGTGTGGTAAAAATAAGTTATAATACAAATTTATTAATACATGCAGTTTTTAAGCAAATATGATGTCTCTTCAACGCTTGCACACCTAGAAAAAAGTATCAAATTTTGTGTAAAAGAGTTTGAGAAATTCCGCAGCATCGAGTTTGATTTTATTTCATATCCATTTGAGGAAAATCTTTTGATGCAAAACACAGAAATTTAAATTTCTACCTTGACTACCCGTGTCTCTAACAAAAGTGATAAATATTCAAAATATACGGTTGTGGCACCCCGCCTAATTAAATATCTGGTGATCAGTCCTTTATAAAATTTAAAACAAAATGTTCGGTTGGTTCATTCTTAGCATCATTGTCAAAAACATAATAACCTTATTAACCACCTAATCATTAATTAAGCTAGTGTCAAAATATTTTTCATTTTTAATATAATCTTTCAATTTTTAATCCGAGAATACAAACATCAATCATTCACCACAACTAATTAATGTAAATATTAAATCTGAATCACAAACTGAAATAGAAAAGACTGGATAAAGCATTCCAAATTTAAAACTCTAAATTAAGTACCATGAGAACTATAAATCCAACTGCAATGAAAAGAAAATAAACCGAATACACTCTCAAATAATTGTCTAAGGAATGGGCGACACATGCCCTAAATAGAAAGTCTAAACAGAACGGAAATGAAATGATGGAGGCATCTAATGAAAAGACCTACAACTTCCACAATAGCTGCAGCACGCCAAACAATCCGAATCTCTAAGGCTGGTGACCCTGTGGCTGAGCACCTGATATAATACATATATATAGCAAGAGAGAGAAGAGATACAAGAAACGGGTCAGAGCCCGATGTGTAAAAATATTTGTTTTAGCAAGTATTTAAAATTTACAATAAAGCAAGTATCAAATGCATGTTAGTTCAAACTTTCACAGGAGATTCTCACCTCTCGTCTATTGTGCACGCCTAATGTACATCTATTCTCACCTATCCATCCCTAACACTTATAACTAGATAACTATTTATTCTTCTCTTTATACCTCGTAATAGTGACCCGTGATTCCCAGTTTTTCCACATTATAAATAACATCATTTATTACTCCGTTCAATTGTTATCACACTAAGTTAAGTATTCATAGCTTACGTCACTTAAGACTATACTATCCCAATGACCAACAATTATCTCACAGTAGGAATAACACAGGTATTTATATACATTCACCACTATAATATACATATACTAATATAGCACCCTAAGGCTAAACTTGTAGTGCATTGCATACTCTGCTATCATGTCCCGCTACATCTCGTACTCTAATAAGGATTGTCGGTTCGGAAGTCTCCCACGAACCATATACACAAAACACACACAGTGGCAGCGAACATAGTTCACATACCTATGGGTCACACACATACCTACGCTCCCATAGTCAGCTGACCAATCAACTCATAAATAAGTCTTCACAGTACTATGTTGTGAGATACGAGTCAAATATCACCGCGAAGGTCACCCAGGATAAGACCGAATCTACACAACCCCCCGTGATACCAAGTAGCTAGGTATGTCATATAAATAATATTAAACAAGTAATAGGCATTCATACATCCTATTAATATTTATAGGTATTCTCTTCAACCTTCATGTATATATTCCATACGTATTTCATTCTCAATATTACGTATTTTATAGTGTTACTAAGTTACCGGAATTCTTTAGTAATCTCCAAAATAACTCTTCTTTTTCGGATTAATTTAAGTATAAAACTCACATATTTCTCGTGGGCCTGCCTCGTTTCAATTCTGTTAATTGTTAATTTCCCTCACTCGTAAAACCTGAAAAATTCCAAAACTGCCCCTAAGAATTTTGTTGAAAATCCACCCTTTTTCTCGAACCAGATGGCATGTCGTTCGAATGACTGCCACGTGTCGCTCGAGCGACTTCACGCGAGATGCAATCTCGCTTGAACGAATTCGCGCGAGATCTTCTGTTTCGTCTCCTACCTAGAATTCCAATGTTTTTCCACCATTTTTAACCCTAAAACCTCTAAATTAACATCCTAAACTCCAACCAATCAATCCCCAATCGAATTCTAACAATTATACATGGATTCTAACATCCTAACATCATTATATCATTTCGAATCATCATAAAATTATGAAATCCCCAAAATTTTCACTAAAGCCCTAGTTCTTTAATTTCTTATTCAAGAACATAAGTTTCCTAGGTTCGTTCTTCACATAAGTTCATCAAGACGTGATTTCTATTCTACATACATGGAGGGATTCAACTAGATAAATCTCAGATTCAATTTATACATCCCAATTCTCCAATTTTCATCACTTTTATGAACCGAAACAGTCTATAACATTCCTATACTAACATGAGTATGATAAATGCTAAGGTACAACAAGTAATAAACACTTGCCTCAAATTTGTCGTCTGATTTCTTAACATTGTTGGTAAGGGTGTGTTCCCCTCGTCCCGATCTACACCGTGGTGGTGGTTGTGGTGGTTGTGCAAGGTGGTACTAATCGAGCCTTCCCTCTTGGAAATTGGTTCTTCCTCACACTTTCTATGGCCTTTCTTACTTTCTGTAACTCTTAACCCTAATGGAATTCTTTTGGCTGATAAAAATAACTCCTAATTTTCGTCCATTAATTAAGCCCAAAAATACAATTTACCGTAATGCCATCTCGGGGTGCCGGTTAGGCCTAAAATTTCCCCGGGACCCAAACTAAACACCCGAGTATAAAATTTTGACTATTTCGACCCTTTCAGACTCAACGGTGCACTCGAAATGACCATAAGAGTTACTAAAATAATTAATGTATTTATTCTATTAATTTAGTCCTAACACGACTCGCACGCACGTGTGACTTAAATTACTAAACTGTCGTATTTCTTATTCTTGACAATTTTCTGAAGTGTATAGTTCCATATTACATATCACACAGTAATATTCAATAAATAAGTATTAACCCTGGCACGCTAGTTAATATTTATTTTAAATCCGAATTAATCAACAGTTAAATTCTCACATTTTAATTCAATTAATCCCCCAATAATAATTAATCTCATAATTATTTAAATCATAAAAATATGGGGTATTACATACTTCCCCCCTAATAAAGGAATTTCATCCCAAAATTTGAGAATTAAGGTATTCCTCGTGCAAATAAGTCCGGATATTTCTCTCGCATATCTGCCTCCCGCTCCCAAGTAGACTCCTATACGTTGTGATGCTATCACTGCACCCGAACAAGTGGAACTACCTTGGACCTCAGCCTCCTCTCACTATGATCTAGGATAGCCATCGATCTCTCCTCATATGAACTGTTAGGCTATAAGTCAATATCCTCAATCACAATGTGAGTGTGTGCCAACTCATCCCGAAGATACCGCCTCAGTGACGAAATGTGGAATATGTCATGGATACGATGCAAATGTTCCGACAACCCAAGCCTATATGACACTGGTCCGATCCTCTCGATAATAGGAAATGGTCCTACATATCTCTAAGTCAATTTCCCCTTTTTCCCAAATCTCATTACCCCCTTCATCGGAGAGACTCTCAACAAAACTTGGTCCCCTATGGCGAACTCTCTGAAGGACCTCTTAGCATCGGCATAGCTTTTCTGCCTATCCTGCGCTACTCGTATGCGACCTCGAATCATCTCGATTATGCTCGATGTGTCATGAATCACCTCTGGCCCGAGTAGTTTGTTATCCCCAACCTCTAGCCAATAAGCCGAAGAACGACAAGGTCTACTGTACAATGCCTCGAACGGGGCCATGTCAATCGTAAACTGATAGGAGTTATTATAAGAAAACTTCACCAGAGGAAGGTACTGCTCCCATCCTCCACCAAAATCAAGGACACACATGTGCAACATATCCTCGAGCATCTGATTAGTGCGCTCAATCTTCCCATCGGTCTGCAGGTGATACACTGTACTCAACCGCAACTCGGTTCCCATAGCCTCCTAGAAGCTCTCCCAAAAGTGAGATACAAATATCTTGTCTCTATTCGACACGATATTAAGAGGCACACCATGCAACCTCACTATCTCTGCAATAAATAACTGAGCATACTACCCCACCGTGTAGTCTGTCCTGACGGGCAAAAAGTGGGCTACTTTTGTCAACCGATTCACAATAACCCATATAGAATCGTGCCCCCTGTGCGAAGTGGGCAACCCGGTAATAAAATCGATGGAAATACCTTCCCATTTCCACGTAGGAATCTCCAACGGCTGAAGCAAACATGGTGGTCTCTAGTGGTCCACTTTCACTAACTGGCAAGTGGTACACTTAGATACGAATACTGCAATATCCTTTTCATTCCGCTCCACCAATACTGCCGCCTCATATCCTAGTATATTTTGTCCCCACCGGGATGTACAGTAAATTGAGACCCATATGACTCTGTCATCACTGCATGTCGAAGGTCCTCCTTCTCTGGGACAATGAGTCTCCCAATGAAGTGAAAACTGACCTCGGAGCTTACCGAATACGACTCGGCTCCACCGACTAAAAGCTGTCTAATCCTTTCCTGGGAAAAAGGATCTATCGTCTGTGCCTATACCACCCTTGTCACTATTTGTGGTGTGACGTTCATAATTGACATGAAGGACGTGGCAACTACATCCTAGTGCCCCAATTCCTTCCATTTCGCTTTCCACATCTCAGTTGTCTCATCTACCGGCCTACGACTCAACGCATCTGCAACTAAATTAGCCTTCCCTGGGTGACAGTGTATCTCGAACTGATAATCTTTTACAAACTCAAGCCACCTTCATTGGCGCATATTCAACTCTTTTTGCGTGAATAAGTACTACAGTGACTTCTGGTCTGTAAATAAGCGAAATTGTTCCCCCGATAAATAATGCCTCCAAATTCGAAGCGCAAACATGACTGCTGCCAACTCTAAGTCGTGGGTGGGGTAATTTTTCTATTGAGGCTTAAGCTTCCGAAAAACAAAAGTTGTAGCCTGCTACTCCTATTGGAGTAATCCCCCAAGCCCCTGTAAGGATGCATCCGTAGAAACCAGGTACTCAACCCCTACCCTGGGAAGTGCTAGTACTGGTGTTGAAGTCAGCTTATCCTTCAGCTCATCGAACGCCAACTGACATGCATCATCCGAAACAAATGGCACACCCTTATGAGCCAGATTCGTCATCGAACCCGCAATCTTTGAGAATCCCCAAATAAACCATCTGTAGTACACGGATAATCCCAGAAAACTCTGCACCTTCGTCGGTGTCGTGGGATGTCCCCACTCCCTCACCACTGACACTTTACTAGGGTCCACAAATATCCCTCTCTCTGATACAATGTGTCCTAAAAACTGTACTTCCCGCTGCCAAAATTCACAATTCTCATACTTGGCGTACAACTCATGCTCTCGTAAGGTCTATAGAACCATACGTAAGTGCTCGGCATGCTCCTCCTCGGTGCGGGAATAAATCAGTATGTCATCTATGAAGACAATGACAAATTGCTCTAGGAACTCTCTGAATACTCTGTTCATCAAGTCCATAAATACCGCTAGGGCATTGGTTAGCCCAAATGTCATAACCCTGAATTCATATGACCCATACCTCGTCAGAAAAGTAGTCTTAGCCACGTCCTGCTCCCTGATGCGTAGCTGATGAAACTCGAATCTCAAGTCTATCTTTGAGAAGTGGGATGCTCCTCTCAGCTGGTCTAATAAGTCATCGATGCGAGGCAACAGATACTTATTCCGTATCATGACTTTGTTAAGATCCCAATAATAAATAGAAAGTCGTAGGGACCCATCCCTCTTTTCCATAAACAAAACTGGGGCACCCCAATGCGAGGTACTCCTACGGATAAAACCCTGTCCCAACAACTGTTCTATCTACTCCTGTAACTCCCTCATCTCTACCGGAGCCATACGGTAAGGTTCACGTGCTATCGGACGAGTACCCAGTGTTAAGTCTATCACAAACTCGATCTCCCTACTCAAAGGCAACCTCGGTGTATCCTAAAATACATCAGCAAACTCACAGACGACCAGAATTGAATCGAGTGGAACCACTACTGCAACGGTCTCATCCTCTATATAAAACAAGTGGGTGGATGACCCTCCCTTGAAACGAGGCATCGCCACTAAGAACATCTCCTGGCCCGGAATAGCGAACACAAACTCCTGCTGAAGCAATCAATTATAGTCCTATACTCGATTAGCCAATCCATGCCAATAATTGTGTCGTACTCAGACATATCTAATACTAGCATATCAGCCGATAAAATCAAACTGCCAATCTCTATGCCTACTCCTCATCATATGAAGAAAATAAGCGACCCACTACCCAACGGTGAGTCTACACATGTCACTGTACTCTCTACCGTGCCTAACAATCGAATGGACTGTGCAAAGCTAGTGGCTATAAAGGAGTGTGATGCCTCCATGTCAAATAAGATACGACCCAAAGTAATATGGATAGAAAACTTACCCTCCACTTCGGGTAGTTCTTGCGGAACTGCGGCCTGGTGGATGTTATAGACACGTCCATACTGTAATTTCCCCTGCTGCATCGGAACTGCTATAAAAGCTGGCAACGCTGGCATCTAAGGTGGTGCTCGGAGGGCAGGGGGAAAATCGATCTCTGGGGCTCCTGTCGGGAACTCTCCTTCTGCAGCTATTGTTGTGGGGCCTGCCCTTCTCAGGACAGTTATGTCTCTTATGGCCAGTCTTTCCACATATAAAACGCTTTCCACCAAAGTTTCCCCCTTGTTTCCCCTCCTGTCCTCGGTCCTGCTGGTCGTTCCCACCTCCCCCTTGGGCCTGTTGGCCTTGCCTAAACTGTTGATGCCCCTATTGGCCCTGATGGCCATGCTGACCCTGCTGGACAGTCCTAAAACCTCCCTGACCCTGATGGAAACCCCCCAACCCGAATCTCTTAGAATCCCCCTGCTGGGAACTCTGATCAACCTGCCTCTGCTGACCCTGATTTGGTTGCGCCCCGCTGACACTATTACCTCCTATCCTGCCGGCTGGATGGACTCGCCCGCTTGTTTGCTCCCAGTCATATGGAAGCGGTGGTCCTGGCAATGCAACAGTGCTGCATTGCCATCCATCAGAATCGGTCAGTAATGAGAGGTTACCCAGAAGATGCTGCCTGATCCTCAAGGTGAGGCCATCCATGAACATCTGAATACACTTCTCCTAAGTAGGCACCTCATCCAGTACTATGTTTGCCAATCGCGTGAACTCCTCCTCATATTCTGCAACTGTTCTCCCTTCTTGGGTGAGGTCTAAAAGTTTTTGCCTCATCTCAGTCTTGACAGAGGAAGGAAAGTACTTGCGATCGAACTACACCCGAAAATCACTGATCAATATAAAATCTCGCTACTCAGTAGTATTAGTGGACTCCCACCACTATAAGGATGCCCCTCTCAGCTTGAAGGTAGCCAAAACTTCCCTCTGAACTTCAGTTGACTCATACATATGAAGGTGTCGTTGTATGTCCTTCTTCCACTGACTAGCAATAACCACATTTAAACTGCCCATGAACTTTGGGGGACATGCGCTCTGAAAGGACCTTCTCACTCTTTCCCATGCAGTGTGAAACGGACACACTAGAACTGGTGCTACTTCCTGAGCTTAGGGTGGGGCCTGCTGCACCACCGCTATGGTTGCATTCACCGCTTGTGTAACTATTGATGCAACCTTAGCTGCGTTCATTGTCCCATGAGTCTGCACTGCCGGCTGTTCTGGCTGGGCCTGTCTATTTTTTTGGTGCACGTCGAGGAGGCATCTGAGACCAGAATGAATTTTATTAGTCCACAGTCATTATTAAATCTCAAATAGCTGAAGATGAAATCGTAAAAATTAAGATCACAATGGTCCTAAAGATAGGACTCTATATCAAAGGATGCAAGGCTGAAAACATTATAAGCCATACAGATCCTAAAGGACTCTAGAACCTGATGCTCTGATACCACCTGTGGTACCTCGCCCAATTAAATATCGGGTGATCAGTCCTTTATAAAATTTAAAACAAAATGTTCGGTTGGTACATTCTTAGCATCACTATCAAAAACATAATAACCTTATTAACCACCTAATAATTAATTAAGCTAGTGTCAAAATATTTTTCCTTTTTAATATAATCTTTCAATTTTTAATTCGAGAATACAAACATGAAGAATTCGCCACAACTAATTAATGTAAATACTAAATCTGAATCCCAAACTGAAATAGGAAAGACTGGATAAAGCATTCCAAATTTAAAACTCTAAATCAAGTACCATGAGAACTATAAATCCAACTGAAATGAAAAGAAAATAAACCGAATACAATCTCAAATAATTGTCTAAGGAATGGGCGACACGTGCCCCAAATAGAAAGTCTAAACAAAACAAAAATGAAATGATGGAGGCGTCTAATGCAAAGACCTACAGCTTCCACAGCAGTTGCAGCACGCCGAACAATCCGAATCTCTAAGGCTAGTGACCCTGTGGCTGAGCACCTGATATAATACATATATATATATAACAAGAAAGAAAAAAGATGCAAGAAACGGGTCAGAGCCCGATGTGTAAAAATATTTGTTTTAGCAAGTATTTAAAATTTTCAATAAATCAAGTATCAAATGCATGTTAGTTCGAACTCTCACATGAGATTCTCACCTCTCCTCTATTGTACATGCCTAACGTACATCTATTATCACCTAGCCATCCCTAACACTTCTAACTAGATAACTATTTATACTTCTCGTTATACCTCGTAATAGTGACCCGTAATTCCCAGTTTTTCCACATTATTAATAACATCATTTATTAATCCATTCAAGTGTTATCACACTAAGTTAAGTATTCATAGCTTACGTCACTTAAGACTATACTATCCCAATGACCAACAATTATCTCACAGTAGGAATAATATAGGTATATATATACATTCACCACTACAATATGCATATACTAATACAGCACCACAAGGCAAAACCTATAGTGCATTGCATACTCTGCTATCATGTCTCGGTACATCTCGTACTCTAATAAGGACTGTCAGTTCGGAAGTCTCCCACGAACCATATACAAAAAACACACATAGTTGCGGCTAACACAGTTCACATAATTATGGGTCATGCACATACCTATGCTCCCATAGTCAGCCGACCTATCAGCTCATAAATAAGTCTTCACTGTACTATGTTATGAGATACGAGTCAAATATCCCCCCGATGGTCACCCAGGAGAAGACCATCTCTACACAACCCCCCGTGATAGCAAGTAGGTAGGTATGTCATACAAATAATGTTAAACAAATAATAGGTATTCACACATCCTATTAATATTTATAGGTATTCTCCCCAACCTTCATGTATATATTCCATACGTATTTCATTCTCAATATTACGTATTTTATAGTATTACTATGTTACCACAATTCTTTATTAATCTCCAAAATAACTCTTCTTTTTCGGATTAATTTAAGTATAAAACTCACATACTTTCTCGTGGGTCTGCCTCGTTTCAATTCTGTTAATTGGTAATTTCCCTCACTCGTAAAAATTGGAAAATTCCAAAACTGCCCTGTAACAACCCGAGGTCTTGGAGACGATAATTTATTTATTTCGGGAGAGATAAATAATATTTTATTGGAGAAATAATAAAATTGGCAGTTGAGGCCAGAATTTGGAGTTGTTAGAAAGTGTCTCGAATGGAATTTCTGAGGGTACCATTGTTTCCGGAAGGGTCGAGAAAGTCGAAATGACTGTACTTGGGGTCTATTTGGGTTCCGAAATAAAATAGGACCGTTTGACTCGAATTAAAGTCACCGAGTCATTTAAAGTGTGTATTATCATTTAAAGATGTGTATTTTTGGATTTAGGCTTAATTAGCCTACGGGACACTATTTCTCCAAAGAGAGAAAGAGAAAAAGAGAAAGAAAGAAAGAGAGAAGAAAAGGAAGGAGAAAAGAGGGAGAAAGAGGATTTTCCGGCGGATTCAGACCCTACGAACCCGAGGCAAGTGATTAAACTTGCTAAATAATTGTTGTGTACCATTTATTGCATGATTTGTGGATTGATTTTTGGGTTTTAGGTTTAGTTTATCAAAACCTAACTTTTGGGTATAATCTTAGATTCAATCTGTAGATCTTAGATTTGATGATAGAAATTAGTTTATATGTGTTCTTGGATGAGTATTGATGTTATATTTGTGATTGGGTTGAAGAGAAATGAAGAGAAAATGATTAAAATGAATTTTGGAATTTTGGAGAAGATGATGAATAGTGATTCAGCGTCACTTTCGAATCGATTCGGCCATGATGCGAATCGATTCGGCTCTTGGTAAAAAAATGAAAATTGTAGATCTTTTCGATACGGTCGCGTGAGCGCCGACTGGGTATTTTTCTGATTTTTTTTGGATTTTTAATGATTTTTCTACAAAAAGCTGTCCAAGATCGAAATCGTTAGTCAGAAATTAAGGTTAAAATTATTTGGAGATAAATATTAGTGGATTCCCAAATAGGGTGTTAGCACATCTAAAGAACTCGAGGAGATGGGAAAACTTTGGGTTCGTAGAAATAAAATTCGAATTATAATTTAAATGAATTTTAGGATTTTGGGCTTACTTAAAAAGTAGCCATTTTCGAGGATTCGCAAGGCCGAATCGATTCGGCCCCCTAGCCGAATCGATTCGGAATTATGCAGGTGCCCAGGTCTGAGTGACCGAATCGATTCGGACTCCAGCCGAATCGATTTGGCCTGAGACAGAGTCCCAGGTCTGATGACCCGAATCGATTCGCCTTCCTGGCCGAATCGATTCGCTGGGCCGAATCGATTCGGAATTGGCCCGAATCGATTCGGAAACAGGGCTTTTGTGGGATTGTTTTTCTAAGGAGAATTTCATCCCGTTTTGTTCGAGGTTATCGAATGGGGATCTCTATAGGAGACATTTGAAGTCTGTTTTCGAGACTTTTAGTGAGTTTCCCTTATAAGAAATTATTGGAGTCATATAGACTAAATTTGAGGAATACCGATTAGAAATTATAGCGTATACTAAGTGGGGTATATGTGTGAGTATTAACGATTAGTATATCATGAGAGAGTATACTAAACTATGATGTAATTTAACTGCGCCTAAGTGCGTATAATAAACATGAATGTGATGTTTCAGGTATACCTTATATAATGGTGTATCTTTATTATGTGGGATGTATGTAGACCTTATATATGGTGTATATACATGTTAAGCATACCCCCTCCTTGCTATCATTGGGAAGTTTCGTGCGTTGAGGGTGAGCATCCTGACAAATATGCAGGGTGTGGATATTCCCCAGGTCATAGTCGTCCTTTGTGGTCAGAAAATGACATATATATATATTTACTTATTTTGGGGGTGAGAGGTCGGGGTATGTGATGCTCTCACTTGCCGGTTAGGAACTATGACCGCTTCCCGGACGTCGTGTGCGTGAGTTGATCACGAGGTGGTTGTCGCTGAACCCCACCAGGTGGCCCCAGTTTGCTACGTTTATGGGCTGCTAGATGATGATAGCATGTGAGCCTGCGTCCTTCGAGTTATAGCTCGGTTGGATGGTTATTAGTTGCTTGTGTTTGTATTTGGGTGTCAAGGGCATAACCGACCTTAATGACCTATATTGCCAGGATTAGTGTATCGGGGGGGTTCCTTGTTTGGATTTCGCTTCGGCGAGACGTCCCACGCACGAACCGCTGTGTAATGTTGGAACTTGGGGATAAGTTTAGTCCTTAATGCTCATCATTATATTATATTATTTATCTATCACCTATCCCGACGATCGACAGTTCCAGGAGTAGTGTAATGGGGGGGTTCCTTGTTTGGATTTCGCTTCGGCGAGACGTTCCACGCATGAAACGCCGTGTACTGTTGAGACTTGGGAATATTAATTAATTAAAATTGGATACTAATCATTTGGGTTACATGCATCTTGCATTGAGGGCATAATGAGCCCCGAGGATCGATACGGTCAGGAGTAGTGTAACGGGGGGGTTCCTTGTTTGGATTTCGCTTCGGCGAGACGTCCCACGCACGAAACGCAGTACCGTGTTGAAAATTGGGAGGAGTTTAGTCTTTAGTTCTTGATGCTAATAACTCATCTATTATTATTTATATATATGGTTTCTTACCTTTTTGGGCATCACTAGAATAAATCTAGTACATGATATTGTTTATGTATTGTGATGATGGAGCATGAGAGGATCATGTAACTTTATATGCTCAACAAAAGAATATTATATAGATAAGCATAATGTTTATATATAAGATAACAATTATAACTATTAGAAATGGATTATATGTAGAATCGGGTGATAGGTTAGATGGTTCCACTTAAATACTTTATTTGGGTTTAAGTTAGAATCCTCTTACCTAATTAGAATCAAACATCCTTTTTGGGAGACACGTGCATACGCTTAGTGCGCGCTTTAGATGAGAGGTGAGTTGAATTTCTATGGAGTGTTCGATTCCAGCTAAATCATGTAGTAATGCATTTATAACTATTATGCATTTTAATACACTTTCTATAAATGTTTTTCACACTCGGGTTCTGACCCATTTCTATTTCCCCTCCCCCATGCACATATATATTGTATTACTTCAGGTGTTCCCCCGCAAGGACGCCTTTATTATCCCTCCATTCAGGATTTGTGGAGCTATGGCAGTAGCGGACTGTTGCGGCACTTGGTTTTAGTCGATTCCTATCTTTTTATATCTAGGTTGTATTGAGTTAGTATTCAAGTGTTATAGAGTAACACTTTCTTATGATTTAATTATCTGTTTATTGTATTGTCTGTTGCCCGACAGCATATTCGGGTATTTCATTGCTGGGATTTTTATTGTACAATGTATTGTACTCTTTCATTATTGGAGCATGCACTTTCCACATTATAGATTAGATGTGTATTGTTGGTTTTGTTGTTGTTGTCAAATAAAAGTTTCAAATTTTTGGCAATTCACACTTATTGATTTCGGGTAGTTAGCCTTATATTATAGTGTTTAGTTGTTGATGTTGAGACTGTGCCATCTGGGATACCTGATTTATGTAGTATAGGGCTGGCCACCCGTTATTATTTGGAGCGGGTTGTCACAGATGGTATCAGAGCATCAGGTTCTAGTGTCTTTAGGATCTGTGTGCGTTACTACGATCTTCCGTAAGCGTTCTTGGTGTAGAGCCTTATGGCTAGGACGGTTACATTCATACGTCCATATCTTTCTGTGAATCGAAAATATTTGAAAGGCGTTCTGATGCAATTGTTCTTGTTTCAGATGCCACCGAAGGGAGGTCGTTCAGCCAAGGCAAGGAAAGAATTGCCTCAAAGGAACATGACTACGGACGATGTTGCCAATATAGTGGCACAAGCAGTAACTGCGGCCGTTTCTACGATGGCTCAGCAACCTGTCGCTCGAGCAGCCCTACCCCATTTAGGATTGTCCTTTTGGGAGAGAGTGAAGGAAGACTTTAGTAAGGGGCATCCTCCCGAGTTTGCAGGGGGAGTTGATGCAATGGCTGCAAGTACATGGAAAAATAGTATGCTAAGGCATCTTCGTATGCTTGAGTGTAGTGAGGTGCAGAAGCAATTTTTAGTCACCTTTAAGTTGTCGGGTGCAGCTCTTCAATGGTGGGAGTTTGTCACCACATCTGAGCAGAGAGATACTTTTCCTATCAAAGAATTTTGGGGACTTTTTGATCAAAGGTATTTGCTTTCCCCTACGAAGGATATGGGAATTTTTCAAGGAAATAGGACGGTGGCAGAATATGAAGAAGATTTTTCTCTATGGGCGAGATTAGTACCTAATGAGGTAAATACGGAGGAGAAACGTATATCAAAGTTTGTTCGAAGTTTAGATTGGAAAATCCAACTACAATTGTTAGAAAGTCCTAAGTTAATGACTTTCGTCGAGGTTGTAAATGCGGCACTAGTAAAGTGTCGAGAGTATCGTTTTCGTTCTCAAGAGGGTAAGAACTTTGGAGATTCGAGTTCATCCAGTAGGTTTGGCAAAGAGAGCACCAGTAATGCGAGTGGGCAGAAAAAGTTCATGGGCAAGTGTTTCTTTTGTAAAGAAACAGGTCATAAAAAGAGAGATTGTCCTCAAAGAGGTAAAGGACCGCGATTTGATGAAATTTTGGAAGTGCAACCCCTACAGCAGATTCGAGGTCGCTTTAAACCGGGGGACTATGTTTGGGAGCCTATTGATGAGGATGGGCAATCGGACTAGAGATGGATGTTGTAAGTAATTTTCCTTACTATAGGGATTATTACTATATGAAGTTTTGGAAATATCGTATGGGAAATACATGTGAATCGGGTAGTGCTTTAGCCCTTTTTGTTTATGTATGGTAGGTAATGACCCTAAAGGGGGAAATTTTGAGCAAGATATGCTCTTATTCTATTATCTTGGTTATGGTGGTAAGTAGTAATGTTAGAAGCTACTTCTTTTTATGTAGTCATGATAGACTATTGAAATTGTTGTATTCCAGATATGGAATTGCCTTATATATGGCAGTATATTGAGATGATGTAAGTTGTTGTTTATGTTTGAAGTGATTGTGGTTTGATGGGACGCAGGTAAAGTTTTAGCTCCTGATTATGATTATATTTGTGAGCTATATGTTATGCATATGATGAATAAAAAGACCTTGTGTTGGACATAAGGCATTTTATATTAGAATATATATATATATATAATCTTTTTCAAAATAAACTATTTTCAATATAAAACTTTTATCGGCCTTCGGGCCCTTTCAAATTAAATTTTCCACAAAAACGTTTCCAAACTCAAGTGCGGATCTAACAAACTCTCAATCCCCGACGTCGTCACACAGTAGTGTATTGGGAGGGTTCCTTGTTTCGATTTCGCTTTTGCGAGACGTCCCCCGCACGAAATTGGCGATCGTCAGGAATTGAGAGGAGTTATTTCTTTGGACCATTCAAATTTTCTCTACTAAAATTTTAGTCTTACTTATTATTGGAAATGTGAAACTTTCGAGGCAAATAAGCCTCATTATGATGGTTGTGCGCATAAAGCTCAATTATAAAGGGTGTATGGGCGCCCTTGTTATGGAAATAGGTTTTGTTTACTTCATAATTAGCTTAATAAATAAAGTAAATTAAATCAATTCGCCATGGGAAGTTAGAAGTGTGGAGATAGGATTAGTAATAATGGGTAGATTAGGACTAGTTGAGCTTTGGGAGAATTAGGCTTAGCTAAATTTCGAGGACGAAATTCTTGTAAGTGGGGGAGTTTGTAACAACCCGAGGTCTTGGAGACGATAATTTATTTATTTCGGGAGAGATAAATAATATTTTATTGGAGAAATAATAAAATTGGCAGTTGAGGCCAGAATTTGGAGTTGTTAGAAAGTGTCTCGAATGGAATTTCTGAGGGTACCATTGTTTCCGGAAGGGTCGAGAAAGTCGAAATGACTGTACTTGGGGTCTATTTGGGTTCCGAAATAAATAGGACCGTTTGACTCGAATTAAAGTCACCGAGTCATTTAAAGTGTGTATTATCATTTAAAGATGTGTATTTTTGGATTTAGGCTTAATTAGCCTACGGGACACTATTTCTCCAAAGAGAGAAAGAGAAAAAGAGAAAGAAAGAAAGAGAGAAGAAAAGGAAGGAGAAAAGAGGGAGAAAGAGGATTTTCCGGCGGATTCAGACCCTACGAACCCGAGGCAAGTGATTAAACTTGCTAAATAATTGTTGTGTACCATTTATTGCATGATTTGTGGATTGATTTTTGGGTTTTAGGTTTAGTTTATCAAAACCTAACTTTTGGGTATAATCTTAGATTTAATATGTAGATCTTAGATTTGATGATAGAAATTAGTTTATATGTGTTCTTGGATGAGTATTGATGTTATATTTGTGATTGGGTTGAAGAGAAATGAAGAGAAAATGATTAAAATGAATTTTGGAATTTTGGAGAAGATGATGAATAGTGATTGAGCGTCACTTCCGAATCGATTCGGCCATGATACGAATCGATTCGGCTCTTGGTCAAAAAATAAAAATTGTAGATCTTTTCGATACGGTCGCGTGAGCGCCGACTGGGTATTTTTCTGATTTTTTTTGGATTTTTAATGATTTTTCTACGAAAAGCTGTCCAAGATCGAAATCGTTAGTCAGAAATTAAGGTTAAAATTATTTGGAGATAAATATTAGTGGATTCCCAAATAGGGTGTTAGCACATCTAAAGAACTCGAGGAGATGGGAAAACTTTGGGTTCGTAGAAATAAAATTCGAATTATAATTTAAATGAATTTTAGGATTTTGGGCTTACTTAAAAAGTAGCCATTTTTGAGGATTCGCAGGGCCGAATCGATTCGGCCCCCTAGCCGAATCGATTCGGAATTATGCAGGTGCCCAGGTCTGAGTGACCGAATCGATTCGGACTCCAGCCGAATCGATTTGGCCTGAGACAGAGTCCCAGGTCTGATGACCCGAATCGATTCGCCTTCCTGGCCGAATCGATTCGCTGGGCCGAATCGATTCGGAATTGGCCCGAATCGATTCGGAAACAGGGCTTTTGTGGGATTGTTTTTCTAAGGAGAATTTCATCCCGTTTTGTTCGAGGTTATCGAATGGGGATCTCTATAGGAGACATTTGAAGTATGTTTTCGAGACTTTTAGTGAGTTTCCCTTATAAGAAATTATTGGAGTCATATAGACTAAATTTGAGGAATACCGATTAGAAATTATAGCGTATACTAAGTGGGGTATATGTGTGAGTATTAACGATTAGTATATCATGAGAGAGTATACTAAACTATGATGTAATTTAACTGCGCCTAAGTGCGTATAATAAACATGAATGTGATGTTTCAGGTATACCTTATATAATGGTGTATCTTTATTATGTGGGATGTATGTAGACCTTATATATGGTGTATATACATGTTAAGCATACCCCCTCCTTGCTATCATTGGGAAGTTTCGTGCGTTGAGGGTGAGCATCCTGACAAATATGCAGGGTGTGGATATTCCCCAGGTCATAGTCGTCCTTTGTGGTCAGAAAATGACATATATATATATATATATATTTACTTATTTTGGGGGTGAGAGGTCGGGGTATGTGATGCTCTCACTTGCCGGTTAGGAACTATGACCGCTTCCCGGATGTCGTGTGCGTGAGTTGATCACGAGGTGGGTGTCGTTGAACCCCACCAGGTGGCCCCAGTTTGCTACGTTTATGGGCTGCTGGATGATGATAGCATGTGAGCCTGCATCCTTCGAGTTATAGCTCGGTTGGATGGTTATTAGTTGCTTGTGTTTGTATTTGGGTGTCAAGGGCATAACCGACCTTAATGACCTATATTGCCAGGATTAGTGTATCAGGGGGGTTCCTTGTTTGGATTTCGCTTCGGCGAGACGTCCCACGCATGAACCGCAGTGTAATGTTGGAACTTGGGGATAAGTTTAGTCCTTAATGCTCATCATTATATTATATTATATATCTATCACCTATCCCGACGATCGACAGTTCCAGGAGTAGTGTAATGGGGGGGTTCCTTGTTTGGATTTCGCTTCGGCGAGACGTCCCACGCATGAAACGCCGTGTACTGTTGAGACTTGGGAATATTAATTAATTAAAATTGGATACTAATCATTTGGGTTACATGCATCTTGCATTGAGGGCATAATGAGCCCCGAGGATCGATACGGTCAGGAGTAGTGTAACGGGGGGGTTCCTTGTTTGGATTTCGCTTCGGCGAGACGTCCCACGCACGAAACGCAGTACCGTGTTGAAAATCGGGAGGAGTTTAGTCTTTAGTTCTTGATGCTAATAACTCATCTATTATTATTTATATATATGGTTTCTTACCTTTTTGGGCATCACTAGAATAAATCTAGTACATGATATTGTTTATGTATTGTGATGATGGAGCATGAGAGGATCATGTAACTTTATATGCTCAACAAAAGAATATTATATAGATAAGCGTAATGTTTATATATAAGATAATAATTATAACTATTAGAAATGGATTATATGTAGAATCGGGTGATAGGTTAGATGGTTCCACTTAAATACTTTATTTGGGTTTAAGTTAGAATCCTCTTACCTAATTAGAATCGAACATCCTTTTTGGGAGACACGTGCATACGCTTAGTGCGCGCTTTAGATGAGAGGTGAGTTGAATTTCTATGTAGTGTTCGATTCCAGCTAAATCATGTAATAATGCATTTATAATTATTATGCATTTTAATACACTCGCTATAAATGTTTTTCACACTCGGGTTCTGACCCGTTTCTATTTCCCCTCCCCCATGCACATATATATTGTATTACTTCAGGTGTTCCCCCGCAAGGACGCCTTTATTATCCCTCCATTCAGGATTTGTGGAGCTGTGGCTGTAGCGGACTGTTGCGGCACTTAGTTTTAGTCGATTCCTATCTTTGTATATCTAGATTAGGATTCAGTTGTATTGAGTTAGTATTCAAGTGTTATAGAGTAACACTTTCTTATGATTTAATTATCTGTTTATTGTATTGTCTGTTGCCCGACAGCATATTCGGGTATTTCATTGCTGGGATTTTTATTGTACAATGTATTGTACTCTTTCATTATTGGAGTAACACTTTCTTATGATTAGATGTGTATTGTTAGTTTTGTTGTTGTTGTCAAATAAAAGTTTCAAATTTTTGGCAATTCGCACTTATTGATTTCGGGTAGTTAGCCTTATATTATAGTGTTTAGTTGTTGATGTTGAGACTGTGCCATCTGGGATACCTGATTTATGTAGTATAGGGCTGGCCACCCGTTATTATTTGGAGCGGGTTGTCACATGCCCCTAAGAAATTTTTCGGAAATTCACCATGTCGCTCGAACCAGATGGCATGTCGTTCGAACGACTGCCACGTGTTGCTCGAGCGACTTCACGCAAGATGCAATCTCGCTTGAACGACTTCACGCGAGATCTTCTGTTTCGTCTCCTACCGAGAATTCCAGTGTTTTTCCACCATTTTTAACCCTAAAACCTCTAAATTAACATCCTAAACTCCATCTAATCAATCCCCAATCGAATTCTAACAATTATACATGGATTCTAACATCATAACATCATTATATCATTTTGAATCATCATAGAATTATGAAATCCCCAAAATTTTCACTAAAGCCCTAGTTCTTTAATTTCTTATTCAAGAACACAAGTTTCACAGATTCGTTCTTCACATAAATTCATGAAGACGTGATTTTCATTCTACAGACATGGAGGGATTCAATTAGATAAATCTTAGATTCAATTTATACATCCTAATTCTCAAATTTTCATCACTTTTATGAATCGAAACATGTCTATAACATTCCTATACTAACATGAGTATGATAAATGCTAAGGAACAGCAAGTAATAAATAGTTTCCTCAAATTAGTCATCTGATTTCTTGACGTTGTTGGTATGGGTGCGTTCCCCTCGTCCCGATCTACACGGTGGTGGTGGTGGTGGTTGCGCAAGATAGTGCTAATCGAGCCTTCCCTCTTGAAAATTAGTTCTTCCTCACACTTTCTATGGCCGTTCTTACTTGCTGTATCACTTAACCCTAATAGACTTCTTTTGGATGATAAAAATAACTCCTAATTTTTGTCCATTAATTAAGCCCAAAAATACAATTTACCGTAATGCCCTCTCGGGGTGTCGGTTAGGCCTAAAATTACCCCGGGACCCAAACTAAACACCCGGGTATACTATTTTTCACTATTTTGACCCTTCCGGACTCAACGGTGTACTCTAAATGAGCATACGAGTTACTAAAATAATTAATATATTTATTCCATTAATTTAGTCCCGACACGACTCGCACACGCGCTTGACTTAAATTACTAAACTGTCATATTTCTTGTTCTTGACAATTTCCCGAAGTGTATAGTTCCATATTACATATCAGACAGTAATATTCAATGAATAAGTATTAACCCTGGCACGTTAGTTAATGTTTATTTTAAATTCGAATTAATCAACAATTAAATTCTCACATTTTAATTCAATCAATCCCACAATAATAATTAATCTCATAATTATTTAAATCATAAAAATATGGGGTATTTCAACGGTGTTTTACCTATTATGGGATTTTCCAATAAATCCAGGAACTCGATTATTTAGATTTCACATAAACCCTATTCTATTGTGACTGGGTGAAGGTGGAGGACTCTGTGAATGCTTGCAAAGTTGATCCTGACTCTAAACATGGTCGACGAGCTTTTTATTTGTGTTATTTAGAACGTTAAGAATGCATTCTACTGAAAGTGCATAAATGATGGAAATTGGTGTACTGTTGTGTATACACCAAAGGGTTTGACTACTCAAGCAAATGCATTAAAGGCTTCTAAATAGTTCTAATCTGCTCTTGATGAAAACCCTAATTTGAAGGATATTTCAGTTGATGTAGAGGAAGACCGAGTATTAATAAATTATTTTTTGGTAATCCTTTTTTTTATAATTAAATCCATCTATTAAATAGCGTTGCCCCATTTTTTTTTTTTGGTAATCGTATTTGGATCCTATTATTAAATTGGCTCTTGACAATCCTATTCGTATCAAAATTGCATAATATTATGATATTCGCGCTATATTGTAGCTTTAGTTTGATTTATGAATATTTGGATCGAATTACGAATGTTTAGGGTCACGAACACCTCGGAAGAGATGTCTTACGAGTGTATTTATCTTGAGCCCTATTTTCTAGTACGAGGTATAGTTGGTTTTCCATGTTATCGCGGGTGAGTTTCTGTTCGACCTCTTTTATTTTTTCTTCAATAAAACTTGTGGGGGTTTCGTCCCACTTGCCAAAGAATATCACGAGTTAATAAAATATGTCATGTAAATTGAAGCCATTCTAATCATCCCATATGGTAAAACTATGATGAGCACGAGCTCATAATATTTGTCATGTAAATTTAAACTTGATAAAAACGGTTGTTTTCATAAGTAATTCTTGTTTTCATTAACCGCAACGTCTTTTGTGTCATTTCTGCATTACACTCGCTCGTTTAGCCTGTACGACATTTGACTTGCCTCAAAGAAAAAGTAAATCTTGTTTTCATTAACCACGACACTAGATGAATCTTACAAATTAATTATTGTATGTTAAAAATTCAAAATTTACGTTGGAAGTATCTTTATGGAGAGAGAAACAAATGAATTTGCAATTATTTCCCAAGTCTTTAAAAAAATGGTTTCTATATTTAAAATATATAAAAAAAATTTGGGGGGAGGGGGTCTCTAAATTTCACTACTAATTCAATTAATTAAGTAGTTAGGATGTTTTTTACATTGGACTTTGTTTTCTTAACTAATTTTGATATACTTTAATACATCAACATCGTTGTCTAGTTTGGCTAATAAAATAATTAACTTAACAAGGAAATTATAAGGTTAGTATTTCGTTGGCTATTGTACACATTGTTGTGTATTCAAGTGATGCGGTTGTTTAAATTAGAAAGAGTTATAATAAATGAAATTCACACAAGCTTTTATACAAGTAACGGATCATGGATTAAATTATAGGAAAGAAACTTATGCTTTGCACTTATTTATTATTGAAACTGATGTTCAAAACAAGGGTTGGGACTAGTAATTATTTAAACACAAACACTAATTGGAGAGATGTCTCCAAAATCGTCTTTTATTCTAGATATAGACATTGGCATTGATGCAGTAGCCAACTTATTAGTAACATCCATGTATATGTCAGTTAAAGTACAGGGATGAGAGTAAATGGGCGGACAATTATGTCGACAATACGAACAAGGCCGCCGATGGTAGTTCCGAGTAGCTGTAATGGGGCGCTCAGAATTCCACTGGTGGGCAGAGTTGCGTTGCAGGAAGCGAGTGGTGTGTTGACGACAATGTTGCAGCCCGAGAGTACACCCTGGACAAGGAGCGGAAGAGGGCCCAAAATTATGGAAAATACTCCAGATGCATTGGTTGTTGCATTCGCCACATTTCTACCTCCACACTGCAATTGCACTTGGGCATCTGCAACAACAACAAGATGTGGTTAGAAATTCTGATATATATATATATATATATATATATATATATATATATATATATATATATACATATATTGTTCATGCATGTTAACCATGCATCAACAACTCTAAAAGCTTAACCCGTAAGATAGAGAGGGTAAGTAACATACTAGCGAAAACTGGGGTTGACGCGCCATTCACACCAATATTGCCATTGACAGTACAGAAAACAGTTCCATTGATACGTATGAGACTGAGAATAGGCGGTATTCCAACCTGGGCTCCAACTTGTGAGGACGCCATTGCACAAACCAACAGAGAAATGAAGAGAACCGATTTCATGGCCATTGGCTCTAGTGATTGATTGATATGACTCAGTCAAGTGGTTGCAAAGCTAACTGTGCGTGGCCTTGGAAACTTGTACATTCAGCGCTCTCCTTGTAAGGCCTTTTATAGCAAGAGGTTGGCCATGCACGATGCTCTCTCTCTCTCTCTCTCTCTCTCTCTCTCTCTCTCTCTCTCTCTCTCTCTCTCTCTCTCTCTCTCTCTCTCATTTACTTAAGTGTGGGCTTCAACCTAATGCACCCCTAAGCTTCAACTACGCTAATTTATTAATTGGAACCTATAGGGTTTGCCCTTTTTGGTAGGTTTGGAGAAGGCTTCAAGGATTCTTTGATTCTTACCTTTTTTTTTGGAAAAAAAAAGAAAGCCATGACATTGTAACATAAAAAGAAAACTGCGAAATTAATGTGAAATGAACCTCAATAGTGGAAAAATAAAAAGATTGAGCTTACGGAATCCTTTTTTTATAAATAAACAATATATTAAGATCAAACTGCTAAGGAAGCGAAACACGTATACAATAGTATTCATTACATCGAAAGAAAGAGAAGAGACCAAACAATGGTCTCAACCCGAAAACAACCAGAACTACGAGTCTTCTTGCAAAGCATTCACAAACTCTAAAAAGTTAAGAAGAGATGCGTTATGTCCCTCCTTAATCCAACGCAAAAAGGTACACAGAAAAGTGTAGCGAATTTTAGATGGTGTCGTCTCCCTACCTTCAAAGCACACAATCCATTCAAATGTATTAAGAATGAAATAATTATAATTCAGAGAAACAATGCATTTTAAACTAAATTCAAATATCAATTTTTAGTACAAAACAACTCCATCGGAACACAATCAATTAATTCCCTCTCTCCTCATATCAATGTACCATTGATATAGTGTTATAGAGACAATATATAAATTGAAACAAAACCTATTGAATAAAACAAACTTTGAATGCCCCATATGTCTTTTAATTACTTCTTTTCTGCAAACACAATTACATCACATAACGGAAAATTGATACAAATAATTATGGGTTAATTACACTTTTTCCTTGAACTTTATCGCATTTTTCACTATGTTTGGCACTATAGGTGAGAAGTAGGCAAAGTGAAAAATGGGGCAAAGTATAGTGGAAAAAGTGTAGTCAACCTAATATTTTTTGTTATGGTAGAGTCCAGAAAACATATAGACGTTTGATAATTCAACCTTGTTTGGCACTATATGTGAGAAGTAACCGTTGAATCATAACCTTTGTCATAAAGTCCACAACTAACCTCCATAAATGTCTCTCTCACAAGCCCCCTTGTAAAATCTACCTCCACCGGAAGGCAGCTAACAAAAAATAATTTCACCACATAACAAAACTAAAAAGAAAACACTTCAATAAAATGTTCTGTGGGATAATTTTCATGTTAGGGGAACACCCTTTGTAGTCACTTTCATTTTAATGCACGGAGTAAAAATAAAATAAAAAACAATGGTACAACATGTGTTGTATTTCAATTTCTACGGATATGATTTCTCAATTTCTAATGTAAATTCGTGCCCAATTCACTGCTGTAGTTTTTTCTTGGGTGATATTATACCAACAACACACTTCATATTCATGTTACCAATAAGCATATAATAGTACAAATTTTTTGGTTGTTTTTTAACCACATCCAATAGTTAAGGAATCACAATATCAAAACAAGTTAAACCAAACATAAGCACATCTTCGCAAATATATAGTTATTTATCGACAATGGCTTATCATATTAAACCCTCTTGTAATCATTCAAATAAATACACATGTAAATAATATAAAATGACAATCAGATAAATAATATTGATATGAGTTCCAAATACATCTTTAATAATTCACCAAGTGATGTGACAACTAGAAAATGGGGAATTGTAGAGGATAATACAAAAACCCATGTCATATTTCCATCATCCATGTCGGAGTGACATAAATCATAAAACATGTCTAAAAATCGTATTTAATCCAGTAAAGAAACATGTAGATCATGTAGTAAAGAAAACAATGTAAAACTTTAAAATAATCCTTAGAATAATCCAGTAAGAGAACAATAATACAAATTAATAACAAATAAAAAGGTGAGAAAGCCTTTATTCGAAACTCCATCCGAAGAGATTGCAACCCTTAATTTTTTTCAATTGTGGAAGTGTCACATCCCATAATTTTTGTACGTAGCATTGGTAACCACATTAATATGATAATAGTACATCACCTATAATAATTTTTTATTTGAAACTAAAGTTTACTTAAACATGGCTCCTAAGCACCTTATTTTTTACATTCATAAGTCTGCTCCAAAAAAATAAAAATAAAAGGAAATTACACGTAATCTTTACATCAGCCGATAAGCGATGGTACATATTATTGATGTGATTTTTGCCTTCCTTGTTAATGATTTTAGATACGTACATAACTGATAGGGACATGCGTGACGATGTGAAAAAGTTCTCGGGGTCGAGGAACATATCGCCTTCCTTATGCTCGGGGTCCATTTGGAATGGGAAAGAATATGCAAAATTTTGCGATGTGGATACTTTTAATTCTAAATAATTTGTAAAATTTAACTTTTGAGTACAAGCATAATAAATTGAATATACTAATGGTAAAAGAAAGTGATATTTGAAGTAATAATAATCTGAATGAAGCAATGTAAATAACTAGTACGATGATATAACTACTATTTAGAAATATCAAGTTTAGATCGTTTAACGTTGTATATAGTTTCTAAAACATGATAATCCGTACTTATATCTTAATAGGCTTAGGGTTAATAGAAAATATAAATAACAATCATCAAAAACCTTTGGAGATAAAGTAACAATAACCACTGTAACATTGATGAACCGAAACTCATAAGAGCAACATCTATATGGTAACCAAAACTAAGCACTCAATACCCTGAGTCCAACATACCAAATAACACTGTCATGGGTAGAACGATAGTTTATTCCGTACTTATAATGTATGTTATTTAAAACGGGTTCAATGAAATCAGATTAATTTGAAATCATTGCTTCAAAATCAACATAAGGTTTTTAAAATCAAATAAAGTTTAACTTATTGTGAACTACACAACTGAGTTAAAAATGAGAATAAAATATATGGGGCTATCAGAGAGTGATATGAATAATTGGCATATTCAAGGTAATTGTCACAAATAATACCGAAATAGAAGTTACATACTTGGATAAGCGCTTTAATTTTTAATTTAACTTGTCTTCTTATGGTTGAGGATCGAGATTGTGTGAAATTTAGAAAAGTAATAAGTAAGGTCATTTGGTTTAGAATTAATACAATTATACAAAGTTTAATTGCATAATAAAAATAACTTTTGGGTTTTATTTGTAATATTCTATTTCATTTAATTAGTTAGGTTTCTCTAAGTATATTTGAAAATGGGTGTAATAGACTTTTTTGTCCCTAATATCAACAGAAACATATATATGAACTTTAGTGTCAAAATTCACAAGTTGGAAAAGTTCTGGGGTTTATGTGCAAAGTAACTTTTGTGGTTTTAAAACCCATTTCTAAGGTTTCAACAAAAATGGTTTCTGGTTGGACAAACAGTGTGATGTAATATACCATTATGACTAGAAAACTAAAATAATTTTTTTGAAAAACATTTCGAAACTTTTTTTGATTTGTCACGCACCCTAATATTCCTACTCACACATTTTAAGTTCACTTGCGCTCATGTGGACCACTTCATCTTCAACCTCTTAATTTTTTACTTTAGGCTTGCAAACACTGACCGTTGATTATATCATGTATCGAATACAATCTTAAATCATTCAACAATCATTCTTCCTAATTTTTCACGAGGAATCCAAATATATAACTTTTATGGATTGGGGTTGACGGTAGCCTCATATCTAGTTTCTGTAAAAGGTTCAAAATTTTGACTTGATATTCGTGATTTTCTGGGTAAATTTGAACTACATATTATACATGATTTTATTTTTGGGTAATTTTGGAACAAAAAGGTTTTTATTTGAGTCTTTAATTAATAGTTTAGAAGGAGAATTTTAACTCTAAAAGTTTTCAAATTGGTCAAGGTCAGCAACACATAATCCATAATTGAAGCTCAAGCTTGAATGGAGTCTTCTAATTATTGATCTAGTTCAGTGCCAAACTAATGTGAATTCTTACATGTAAAGGTTAAAAACAATCCAAGGTTATTGTAGAAACATAATGAAATCAAGAAAACTAAGTTTGATACATAAATTGTTAAGATACCAAAACTTTCAAATTTTGCTCTTGATTTTTGAATGGTAATTGGGTACATTTTTGTGGTGGTAATAAGGGCCTTCTATAGGGTTGAAGATGGTGAGTTGATTGGTTGTTTGAATGGTGGATTTTAGATGTTTATTGTAAGAGTTTTATTATAGGATAATGGCTACCATGTGGTTTCATATGGTTTTCCACGTGCTAAAGTCTAGTGGATGTCTAAGTGTATTATAAATCAACAAGGGGGGTTGTGTAATAATTTTGGCTTAAGTATTAGATCCCTAAGTACTTTAGGTTTATGTAAATAGTCATTTTTCTACATTTTTAAAAGTTTTAGGTATTAAAATGAAAATGTACAAACTTATTAATGTATATCAGGGTACCTGTAGTTAATTTTTATTTATTTATAGGATGTGTGCATAAATAAGTTTAGGGTTTGGAATTAGTTTATAGGTTTAAACAATGTTTTGAAATTTTTAAGGTCACTTTTGAAATAATTATAATTTAAGGGCCTTCTATTTAATTTGTGGTTTCCTTTCTATATAGTTAGATGATAAATAAAATTATTACTTTTTATCGTTCACGTATTGGTATAAGATATTTCTAATTTTTTATCGATGAGTAGTCATGGTTCCTATACAATAGTAAACTAGAGGTGTCATAGTTTATTCGTATGTTCGGGTTGTTACAATTTTCTAAGAAAAAACAAATCTTCCTCCAGATTACCTTCAAAGAGTTCAGGGTAGTGTTGTTTCATTGTAACTTTTATTTCCAAGGTGGTTTCTTCAGTTCCATGATGCTGCCAAAGTACTTTGACTAACGAAATGGTTTTGTCACGAAGAACCTTGTCTTGCAAGTTTAATATCCTAATAATTTTTTCTGCAAAGTCATGATTAGATTATATGGACATTTCTTTCCAGGTGATGATATGTCTTGGATCTAGTATGTATTTTCATAATTGTGATACGTGAAATATGTCTTGTATTTTTTCTAATTCAATGGGTAGTTCTAAATGATAAGATACTTCCCCTATTCGTTCTGTGATTTCGAAGGGTCCCACTTATTGTGGTGATAGTTTTCCTTTTATGATGAATCTTATGATCGCCTTGCTTGGTGATATTTTTAGAAATACTTGATCCTTTACCTGAAATTCCAAGGGTTTCTTTCTGTGATCTGCATAACTCTTCTGTCTATTTTTGGCTTCCTACAATCTTTCCCTATTTAAATGTATCTTTTTGGTGGTCTTTTATATTATCTCTAGTACAAAGATACTACTTTCTCCGGATTCATTTCAGCATAATGGAGAGTGACACAGTCTTCTATAGAGTTCTTCGTAAGGAGCAGTCTCGATGCTGGCTTGGTAACTGTTGCTTTAGGAGAAATCAATTGTGCTAAGTGATCTCTCTAATTTCTGGCCAAATCTACAGCACATGCGCATAGCATATCCTCAAGTGTTTGGAATTGCCTTTTGGATTCCCCATCAGTTTGAGGATAGAAAGTGGTACTTAAATGTAACTTGGTGCCCATGGCGTGTTGTAATGCTTGCCAAAAATGCCCCACAAATTGAGAGTCACAGTCCGATACTATGGATAAAGGTATCCAATGGAGTTTGATGATTTCTAGAATATACAACTCACTAAGCCTTTGGAGAGAATAAGTGATTCTGACTCATAGAAAATGACTTGGTTAAATGATCTACGATTACCCAGATTGAGTTATAACCATGTAATGTCGTGGGTAGTCTAGTGACAAAGTCCATGATAATATGATCCCATTTCCACACTAGAATAGGGAGAATTTTTGCAATCCTCCTTGTGATACATCTTTGTACTCCCTGGAATTATGATGAATTTACAATGTTGTTCTTCTTCTGAAATTTCATCTTTTAGCGCGAGGTTGGAAGATATGCATATTCAGTTTTTATATCGTAATCCACTTTTCTAGTTATAAGTTTAATCTTTCTTTCATTTTCCATTTTTATGTCTTGGTGTTGGGTTTTAAGGAAATTGTTAGTAGATTGGTTCTCTATTATCCTTTTTCGACGAGTTGGGGGTGTCGTAATACTTCGGAGAATAATGGGAATTCCGACGATTTCCCTTTGTAGATTATATTCCTCCAAGATAGTCATAACTTCGTAGGAAAACATTCTTATTAATCTTCCACTTATTTTTCGACTGAGTGCATTTTGTACAATATTTCGTTTACCGGAGTGATATTGTAATAGAAATTTGTAATCTTATAATAATTTAATCCATCAATGTTGCCGAAGATTTAGGTCTTTTTGGGTAAATATAAACTAAAGATTTTTATGATCTCAAAATACTTGAAACTTTTCTCTGTAAAAGTAATATCTCCAGATTTTTAATGCAAAAACTATTTTAGGTAGTTCTAAATCGTGAACTGGATAGTTTCGTTCATGAGTCTTTAATTGGTGGGAACTATATACGATTACCTTCCCTAATTGCATAAGTACACATCCTAATACTTTCAAAGAGTCATCCATCTATACTTCGTAACCAACATCACTAGAAGGTATTGTAAGCACATGGGTAGTAGTTAATTAATCCTTTAAGGTCTGGAATGCTTATTTGCATTTGTTTGTCGATTAGAATCATACATCCTTACGATTTAACTTCTTTAAGGGTAATGCAACTGTTGAGAATCCTTCCACAAAATGTCTGTAATAACCTGTGAGTCCTAAAAAACTTTGAATTTTTACAATGGTAGAAAGATATGGCCACTCAATTACGGTTGTGGTTTTTTATTGATCAACCTTTATTCTTAATTCGGTAATTACTTGTCCTAGAAATTTTACTATTAGAAAATTGCATTTATTTTTCTTTGCATAGAGGTGGTGTTACCGTAATGTTTCTAGCATAATCTGTAAATGTTGTTCATGATCTTGCTTGGTTTTAAAATATCCTACAATATCATCTATATATATGATCTAAAAATGATTGAAATACTCGATGCATTAAATTCATAAAATTTATAGGTGCGTTTGTCAATCCAAAAGACATAACCAAAAATTCAAAATGTCCATAAAGAATTCGAAATGCAGTTTTTGGTATATTTTCTTCTCTTACTCGTAAGTGATGATATCTGAACCTTAAATCTAATTTGAAAATACCTTGGCGCCTCGTAATTGGTCAAACAAATCACCTATTTTAGGTAATAGGTACTTATTTATTTTTGTTACTTGGTTTAATTTGTAGTAATCAATGCACAATCAGAATGTTCCATCTTTCTTCTCGATGAATAATATTGGTGCTCTCTAAGGGGTGGTACTCAATTGGCTAAATCCTTTTGCTAATAATTCATCCAACTGGGTTCTTAGTTCTCGTAATTTTAATGATGCCATTCTATTTGGAAGTATAGAGATAGGGAAATTATTTGGTAGGAGGTTGATTACAAACTCTATTTCTCTTGGTGGTGGAATACCGGGTAATTCTTTTGGAAAAATTTCCTCATACTTATCTAAAATTAAAAGAGAGTAGGATGCCATGCCACATGTATTTTCAAATTATTGTCCCTGAAAAGAAAATACTTTAGTTTGAGGATTTCTAAAAATTACTTTCTTTGTATAACAATCAATATAAGGAAAATTTACTGACCGAGAGTCCATTCAATTGATAAGAACAAATCCCTTGATATCGACTACTACAAAATTAACGGTAATAACTCATATTTCTCGTTCTACCCTATAGCTTTTATAAACCTAATTGGCCAGTACTATATCACCAGTTAACATACTTATAGATAAGGGATAGTCTAAAGGACATGGAATTAATTTCAATAATTCCATGAAGTTATTACTAATAATTGAGTCTGAAGATCAAGAATCAATTAATACATGTGTCGTAAGATTTTTGAAAAGAAATATTACCTTCAGCGACATCATGATTATTTGAGTTTGTTAATATGGCAAAATTCTGATCTTGCGTCCTATTTCCTGGTACTAGTTTCCATTCCCACATAAATATGGGTGGTCAGGAATAAGTAACATTTTCCATCGAGACTGAGAACCTTCCTTTGGAACTAGATCTTGGGTAACTGAAATTAAAGAGATCTACCTAGGTTTCCTAAGGATGACTGGATTGGGTTGGGATTGCACTTAAGTAATCTTAGCCATTGGGGCCTAATATGTACGGGTTCATTGCATTCATGACAATAGATCATAATCCCACTTTCTTTATAGTGTATTTGGTTATACGTATAACCATCTTTAGGTTTGAAATAGGGGCGATCCCCGACTCCGTTATTTAAAAGGCAGTTTTGGAATTATTTTGGGGAATGGGGGTTGGCTTACAGAAATTACTGCTTGATGCCGAGTTTTATTCAATAAGGGTGGATATTTCTATGATCTTACCAAAGTCTAGGATTTGTAAGGAAATAAGAGAGGTCTTAATACTAGTCTTTAGTCATCTTTCAAAATTCTTGTATTTCTTAGTTTCTGAGTTTTCATATTCCTTTGCATATCGGGACAATTTTGTGGAATGTGCCTCATACTGAGTTATCATCATCTGCTATTGTTATAATCCTAGAAATTCTACCATTAATTTTCTCGTGTTTCTTCTCAGAAATAATTTTTGAAAAATATCTCCTCGAATTGATCCCAAGTTAAACTTTTGATATGTTGAGTATGTCGTACTAGCTGTCACCAGTAATCACCTTCTCCTTCAAAAAGATTTTTTATAAACCTACCCCTAAGTCCAGTTACTATATCTACTCCCTTTAGTATCTTCAGAGTTTATATATAAACCATTTCTCTTCCTTATGAGCCTCGATTTTTTCATAAAATATTGGGGATCTCTATCAGAGAAATTCCTTCAGGGCATTAATTCTGTGAGCCTTAGAAAATATTTTGGTACCTGCTTCACATGGAGTATTTAGTTGCACGTGGTTTAATATTGTTAGTTTTTGTAAACATTGGATTATGTTTTCTGTAACGGTGGGAGGAGTTGGTAAAACATGTTCCCCTTGTTGTGCTCTTTTTGCTGGGGCAGTTGAGGTTCGTGTTTTCATCATCATATATGATAAACAACTGAAAAAATAAAATAACAAAAAGTATTATACATAAATAAAACCAGTTAGATTATCTAGGATACGATAAAGTACATTAAGTTCGTAGGAGATACGAAATCTAGGAACTATGATCATTATACACATATAATTGATGCATTAACTACTTCTACATATGACGTAACGTCATCTTGTCATACTAATTACCATTACATACAATGTAACTTCATCTTGCCACTTCATCGTACCATGCTTGATAAAAGATAACACACCTTCTTTCATGGGTTATTTATCTACATTATGCCTTTATATCTTTCTCTTTCTTATGGTTTCAACCTATCTGAGGTATTAACTGGTCCGTTTTCGCCCTTGAGCCTCTGGTACTTAAACTTGATAAATATGTGGAAATTTTTATATATGGTATGTCACATATATAGTTATTAGGGGATACGGGAGGAGTCATGTGTAGTTCTTCTTTTGGAGCTACATCCTAGGGTAAATGAATGGCTTGTTGTAGAACTCATGATCTTACAAAAACCTAGGAGCTTGTTTGGATGCCTAATCCTCACTGTAATACCCCGTATTTTCATGGCTTTTAAATTTAAGGATTTATTAAATTTAATTGAGATAAATTAATTTAATTTTAATCCAAAATGTGGTTTTAAATATTTACTAGCGTGACAAGAGTTAGTAATTATTGGGAATATATTATTTGTTGCATATTACTGGATGAGTATAGTAATATATGAGACTTATTTTTATAATATTGTCACATGTGAATAAAATGACAATTGTGGAAATTTAAGTCGGGACGCGCCTGTGTCGTGTCGGGACTAAATGTGGATTTATAAAAGTGAATATTTTATAGGTTGTTCGTATGATCGTTTTGAGTTGCCAATGCGTCCGGAAGGGTCGAGATAGTCAGAAAAGTATACCCGGGGGTTTGATTTGGGTCTCGGGGCGTTTTCAGGCCTAATTAGTACCCCGGAAGGGCATTTTAGTCATTTTGTATTTTTGGGTAATTAAACCCACGAAAATTAAAGGGGTTATATCAGATGTTTAGGTTATCTCCTAGGGTTAGATAACTCAAAACACTAGAACGACCATTGGAGAGGAGAGGAGAGATCTCTCAAGGCATTCCAAGGCTCAAAACTCATCCGTTTACATCGCCGCCACCGCCAACGCGTAGATCGCGAGACGGGGAACGCAACAACACCAAATTCAACACCAAACTAGATTTCTGAAAATCCCAGGCAAGTGTTTATCTTGCTTATTTCGTTGATGCATCATCCATGTTAGTTTATGAGTTATTAGGATGAAATTTATGGAAGAAAAACCCAATTTGATATGGGAAATTTTCATGTAGTGATGATTTATATGATATTCTGGAAACCCTTTGTCATGTAAAGGATTAAGAGTTTGATTAAGAAAAGAGTTCTAATCAGATACAAACACACAAAAAAAATATTCCGGACGATCGGCCCGTTGGAATTGGATGAAATTTTACAGAAAATTAGCTGAAGACGAGAGTAAGCTGGGGAAAAAAATTCGGCTCGATCCGTTGAATATTTTTTAATATTTTTTTTGCTAGACAGTTTTATGTTTTGAGGACTCTTAGAGATAATAAAAAATCAATTAAAACTCCATTTTAATTCCGATTTCGAAACCGTTTGAAATTCTCATCTTTGAAAATAAAATTTAAAATCATTTAATGTAAGGCGAAATCTATATTTTTGGGATATTTTGCATAAGGGATAATGTAAGTATATATTAAAGGGGAGAGACACGTAAGAGAGAGTTACGTTGTAACATAAATGGATATCTACTGAATTGTACATTTGGAAGAATAGAGTCCATGAGGGTTACGTAGTAAGTTGGAAAAACCCTTCGAATTAAAGTTAGAAACGAACCATTATACTTGATAAATAATAATGGGAAAATATGGATAAATGTTGTGAATGTGGGTTATTGGATAAACCTAAATTGATATAATAAAAGTGGTATATTTATATGATTTTGTATGCATATATTATATACTTGTGAAAATTATGCCCGCGCTACTTGCTATCCCTGAGGTTACCGCGCTGGGACGATCTTATCTCGTGTGCCTTATGGAGGATATTGACTCGTACCCTAGAAGATAGGAATCCTAGGTACATGCTATCGAATCGGTAGTCACAGTCCTAAGAGACGTGAGGGTATGTACTGACCTCTTGGACTTGGAAACTATGATTCGCCTCAATATTGTTTGTGTATGTATTTATACAGTTCGAGAGTGATTCCGAACTTGTAATCCCTTTAGTACGATTGATACGGGGATTGGATAGCAGAGTATGCCCATACCATAGTTTTTATGTGGGGTGCTGTTATGATATATATATTATACGAGTAGTTAATATATATATGGAATTCTGAAATCTGGAACTGCCTACTGTGATTTGATATGTAGGACATGGTTGATGACTCAAATTATAAATAATTGTTTTGAGAAAGTATAATATGACACTGGGAAACTTTATTGATTAATAAAGTTAAAAGGAGAACCTTGGTTACAAATTGAAATCTTACGTTTTAAATACTTGTGTTGTTCAGTTGTAAATCCTGCGAATAACCTATGATAAGTTAAATCATTGGGGAAAGATAGTGTGGTATATGACGAGATAGACCATTGGGAAGGTTATTGCGATAGGTGTGCACATTAGAAGAGAGGTGAGAATTTTCAAGAGAGTGTCGCACTAATATGTTGTTGCATTAGCCTGTAATAAATTTAAATACTTGCTTAACGAATTTTTAAATCATATACACTATCGGGCTCTGACCCGTTTCTATTTCCTTTTCTCTCTTGTATATATATGTATGTATTACAGGTGCCCAGCCACAGGGGCATCTTACTTAGGATCCTTTGGAAGGAACGTGCTGCAGCTTAGGTGGGAGTTGCAGGCCTGTTGTTTAGACGATTTCATCCATTTGATTCTACTCCTAGTTCAGTTTTATCCAGCAGGGGCATGTGTCACCCTCTTTCTATTATTTAGTTGGTATTGTCAGAAATTGAAATTTTTACTTTCAGTACCTTTATTTCGGGATTTATTACTGTCAGGATGTTTTCCTTTAGTGTTGTAAATGTTGGGATTTATTATTGACGATTAAATTCGTGTATGTTCAATTCTATTTTTATTCTTAATGTGTGACTCTTTAGATGTTAATGGTTTAAGGTTTTATAACCGGATTTAATAAAATGAGAATAATGTTAAAAATGGTTTTGACACTTGGCTTAATTATTTAGGGTGTTTAAATTGGAAAAGTATTTTTACGACAGTGATGCTAAGAATGAACCAACTGTTCACCTTGATTTTAATTTAACAAAGGAGTGATCGCCCGGTATTTAATTAGGCGGGGTATCACAGGTGGTATCAGAGCATCAGGTTCTAGTGTCCTTAGGATCTGTACGGCTTATTATGCTTTCAGCATTGCTTTGTTTGTTATAGAGCCCTATGTTTAGGATTGTCGATTCCTTTGATGAGATTTCGCTCTCCTGCTATAATGTGTATACACTAGTGAATTCTAATTTCGTTCGGATGTGTGCGTGTGCCGAGCGATGACGGATGGCAGAAGAGGACCGTTAAGGGTACATCAGGAGGCAGGGCTCAGTTGAGATTGTGAAATATATCCGAGGATGATGACCGTAGTCGAGGTCACCTCCATTATGGCACGAGAAGCCACGACTAGAAAGGCGACTAAGGTCCAGCAATGATTTTCAAATGCTGTTATAGTCAAATGAGGTGCGAGGGGAAACTTACCCAACGTATTACAAAAAACGTGTAGAGACTGTCAGTGGGAAATTTTAGAAACGCAAAAATTGTATGTGTTTACCAAAGGAGGTAAAGTATCCAGAGGCTTAAATATAGGACGGAGTGTGGAAAACTGAAAGTGAAAATTTAGAGAAAATTTTCTTGGCTTTCGGGACGAAATTATAATGGTTGGAGTTAACCACCAATTTTAGAAGTGGAATGCTATGCCTATAGGAGAACCTTAGGTACAGTGTTGACCGTATGTTCCTTCCTCAACTGTTCAGGATGAGAAGGAAACGTGGTTCTGAACTCATCGCAGGAGGGCATGACAGAAGTCCAATTGTGGATATGAATCCTAATCGTTAGCAAATTTTGTATCGAAAGAGGTAGATACTAGTGGAGGAAACGACTCCAAGTGGGAGACCAACTTGTAATAATAGTTGATAATACTCGTGGAGGAAATTCTGATGGACGACCGATTCAGCGGTTGATAATGTCATATTTTGTCAATATAGATGATAACGCTTCTTTGTGGGGGAAGTTAAAGGAATCGAAGAATTTAGTCGAGAATAAGACTGAATACAACGGTGGTGGTATAGCACCACAAAAGGATGTGAATACACATCAGGAAAACCATTTAAATGCTTCAGATAGTTAAATTCTTACCAAGTGATGGTAAATTCAGTAAGTACTATTATAGATAGTAGCATGATCTTTATGGCCTAAAAAGCTAAGGGAACAACCGGGATGGCTAACAGGAATCGAGTCTACTAAAGTCCGAGAGAAGGAAAATCCTAACCTGTTTAGTAGGACAGGTGATAAGTGGATTATGTGTCGAGATATTTTGGTGTGGAGTGAAATTTCTCGCGATAATATGTTCCAAAGTGAGAAAAAGGGACAAGAATACGGTGCCTAGTAAAGGACGACGATTAAAAATAATTTTGTTTTGGTTTGGGCAGACGTGTTACGTCCGAAAACCATTTGTACAGTCAAGACGATTGCCAGGATGGAAGTATAAGTTGTATCCTTAGAGGATGTGGCGTGTTTATGTGACACGAGCGAGTCACCATATTTTGTTCATTGCTAGATTAGCATGTGAGACGAGTTTAATGCATATCATTATAAATGTTACCATTATGTGAATATTTTTCCTTAGTATAGCGGGATTTTTCTTTAGTGCTATCCGCGGGGGATGAATGAGTATATTAACAGTGTTTTATAATTTATTGAGGTTACTTGTTGTAGTGATGCGATACACGAGTATGATATTATCTTTGTTAAAATGTTATAGAAATGGGTAGTATGATAGTGGGCATTTATTGCAAGGCTATCGGAGTGGTTATATTAGTGCAACACGTTTTGTTTTGGCGAGGCTTTACCTGTAAGAAGGTTGGACTCACACTTATATTATCTATCCTAGAGACTTCGGAGGAGATAGTGGGCTCGAGATATTCGATACCAATGTATGTATTCTCTTTGTCAGTATGATTCAGTATGTACCGGGATTTACCGTTGAACGAAAAGACTTGACTCGGTATTATGTTTAGCACTCCGGACTTAGTGATAGGAAGAGTGCAGTGTTATATTTATCCTTAAGAGATGTGGGAGTTAAGAGTTATACCCCTAATGTTAGAAAAAGGAAATTTAGAGAATTTCGATCGTATGTATCCGAGGTTTATAGAATGTAATTATCATCAACCAATACGGGACGATAGTGAAATTGGTGAAACGTTCTTTGTTAAGCATAATTACGGGAGAAATTGTAACTTTTCTGTCAAGGGACGGAATAAAGGGGTATATACTATGGACGGAGGACCTAACGGATTTTGATAACCGACAATGCTAGGTAGTAGTGTATCGGGGGGGGGGGGGTTCCTTGTTTGGATTTCGCTTTGCGAAGACATCCCACGCATGAAACTTAGCGTAAGGTTGGAAATAGGGAGACGTTTGGTCACTATTCCATGAGTTCGGTACCCTGGTTGAAATGGGATCAAGTAATTATGTATGTAAGTTGGAAGTTGAATTTTGTTTTAAGGTCATTGGAGCCGGATTTTTGTGGTAGGAAAGCATTGAAAGTTATCCCCACGAGTTGAGGGGTGGAACGATGATAAGGAGAATTTAAGAATTTTGATTTCTAGGGTGATTGAGAGTACCCAAATGTCATAACCGCGTACAGAACACAAGGTGAATAAAGAGTTGGAATGATTTTTAGCATGGATTATCTGGAAAGAACTTTATATTATACAAAAGAGATGACCTGTAATTATTTTGATGAATAAAGCGTTAGTGATTTATTTTGGTTGTTGTACCTATTTGGGAAAATTGTTGTACTTATCTGAGGAAGGTTGAGAATTATTATTCCTCTTTTATTGTAATGTAATTTGAATTCCCTATTCCTTCTATTCCGTTGAATTTAGTTAGTCCTACAAATGAGTAGCGCGCCGTTCGCTCTCCCAGGGCGGTCGGAGTGTGGCAAAAATGTGGGCATCTTGGTTAACTACAGTTAAAATAGTCCGAGTCGAAGGGACGTGGTAATAGACGTGTGAAATATATGTTTGTGGTACTAGTATAACGAAGTGGAAGTGATAGAGTGGATTAAACTTCACATGAGGGGTGATAATCCATACATAAGTGTGCAATTAAAATAACACGCCCTAACTTGATTAGAAGGCTGTGGGAAGCCATTCAAGAATTGGTATTCCTTAAATAGAGTGGAATTTAATTATTATGAAGCACACCCGGAGCGGAGTTGTTATTAGTCAAGTGTGAGAGCCACTTGCGCATACAAAGAGTAATGATGTTAGTATAGTATAAGAGATCCAGAAGTGCGCTTCGTGGAGAGAAGAGCACGGGTCGGAACTTTTGGCATACTCCAAGGAAGGAAGGGGAGTATTACGTGTCACTTAATATGAGACATTTCAAGGGAAGAAAAGATATTTAGCGAGACATAGTGAGTAGTCTCTACATGCACTGGCCATAGGTAAGGTTTGGTTGAAAGAGGAGAATTAACCAAAGAATTTTGTGTTTATCGAAAATTCCTGAAATTGGAAGAGGTTGGTAAAGCCGGTAAAGTTCTTGGATGGGTTGCCATCCTCAAAACAAGATCAAGGGTTTATCCTGAACATGTGAATTAAGTCGCCGAGAAGGAAGTGATTGATATTCCTTTGGGATGACTTACAATATTAACTAGTATGCCCCAGACTTCCTTTGAAAGGAAGGATCGCGCCAGTGCATGGTCCGGCACAGTATAAATTTCTGAATCAGGATGAGATTGGTGAATCCCACCTTTGATATGGGATTTCAGGAACCAGCGGAGATAAGATTTCGTTTCGAGTAGGATGTATCACCCTTAGCCAGGGAATAAGCGCATGGTGATTAAAGATTAGTGGAGCCACGTGAAGGAGATTTTGGAATCTTGGTACGATGATTTCAAGAATGCTCTGTAGAAGCACTCCTACCTGTTTGTCACGTACGAGGTACTTATTAAGGTTTTGTTATGGAAGAACCTCGACTATTCTCCTTCCGTATGGTTAGAGGAGAGTAGATAATCAGAATTTTTGGATCGGTCGAGAAAATATCCGATAACTATGGTGGAATTCCACGACTGTTTTAGGCAGTCAAGAGTGGTCAAATGTTCGTATGATCTTCTCAGAATGGGTATTTTGTGTATGAATAAATCCGAGTAATTATCATGTAGTGAGGTGCGGCCTCCTAATGATAGTGAGATAATGGAATTTATAACGTATAGACGTAACCTATTCAAATGTTGTCAGTTGGGAGTGCAATGTGAAGTGTCTCCAATGAGAATGTAAAACAATGTTGCTGTGAGGAAAAAGCTATAGTGATTGAGCGTCGTACTATGTAGATAGTTTCCGTACTGACAAGGATATCCAGAATTGTGCTACCTGGTAGGCCTTATTTTCCGAATTTCGGGACGAAATTCCGTTATTAGGGGAGAAGTATGTAATACCCCGTATTTTCATGGCTTTTAAATTTAAGGATTTATTAAATTTAATTGAGATAAATTAATTTAATTTTAATCCGAAATGTTATTTTAAATATTTACTAGCGTGACAATAGTTAGTAATTATTGAGAATATATTATTTATTGCATATTACTGGATGAGTATAGTAATATATGAGATTTATTTTTATAATATTGTCACGTGTGAAGAAAATGACAATTATGGAAATTTAAGTCGGGACGCGCCTGTGTCGTGTCGGGACTAAATGTGGATTTATAAAAGTGAATATTTTATAGGTTGTTCGTATGGTCGTTTTGGGTGTGCCAACGCGTCCGGAAGGGTCGAGATAGTCAGAAAAGTATACCCGGGGGTTTGATTTGGGTCTCGGGGCATTTTTAGCCCTAATTAGTACCCCGGGAGGGCATTTTAGTCATTTTGTATTTTTGGGTAATTAAACCCACGAAAATTAAAGGGGTTATATCAGATGTTTAGGTTATCTCCTAGGGTTAGATAACTCAAAACACTAGAACGTCCATTGGAGAGGAGAGGAGAGAGCTCTCAAGGCATTCCAAGGCTCAAAACTCATCCGTTTACACCGCCGCCACCGCCAACGCGTAGATCGCGAGACGGGGAACGCAACCACACCAAATTCAACACCAAACCAGATTTCTGAAAATCCCAGGCAAGTGTTTATCTTGCTTATTTCGTTGATGCATCATCCATGTTAGTTTAGGAGTTATTAGGATGAGATTTATGGAAGAAAAACCCAATTTGAGATGGGAAATTTTCATGTAGTGATGATTTATATGATATTCTGGAAACCCTTTGTCATGTAAAGGATTAAGAGTTTGATTAAGAAAAGAGTTCTAATAAGATACAAACACAAAAAAAAAATTATTCCGGACGATCGGACCGTTGGAATTGGAAGAAATTTTACAGAGAATTAGCTGAAGACGAGAGGAACCGTTCAATATTTTACAGAGAATTAGCTCGATCGAACCGTTCAATATTTTTTAATATTTTTTTTGCTAGACAGTTTTATGTTTTGAGTAATCTTAGAGATAATAAAAATTCAATTAAAACTCCATTTTAATTACGATTTCGAAACCGTTTGAAATTCTCATCTTTGAAAATAAAATTTAAAATCCTTTAATGTAAGGTGAAATCTATATTTTTGGGATATTTTGCATAAGGGATAATGTAAGTATATATTAAAGGGGAGAGACACGTAAGAGAGAGTTACATTGGAACATAAATGGATATCTACTGAATTGTACATTTGGAAGAATAGAGTCCATGAGGGTTACGTAGTAAGTTGGAAAAACCCTTCGAATTAAAGTTAGAAACGAACCATTATACTTGATAAATAATAATGGGAAAATAAGGATAAATGTTGTGAATGTGGGTTATTGGATAAACCTAAATTGATATAATAAAAGTGGTATATTTATATAATTGTGTATGCATATATTATATACTTGTTAAAATCATGCCCACACTACTTGCTATCCCTGAGGTTACCGCGCTGGGACGATCTTATCTCGTGTGCCTTATGGAGGATATTGACTCGTACCCTAGAAGGTAGGAATCCTAGGTACAGGCTATCAAATCGGTAGTCACGGTCCTAAGAGACGTGAGGGTATGTACTGACCTCTTGGACTTGGAAACTATGATTCGCCTCAATATTATTTATGTATGTATTTATACAGTTCGAGAGTGATTCCGAACTTGTATTCCCTTTAGTACGATTGATACGGGGATTGGATAGCAGAGTATGCCCGCACCATAGTTTTTATGTGGGGTGCTATTATGATATATATATTATACGAGTAGTTAATATATATATGAAATTCTGAAATCTTGAACTGCCTACTGTGATTTGATATGTAGGACATGGTTGATGACTCAAATGATAAATAATTGTTTTGAGAAAGTATAATATGACACTGCGAAACTTTATTGATTAATAAAGTTAAAAGGAGAACCTTGGTTACAAATTGAAATCTTACGTTTTAAATACTTGTGTTGTTCAGTTGTAAATCCTGCGAATAACCTAAGTTAAGTTAAATCATTGGGGAAAGATAGTGTGGTATATGACGAGATAGACCATTGGGAAGGTTATTGCGATAGGTGTGCACATTAGAAGAGAGGTGAGAATTTCTCAAGAGAGTGTCGCACTAATATGTTGTTGCATTAGCCTGTAATAAATTTAAATACTTGCTAAACGAATTTTTAAATCATATACACTATCGGGCTCTGACCCGTTTCTATTTCCTTTTCTCTCTTGTATATATATGTATGTATTACAGGTGCCCAGCCACAGGGGCATCTTACTTAGGATCCTTTGGAAGGAACGTGCTGCAGCTTAGGTGGGAGTTGCAGGCTTGTTGTTTAGACGATTTCATCCATTTGATTCTACTCCTAGTTCAGTTTTATCCAGCAGGGGCATGTGTCGCCCTCTTTCTATTATTTAGTTGGTATTGTCAGAAATTGAAATTTTTACTTTCAGTACCTTTATTTCGGGATTTATTACTGTCAGGATGTTTTCCTTTAGTGTTGTAAATGTTGGGATTTATTATTGACGATTAAATTCGTGTATGTTCAATTCTATTTTTGTTCTTAATGTGTGACTCTTTAGATGTTAATGGTTTAAGGTTTTATAACTGGATTTAATAAAATGAGAATAATGTTAAAAATGGTTTTGACACTTAGCTTAATTATTTAGGGTGTTTAAATTGGAAAAGTATTTTTACGACAGTGATGCTAAGAATGAACCAACTGTTCACCTTGATTTTAATTTAATAAAGGAGTGATCGCCCCGTATTTAATTAGGCGGGATGTTACTATCACCCACTCCCTATCTACATATTAGATAATTTCGCATAACTTTTTATAATCCTCGTCCCTTATGTTCTACCTTAGATGTGCATTGTTAATGCCTTCAGTATTGAAATAGATGATGTCCTAGACATTCATAACTATAATAAAAAATTTCAGTAACGTAGCATTATAAAGAAGTTACGAAATTAAAATAGCTATATATATCCTAAAGTTCCGCATAGGAATAATAAACTTGATGCTCACTCTGATACCAACTTGTCACATCCCAAAATCTCCGTATGGTTCAATGGTAACCACATTAATATGATAATAATACATCACATATAACAATTGTTTATTTGAAATGAACTTTATTTAAACATGCTGCCTAAGGACCTTATTTTTTACATTCATAAGTCTGCTGCGAAATTTTCTAAAATAAAAGGAAAATACACATAATCATTACATCATCCGATAAGTGATAGTATATATTATCCATGTGATTTATCCTTCCTTCTTAACATTTTCCCTTACATACGTAACTGATAGAGACATGCATGAAGATGCTAAAAAGTTCTTGGGGTCGGGGGGAATTTCGCCTTCCATATGCTCGGGGTCCATCTGGACGAGGAAAGAATAAGCGAAATATTTTCAAGTAGATAATTCTAAATGTATTCAATTTATAAAACTTTATGTTTGAGTATAAGTAGAATCAACTGAATATATTGATGGTAAAAAAAAGTAAGATTTGAAGTGATATTGATCAGAATGAAGCAGTGTAAATAAGCAATATGATAATATAACTAAAATTTAGAAACATCATGTTTAGATGGTTTAAGGTTGTGGATAGTTTCTAAAATAAGATAACCCATAATTACCTGTTAAAGGGGCTTAGGGTTAATAGCAAATATAGATAACAATCATCCAAAACCTTTGGAGATAAAGTAACAATAATCACAATAACATTTTTTATCCAAACTCATAAGAGCAAAATCCATATTATAAGAAAAATTAGGCACTCAATACCCTGAGTCCTATAGGATAAATAACACTGTGGTGTGTATAATGGTAGTTTATTCCACGATTATACTGTATGCTATATGAAAATAGGTTCAATGAAATCAGATTAAATTGAAATCATTAGTTCAAAAAAAACAAAGTGTTTTTAAAATCAAATCAAGTTAACGTATTGTGAACTACACAAATGAGAATAAGATATTTGAGGCTATCACATAGTATTACGAACAATTGGCGTAATCAAGGTAATTGCATGAAATTTTAACGAAAGATATTTTACCTACTTGTATAATGTCTTTGGTTTTTAATTTGACTTGTCTTGTTAAGGCTGAGAACTGAGATTGTCTAAAATTTAGAAAGGGAATAGGTAAGGCATTTTTGTTTAGAATTAATACTATAAAGAATTTTTTTTTGCATAATGAAAATAACTCCAGGGTTTATTTTAAATTTTCTATTTTGTTTAATTGGTTAGGTTTCTAAGTACATTTAAAAATGGGTGTAATAGACTTTTTTTCCCTAATATCATCATAAACCTATATATGAAGTTTAAGGTTAAAATTCATAAGTTGGAAAAGTTCAGGGGTTTATATGCAAACTAACTTTCATAATGTACCATTTCTAAGGTTTCTATAAAAATGATTTTTGGTTGACCAAATACTGTAATGTAATGTACCATTTTGACCAGAAAATTAGAATAAAATATTAGAATAAAATTGTAGAATTTTTTTATTTATCAAGCACCCTCACGCGCTTCTATTTACTTCACTCGTGCTCGAGTTGATCGCTTCATCTTCAATCTCTCAGTTATTGACTTTAGGGTTTCAAACTTTGACCATTGATTATATCTTGTATATAATACCTTTTTAACTCATTCAAATGTCATTCTTATTGATTTTTCAGGAGGAATTCAAATAAAATTTTATGGATTGAGGTTGACAGTAGACTCATATCGAGTTTGTGTAAAAAATTCAAATTTTGACTTAATATTTGTGGTGTTTTGGGTAAATTAAAACTACGACTTATACATGGTTTTGTTTCTGGGTGATTTTAGAACAAAAAGATTTTGATTTGAGGTTTTAATTCATAGTTTAGAAGGAGAATTTTAACTCTAAAATTTTTCAAGGGTATCTACACTATACTACAATCAAATTGACTATTGCACCTAGGTTCGTAAGAACCAATGATCAAACTATCCCACCTGGAAACTGATTCAGGGTCAGGAACACAAAATCCACCATTAAAGCTCAAACTTTAATGGAGTTTTCTAATTTTTTATTAGTTCAGTGCCAAACTAAAGTGAATTCTTACATATAAAGGTTAAAAATAATCCTAGTAAGTGCAGAAATATAATGAAATCAAGAAAACTAAATTTGATACATAAATCTTTAAGATAACAAAATTTCCAAATTTCGAGCTTGAATTTTGTATGGTAATTGGGTACATTTTTACAGTGGTAATCAGAGCCTTTTATTGGGTTAAAGATGGGGAGTTGGTGGGTTGTTTCAGGGGTGGATTCCATGTGGTTTCATATGGTTTTCTATGTTCTAAGGTCTAGGTAGCCTCCTAGGTATCTTACAAATAAGTAAGGCACTTTGTGTAATAATTTTGGTTTAAGTATTAGGTCCTCAGGTAGTTTAAGATTAAGTATATAATCCTTTTTCTATATTTTTTAAGGTTTATGGGATTAAAATGAAATTTTAAAAACTTGTAAAGGTATAGAAGGGTACTTGTAGTACTATTTATGTTTATAGGTTGTGTGTATAATTAGGGTTTGGAATTGGTTTATAGGCGTAAACAACGTTCTAAAATTTCTAGGCTTACCTTTTAAATTAATATAAATTAAGGGTCTTCTAAGTTATTTTTCGTTTCGTTGGTATATAGTTGGATAATAAATAAAACTATTACTTTTAATCGTTCACGTATCGGTATAAGATATTTCTAATTTCTTATCAGTGAGCAGTCGTGGTTCCTACACATAAGTAAACTAGCGATATAATAGTCTATTCGTATGTTAATATTAATACAGGAAGGTTCATTAATTCAGTTGAGCATTGGGCATCCAAAATTCTCATAAATAAACCATCAACATATCATTCACATCTATGTTTTGTTATAACATTTTTTTTTAAATAGATAGATTGTCCCTCACTTCGTTAGTTTTTCTAATACAATTGTGTTAATCATAAAACACAAAGTAAATATGAGAAATTGTATAAATACATTTAACTAAAAAACAAACTTTAAAAGATGAAGTAATTATAAAATAAATAAACATGCACTATGACAAAAACTAAAAATGGTCACGATATGCTGGTAAAAGTTTTGGACTGTGGTCAAGGTCTAAAACTAGGACCAAGTTTGAAACCTCAATTAGGGGTGATCTACACCGCCAGTTGGTCACGTGTTAATGTGACCCTCATGGATGTGGTTTACATCTGTTACCCAACCAAGACCCTAATGGTTATGAAATAGCGCTAGGATGGTCGTGTAATGGGTCAAAGTTTTTGACCGTGACCAAAGACAAAAGACCGTGACCATTTAGTGTATAATGTCATTAAGGTTCACAACTATGACCCAATGTCATGACAACCCTTGAAATCAAAATCGTCACAGAATCAGGGTCATTATTGGTGATCGTGACCCGTTGTCGATGATTTTTTATGCTCACTATCCAGAACCTTGACCAAGTTGACAAAACTGTGAGCATTCTAATTAATTCAAATTGTCCATGATCCATGATGTCTCAGACGAAGTTAAAACACATCGTGCATCTATTGAATGAGATCTCTTCAGTGATGAGTCGCATGTCGGGCCAGACAAAAGAACATACTAATATGAAAGATGACCTGCCAACTCTTAAGATGGGCATGAGCTATGTTACCAATACCTTGGGAAAACTGACAAATGAAATCAAGGGATTATGGAAATATCTTAGTTAATAAGAAGGCGAATATTAGTTCATGCCATAAGGGTTTACCTATTCTCTACCTCATGATTTCCCATCCTAAATGCTTCATCCAACATTCCCCTCTCAACCACCTATTCCCCCCTCTTTTCGAGCATCATCATCGCCCATGAACAGTGACTATGCCGAGGAGTATTATAAGAGGGATTTGTTCAATAATGTGATCATTGGCACATGCATTGTCATTTCTACGACTCCGAGAAAACTTCTGGATAGTCACTCTTTGAAAATAGGCGAGGTTAAGTTATTAGTGGATATAATCTACCCGAGTTGTGAATAGGTACCCATGCATGTTGACCTCTTTGGTGAGTGGGCTCCACTTACTGAGTATAAGAGGGAATATATATATCCTAGATAATTTATTTGTTAGTGAAGATCATGCAATGAATAGCATTTTATTTTGCACTTATTTCACTCACATTTTGTAACATCCTTTATGTTTTACTAGTCACATAAATGCTATTTTACAAATTTTACTATTATTATTCCATTTGTAGTTTGTTTATTATACTTATATCACTAATACAACTCTTTTATTATCATATATACATTCACATTTATTTTTATAAATTATAAACCCCCAAAAGGGGGCTTATACTACAATTACCAATTTAGATCATTCTCATAATTTCTACAGTTTCAACACATTTTACATCTATATTTATTAATCAAAAGAGACATCCTAGTTTCGGATTATAGCTTAGGCCCCAACCTTGTTCATCTTATGAACTATGTGGACTTTGATGCCATTTTTGGCTAAATAGGTGTCCCAAAGTCATTTGGGATTCAAGTCCTTTCTTACCATTTGGAACATTTGGAAATATTTACAGGTCTAGTTGAGAAATGAACACTTTTAACATTTCACATATACTTCGGGGAAGGAACACTTTGAAGATTTTAATGATTATTTGTGTTGGATTAATGTAGTTAATTTGATGGCTTAATAATTTTTGTATTATTGCTTTTTGATTAAAGTATTAGTTCTTTCTATAATGGAATTGTATACAAGCTTGAAAACATGCACATAATTTTCTTTTAATGAAAATAAATAAAAGTTAATTTTTTAAATTAATTCATTATTGGTGATGGTCTAAGACCCTGACCATATCTATGACAAGATTTTAATGGGTTAGAAGGTGGTCAGGGTCAGGAACTATGACCACTATACATGTGGTCACAAGTGGGGGTCACGGTTCTAGATTGTTACCAACTAATGAAATTTCCTATTAGGTTATCATGGTAAAAAATTATGACCATTTAACCTATATTCATGGTAAATGGTCACAGTTGGAGACTGTGACTAGCGAAAAATAGTCACGGTTGGGGTCATGGTTTATGACCGTCACCACTTGTTTTGGTCCGTATCCGTGACCATTCCCCAAATATTAGGATTATAAAAGAGATCGTGACCCTATACTTTGGGCACTATTTTGGATCACGACCCCCAAAAATGGTTACCCTTAAAATTTTCATGCTCAAGAATCGCAATTTCAGTAATTGGTCACGATTCAAAACCGTGAACATTTCCACGTTTTGGCGTAGTGTAAGACAAGGTTATAATTATTTTTAATTTCATGGGACATGTACTTATTAGGAAAAATTTCTTGGGATTGACATTTAAATGTGAAATGTTTTTAGCCTCAAATATCTTTGAATAATCATGCATCGAAAATAAAATCAAGAACTGGGTTTAAAGATTAAACATATGGTTTCAACAATCCATGCAATAACAAATCTTGTTTTGATTTATAGGAGGAGACGAAGGTGGATGTCGATGAAATCCTTGTATCCATTCATGATATCCAAATACCTTGATTAAAACTTACGTACGCTAGGATCTTCTAGTGTATCATCCTTCATATAGTCAAGTAGGTGGATGGACACCTTTTTCGATGAAAACCCTTAATTGTGAGTGAGATAATGATATGTATTTCTAGAACTACTAAGAAAAACCTTAAAAGTTTTTTGTCTTTCCCCTCTTAGGCCTTAATGATCAATAATAAATAGTTGAAACACATTCCCATCCCTTTATATACAAGTACAAAAGGTGGCCTGGGCTTAAGTTGGTTTCTTGAGAATATAGGCATGACTACTTGGGTATATGGACTACCCCAGGTACCCAAGACAAATAATTAAATTAGTTCCAAATAAATAATCAGAGATCCCAAATTACATTTATCCTAATTTATTTTCTTTCTTTATTTATTTAATCATAAATTAACTCCATCAAATAATCACGATTGCACTCCAATTTAGTTATCTCATAAATCACTCAGATATAATGAGGACTTATTTACATGTTGAGTATGACACATAATATGATTCCCCACACTAAGTGTTTGATACTCGTTTGGTCAAATAAATTTACTTATAATTCGATATAACCAACATTTATTCAATTTCATTGATTCTCAGACTTACAATTATGCTACTCCACCTGGAATATAAAAGAATCCACCGGCTAGGTTTAGTTGATGGAAAAACATATAAGTTTATCAAGAGGGTATCACAATCCACAGTACCCCCTAAAAGTGGATTTCCTTGAATTATGATATCATACGTGCAATTGTTACACAATATGAGCGGATTATTAGACCGAACATTAAATCAGATCCCATCCATAGCAATCAAGGTGAAATTTGCGCATGCATTCCACTCCTCATAATTATGGGGATTAAGAATCTATAAGCCTTTTAAAAAAGTGTTAGATTAGATGAGTCTAATCAATAAAAGCCTTAGACTCAAATCTCACAAGTGGTGGTGTTCAATACCTTCCTAGGATGTACCAATGACAATCCTCTATTGGACTACCAAACAAGTTCTCAAACCATCAAAGAAGTTCCCACAGTTTGAGATATATCTGACACCCCGATTAATTAAATATCGGATGATAAGTGCTTTATTACTTTAAACATAATATCCAGTTGGAATCAGCCGTAGCATCACTGTCGAAATTGTTTATTAATAACTGGCCACCTAGTATTTAAAAAAAACCAGATGTCAATTTTTTATTTTTTTATTTTATTCTAATAAAACATGCAAGAAGTTAAAAGATTAACTAAACATTCACAATGTAATAAAAGATCATGGGAATCAAAATGACGTAAGGAAATAACCTGAGTTTGGAGTAAACACTTCCAGAATAAAATCCTAATACAGTAATCCGAAATGAAATAAATCCAACAACTAAAATATAAATGATTGTCTAAAAACTGTTATCTCTAAATAAGAATAGGCAACCTTCCCTAAATGAACTGAATCTCATTGAATGTATCAAAGAGGAATGTGGAGGAGTCTAATACTGAGGTCTTGTAACTTCCACAATAGCTACCGCACGTTAACTGAATGAATCTCCTATCCTTGGTGTCCCTATGGATGGGTACCTAAATGGTTTTTACAAAATCAAAATAGATTTAACAAAAAATGGGCCAGAGCTCGAGTTGAAAATATTTTAAAAACAACAAGTATTTGTACGCATAATTACCAGATAATTATATATATGTTAGTCATGTGCTCTCACTTGAGATTCTCACCCCTCAACTATTGTGCACACAGAACACACATATATTACCCCTCCTAGTGATGTTACCCCACCTAACTAGATTAGAACAACTTCCCATCATGCCAAACTAACCTCCTTTACCAACTCGTATAATTGAAATATTCATTATTTAGTTTCTCATATTTTATTACTTAATTTTAGTGTTTCATTAATCTATTAAGTTCTGACACACTTAATACACTTTTGGCATTATCATTTGGTTCTACTAAATAACATAGTAGCATAAACATGGGAGTATAATATTGACATTTCCCTACTATAATATATATACTATTATCGCACCCCACATAGGCGAAACTAACGGTGCGCACATACTCTGCTATAAATTTTCGGTACCTCACGTACATAATAAGGACTATCGACTCCGAATCTCTCAAGAATTGTAATAAATACATTCACACGTAAATTGGAGGCGAACATGGACCATGGTGTAATGGGTCACGCACGTACCTACGCACCCATATAACCAAAACTTATCCACTCACAGATAAGTCCTCCTTAGATCCCATGCTATGAGGTACCAAACTATAATTCCCCTTGAAGGGCTCCTCAAGACAAGACTGTATCCTTCAAGACCTCCCGATAATAAAAAGTATGGTAGGTATGTCATCTACATAAAAATCCATATAATAGGTATTCACACAACATTAGTATTTATAGGTTCAATATCGGTATACACACAACCCATATAACTCATCTTATACGTTGGGTTTTTATTTCGAATATCAAACGTAATTTAATTAATGTAATTACTCACGTTGCATAATTTCAAGTATCTTTCCTATCCGGAAAGATTTCGTAGTCACCCCTTTATTACATAGGTTATTTCAGTACTATAGGTTCCCCCCTATTGTTGATACTAACCCCAAGTCGTCACTCAATCGAATTAAACCCCAATTCATCAAATCTCCAATAATCTCTCTTATTTTAACACTCGTCAATCCCCCTTTCGATCCCATACGTAATGATACTTTCCAGACATTAAATACAACCCTACTGACCTTCCCTAAGATCCATTATATTCAATTAGTCAACATCAAGGGTTATTAAGTGTTAGGGTTGGATCAAAATAAAAAAGGGAAACAAATCACCAATTTCAGAGGAGTCGATCGATCTGTTCGACCGATTGACATTCTTGAGTTGATCGATCGATCGTACAGATATTGGCCCGATTTTTGCAATTTAAGGCTACAAGTTTCATCAACTAAAATTCTCAATAACCTTCTTAAATCATTCCCAAACTCCAAAACAAAGATACTAAAGCTTAAATTAACACAGATAGACAATTTTCAATGTACACGAATTATTTAAACATCAAGATTCATTGGCTTTTCAATTTGATTCTAATTTAACCCCCAAGAACCCTAACTATGGCTTTTATGCAAGAACATGATTAAAAATCTTCATCCTCTACATGATTATTCTAAGAGTAAGTCAAATTTCATTTTTCTACAACAATACTTCAATCATAATCATGATTTTTTACCCAAAATAGGATTTAATCCAAAATTATCCTCTACATGCATGTAAATTAAATTCTTAATCATATTTTACTAACATGGACAATTTATCTGACTTAGTTTAAGCAATAATAATACTTGTCTGATGTATGAAGGTCTGAACCATTGGTGAGGAAGGGTCTGGTTGTAATCCTCTATTTCCGATGTACGTGTTAGTGGTGACTATGGTGAAAACTGGTGTTTTTGTCCTTTGGAACTCTTAGGAACACCTCTCCTCTTCCTCCTATGACTCCTCTGAAAAATGTTAACTTCTAACCCTAGGAGAGTAAGCTTAGAAATTGATAAAGACCTCTAAATTTCTTGGGTTTAATTACCTTAAAAATAGAAATATCTAACACACCTTCCCGGGATGCTCGTTTGGCATAAAACTGGTCCGGGACCGAAATTAAACCCTCGGGTAGACTTTCATCACTATCTCATTCCTTCTGAACACTTTGGCGCACTCAAAATGATCATATAGGTGACTTATAAATAAAATACTTTTTATTTCATTAAATTACATCCTGACAAGATTGACACATGAGCCCCAAATTAAGTTCCATAATTGTCGTATTATTCGCTTCCGACAATTAAATCATAATTACATATTACTTTACTCACTAAGTAATATTCAACATAATTTTCATCGTTAAGTACTAACTCTCATCGTGCTAGTAATTATTTAATTAAATTAGAATTAATTATAAATAATTTCCCATTTTTTTAAATCAATTAATCCCACAATTGAAAATCATTAAAAATACGGGGTCTTACATTCTTCCCCCTACCAACAGAATTTCGTCCCGAAATTCGAAAAAATAAGGTATACCTGGTAAGAATAACTCTGGATACTTTTCGTGCATCTCATCCTCGCGCTTCCAGGTAGACTAATTGGCATTGTGATGCCGCCACTGAAGATGCACTAACGACACTACCTTTGACCTCAGTTTCATCTCTCTATAGTCCAGGATAGCAACTGGCCCCTCCTCGTAAGACCTATCAGGCTATAAATCAATATCCTCTAAAGTAATATGAGTGTTGGCCAACTCATCCCGAAGATATCTCCTCAGCGAAGAAATATGGAACACCTAATGAATCCTATGCAAGTGCTCCGGTAACCCAAGTCTGTAAGCCACCTACCCAGTCCGCTCAATAAAAGGGAATGGCCCTACATACTTCGGTGAAAACTTCCCTTTATTCCCAAATTGAATTATCCACTTCATAGGAGATACTCGTAATAACACCTAATCCCCCACACTGAAATCGCTGAAGAATCTCTTGGCATCAACGTAGCTCTTATGTCTATTCTGAGCAACCCGAATACAGATTCGAATAACCTCAATCTTAGCCGAGGTGTCCTGTAACACCTCTGTCCCAAGTAACTTGTTGTCCCCCACCTCAAGCCAGCACGATGGAGAAAGATAAGGTCTACCATACAACGCCTCAAATGAAACCATGCCAATAGTAAACTGGTAGGAGTTATTATAAGCAAACTCCACCTGTGAAAGGTACTTCTTCCAACCCCCTCCAAAATCAAGGATACACATCCACAACATAGCCTCTAATATCTAATTCGTATGCTCAGTCTGCCCATATGTCTACGGGTGATAGTCCGAACTCAATCGTAACTCCGTACACATGGCCTCCTAGGAGCTCTCCCAAAATCTGGACATGAAAATCTTGTCCCAGTCGGACACAATATCAAGGGGAACCCCATGAAGTCTCACTATCTCGGCAATGAAATCTGAGCGTACTACCTTGTAGTATAATCGATTTGGACTGGCAGAAAATATGTTACCTTGGTCAGTCGATCCACAATAACCCATATGGAATCGTGACCATTCTGCAATGTAGGCAGCCATGGGATGAAATCCATTGAAATGCTCTCCTATTTCCACATAGTGATATCTAACGGTTGTAGGATCCCTCTCGATCTATGATGGTCAACTTTGACCAGCTGACAAGTGGAACATTTCGAAATAAATTTGGTGATGTCCTTCTTCACTTCACTCCACTAGTACTGTTGCCTCATATCCTGGTACATCTTATGCCCTCCGAGATGTACAGTAAATTATGAACTGTGCGACTCTGCCATCACCGCATGTTGTAAATCCTCCCCCTCTAGAATAACTAATCTCCCATTAAAGCGTAAGCCCCAATCTGAGCTCACTGAAAAAGAATCGGCCCCCTTGGCTAGAAGTTGATAATCTGATCCTCACAGAAGGAATCTGCTACCTGAGCCGGTATCACCCTAGTAACTATTATGGGTGTAACCGTCACCACTGACATGAATAAGCGAGAAACTGCATCCTGATGTCCCAGTTCCTTCGATTTCGCCTTCCACACCTCGGCCACCTCACATACTATCCTACGGCTCAACGCATTTGCTACCAAGTTAACCCTTCCCAAGTAATAATGGATATCGAACTAATAGTCCTTCATAAATTCAATCCACCTCCGCTGACGCATATTTAACTCCCACTGTGTGAACATATACTGCAGTGACTTGTGATCGGTGAACAAGCAAAACTTCTCCCCATAGAGGTAAGGTCTCCATACCCGAAGTGGAAACACTACTGCCACTAACTCCAAGTCATGGATGGGGTAACTCCGCTCGTGGGACTTAAGATTATGGGAAGCATAAGCTATAGCCTTTTCCTCCTGCTGAAGCACACCCCCAAGTCCTAGTAAGGACGCATCAGTATAAACTAGGTATTCCACCCCAGCCTTGGTAGTGCTAGAACTGGTGCTGAAGTTAGCTTGTCCTTCAGCTCATGAAAAGCTAACTGGCAGGCATCATCCTATATAAATGTCACCCCTTTGCAATTCAAATTAGTCAACGGACCCTCTATCTTCGAGAATCTTCGAATAAATCTCATGTAGTATCCGTCCAGCCCCAAGAAACTACGTATCTATGTCGATATTATGGGCAGTCCCCATTCCCTCACCGCTAACACCTTCCCTGGATCTATTGATATCCCTTCTTCAGAAATAATGTGCCCCAAAAACTAAACCTCTCTCACCCAAAAACCACACTTCTCATATTTCGCATACAACTCGTGCTCACGTAGTTTTCGTAAAACCAATCTCAAATGCTCGGCATGCTCCTCCTCAGTTTGGGAATAAATGAGGATGTCATCTATGAAGACAATAAAAAATGATCTAAGAACTCTCTGAACACCCTCTTCATCAAATACATAAACAAGTCTGGTGCACTAGTTAGCATAACCTTGAATTCGTAGGATTCATATCTCGTCAAGAAGGAATTATTAGGCATATCCTTCTCTCTAATACTGAACTGATGGTATCCCGACCTGAAGTCTATCTTTGAGAAGTAGGAAGCACCCCTAAACTGGTCAAATAGGTCATCGATTTAGGTAAATGAATACTTATTCTGTATCATGACCTTATTTAACTCTCGGTAGTAAACACATAACCATAACGACCCATCTCTCTTCTTCACGAATAGTATGGGAGCACCCCAAGGTGAAGTAATCCTACGGACAAAGCCCTGACCCACTAACTAATCGATCTAATTTCGTAACTGCCTCATCTCTGCCAAAGCCATACGGTAAGGTGCACAGGCTATCGGCCTAGTGCCTGGCATCAAATCTATCACAAACTCTATCTCCCTGCTGGGAGGTAGCCCTGGTATGTCCTGACATACATCAGCGAACTCACGAATAACCGGAATTAAATCAAGTGGTATCATCACCCCCTTAGAGGTCTCCTCCTTTATATAATATAAATTGGTGGACGACCCTCCCTCTGGACGAGGCATCGCCACCAATATCATTACCTGACCCAGTACGATAAACATAATATTACGACTATAGTAGTCAATCATGGCCCTATACGTAACTAGCCAATCCATCCCGATAATAACGTCATACACATGCATATCTAAGACAAGCATATCGACCGATAAAATCAATCTCCCAATCTCTATGCCAACTCCCCGACATATAATGAATATCAGTGTCCCATAGCCTAGCACTAGATCTACACTAGTATTTGTGCTTTTGTCGTGTCTAATAACCTCATAGCGCGTGCATAACTAGTGTTAATGAAACTGTGTGAAGCCCCCGTGTCAAATAATATCCTCCCCAAAGTCCCCTGGATAGAAAATATATCCCCAACTGCGGGTGGAGCCTGGGGAACCACGATCTGGTTAACATTGTAGAGACGCCTATACTGTAGTTGTCCCTGCTAGACTGGAACTGCTAGAATGGCTGGTAAGGCTAGCATCTGTGGTGGTACTGGGAGGGAGGTTGGTAATATCGATCGATGGGGATCCTGTCTAGCACGCTACTACGGTTGCGGGCCCTTTCCCTTCTCAGGATACTCCTATTTCTTGTGGACAATATTGCCACAAATTACGCATTTACCCATAAAGTTCCCCCCTCTCTACCCCTACTGTCCTTGGCCCTGATGGCCGTTACCACCCCTCCCTTGTCTCTATTGTCCTTGTTGAAAGCACTATTGACCCTGCCTAAAACCTCCATGTCCCTACCTATAATCACCTGATTTGAACCTCTTAGCAAAGTTCCCCTGATGGAAACTCTGCTGACCCTGGGCTGATTGTGCCCCACTGGCACCATTGTTTCCTGTCCTACTCTGCTGTCTGGACTCCCCCACTCATTTTTTTCCCTTAATATGGAAGCGATGATCCTGGAAGTGTAGTAGGGAAACATTAAGCACATCAATATATGTAGCCAACAAAATATTTTCCAACAAGTGCTGGAAAATCCTCCAAGTCAAGCCGTCCATAAACATCCGAATTTTCTTCTCCTCCATATGTACCTCATCTGGGACTATATTAAGAAAATTCATGAACTCTTCCTCGTATTCTACAACGGTCTTCCCTTCCTGGGTGAGGTTCAGTAACTTTTGCCTCATTTTATTCTGAACGGTGGAGGGGAAATATTTACAGTCGAATCGCACCCAGATGTCCTAGATAGTCATGTTGTCTCTCTCCTCAGCAGTGGTAATAGACTCCCACCATTGCAGTGCCGCTCCCAATAGATTAAAAGTAGCTAGTATCTACCTCTGAACCTCAGTGCACTCATTTATCCTCAAGTTCCACGGGATGTCCTTCTTCCATTGGCTCTTTACCACAACATCGGAACTCCCTGCCAACTCCATAGGATGTGCCTTCTGGAAGGCATCTTTGAATTTCTCCCAAGTAGAAGGGAACGCGTGAACTTGTGGTAGGGCTACCGATGGTGCCTGGGGTGGGGCCTGCTATACCACGGCTAAATATCTCAAACAAGAGGTAATCTTTATAAGTACATAGTAAATATATCAAATAGATGAAGATGTAAAATGCGTAATTAATGAATACAATAGTCCTAAATATAGGGCTCTATATCAAAGAAAGAGATGCTGGAAGCGTAATAAGATGCACAGATCCTAAGGACTCTAGAACCTGATGCTCTGATACCACCTATAACACCCCTCTTAATTAAATATCGGGTGATAAGTCCTTTATTACGTTAAAACAAAATATCCAGTTAGAATTTGTCTTAGCATCATTTTCGAAAACTTTTATTAATTACTAACTGCCTAGTATTTAAAAAAAATCATATACAAATTTATATTTATTTAATTTTATTCTAATAAAGCATGTAAAAAGTTAAAAGATTAACTAAACATTCACCATCCAATAACAACTCATAGGAATCAAAATGACATAATGAAATAAACTGAGTCTGGAGTAAACACTTCCAGAATAAAATCCAAATACAGTAATCTGAAATGAAATAAATCCAACAACTAAAATTTAAATGACTATCTAAAAACTTCTATCTATAAATAAGAATAAGCAACAATCCCTAACTGAAACGAATGTCGCTGAATGAATCAAAGATGAATGTGGAGGCATCTAATACCGAGGTCATGTAACTTCCATAGCACCTACATCACGTTAACTGAATGAATCTCCTACACACGGTGTCCCTGTGGCTGGGAACCTAAAAGGTTTTTACTAAAATAAAATAGATTTGACAGAAAACAGGTCAGAGCTCGAGTTGAAAATATTTTAAAAATAGCAAGCATGTAATGAATAAATGCCAATAATTATATAAATTATAGTCGCATGCTCTCACTTGATATTCTCACCCCTCAACTATTGTGCACACCTAACGCATAGATACTACCCCTCCAAGTTATGCTACCCCGCCTAACTAGATTATAACAACTACTCATCATGCCAAACTAACCTCCTTCTCACACTCGTATAATTGATATATTAATTATTTAGTTTCTCATATTTTGTTACATAATTTCACTGTCGCATTAATCTATTAAGTTCTGACACACTTGATATACTTTTTTCATCATCATTTAGTTATACTGAACAACACAGTAGCATAAACACAGGAGTATTTATATTTAAATTTCACAACTATAATATATATAATATTACCTCACCCCACATAGGAGAAAATAACGGTGCGCACATACTCTGCTATCTATAACAACCCACTTAAAATAATAACGGGTGGCCAGCCCTATACTACCTTAAATCAGGAATCTAAGATGGCTCAGTCTCAGCACCAACACTATACAATAACATATAAGGCTAACTACCCGAAATCAAATAAGCGAGATGCTAAAATTAAATAAAACAAGCAACGAACAACACCATCAATATAGATATCTAGCAAAGTTAAACTATACACAAGTACCATGATAAAAGAAATGCTAGAATAAAATTAAACGAGTACACAAAAAGAAAATAAATCCAAATAAGCTGTCGGGTCACAGACAGTACAACATCCATAAAGAAGGAACATAAAATGCTACAATTATCTCTTGGGTATAAACCCGATATACAAAGTGAGTCCTATCTAGATGTACAAAGAGAAAAGAAGCGACGACAATTTAAATCCTGCAACAGTCCGCAACTGTTACGGCTCCCAAGACTCTGGATAGAAAAGCATCCAGTATCCATGCGGTGGGACACCTGTAGTAATATACATTCATATAGCAAAAAGAAATATAAACGGGTCAGAGCTCAAGGTGTAAAAGTGTTTATCAAGTGTGTATACTGTGCATAATAAATATAAATGCACTTATTTCATAATTTAAAGTGGAGTCGCACTCTCGTGAAACCCCAACTCACCTCTCATCTAATAGCGCGCACCTATTCGCGTCTTGGATTCTCAATTAAGTTACCCCACCCATAAGGACAACCTACCATACAATAGGCACAACCTATACTTGCAAGACCTGCCATTCGAACATAACCCAAGAATCCATCCCATTCTAATCGCACTTAAATATATATACATATATATGCCATATTAGGATTTATTGATTCCAATTTAGAACTTAATTAGTTATCCGTCTCATTACTTCACATATTAACATTTAGCTTCAAATTAAGAGTTCATTCTTTAAATAACATGCACATATTTTAATAAGGACAAAACTTCTCTCTTCTCTCAACATTGCACTGCATTTCGTGTGTGGGGCGTCTCGCAAAGCGAAATCCAAACAAGGAACCTCCTTGATACACTACTCCTTGACAATGTCGATCGTAGGGATCCATTATGTCCTCCACACAAATAATACTACTACAACTTAGATTGCTATCTATGAGCAACCTCAAAATCTCAAAAAATATCCTTGGGTTGATGTAACCGAAATGGTCCTTAAGTGCGATACATCAACCCCCAACAATCTAGTACACCATAATCACCCAAGATGTACACAATAGAAATTTCATATCCTTTTTAACCTATAGGATATATATATATATATATATATATATATATATATAACCATTCATTCCCATAGCCAAGTGTACATAACACATATAATGTACAATTTCCATACACATAATATAACCGGCTATAGAATGCCAAGATACTGCACCATGCTATCATCTTCCTAGGCATCACTCATATTCCATACTGGGGACCACCGGTGGGACTAAATATCACCCACTTCGTGGACAACACACACACACGACGTCCGGGAAGCGGTCCTAGTTCCTAACCGGCAATGAGACAAAATATTCCCACCACGTCTCATCCCAAAAAAATGCATATCGTATAATAACACAATGCATGACTATGACCTGAGGAATATCCACACTCTGCTCCTCGAGCCAGGGTGCTCACCCTCATCGCGCAACTTCCCAATGATAGAATGTGCGGGGTATGCTTCACAATACAAGTATATATATATCATTCACATACACCATATATATACATCCAATTGATCCCATCATATAATTAAACCATCACATACGATTTAGATATTCACACCATGAGTATATACATATATACAAATCCATACCTATATATATATATATATATATATATATATATATATATATATATATACCCTCTCTCATGCGTAAGTATGAAATTTATAAACTCGGCTATACGTGTATATAATCATCTTTATACTAGACGTCGTCCCGAACGTATTTAATTTAATTCCTTATATAAATACGATCCCTTATTTGAGGTATATTCATCCCTTTCTCCTATGATATAAATAATCTTCCAACATAAATATATCTCCAACATTAATTATATCACCCAAAGTTTAGTGTAGGAAACCATCACTACACATCTCATCTATATTCGAAAGTACATCGATATCTCTATTAATAATCTCGACCATTGGTATACACATAACTAATAGTCTACGAACCTCAAGCTTAACTTAAATTCAATTTATGATCCCATCAATTATTGGAATCCCCTTTGTAAATCACACAGCCCTATATAACAACTATCCCGACTACAGATTTACACACGCTATTCTAGTTGGTAGTGTGATCCCATCGCTCTCAATTCTGACTACGGTTCAATCACTCTTGTGAATCTCCTAAACTAACACCTTTCTGATTTATTCCTTGAATTTATCATTAATAAGGTTATGTGACCACTCTTTCTCATTGGTCCCCAAATTGTATCTTAACAGAATCTTATCTCTAAAAGGATTCGACATGAATATCGGCCTAAAGTTTCACAACATACACTCGCAACTCTCTCTAAGAGATCCTAACCTCACACATATCTAAACTCACTTTTGATCTATAATTAGGATTCCCATCCCCAATGAGGTTTCCCACTATCTCTATACACTACTCCAATATATATATATATATATATATATATATATATATATATATATATATATATATATATATATATATATATATGTATATATATATATATATATATATATGTATATATATATATATATATATATTCCTCAAACTACTTCGATAAGTCCCTGTGATCTTAATCATGCGAGAGATCCTCAAATAAACTCCAAAACATGCCTCTTGCATCATCTAGGAAAGTCTCTTATCAATAAACCCACTCAAAAAGGGGTAGAAGTCATTCAATAAAAACTCCACAAAACATCCCTGTTTCTGAATCGATTCGGTCTCAAGGGCGAATCAATTCGCTCCAACGGTGAATCGATTCGGTCCAAAGGACTTGGGAGACTGTCCCAGGATGAATCGATTCGCCTTGGGTTCGAATCAATTCGGCGATTCGGTCACACAGACCTGGGACTCTGCAACATTCTGAATCGATTAGGAAGGAGGCCGAATCGATTCGGCCTATTCAGCAGGCTACGAAATGGTCATTTTTCTACAAAACCTAAATTTCCAAAATCCCAAATTAACAATTTCTAACCAAGAATTTATAACCCGACCTTGTTTCCAACATCAAAACACATCCTATATTTCACCTCATCAATTTATACCCCTTAAACCCATGTGTAAACATCAATTTCAAGATTGAACCCAAAATCTAGGTTTTGATAAATATACCCAAAATCTAATTATTTTATCCACAAATTATGAAATGAAATACACAAATGAAATATTTAGCAAGATTAAACACTTGCCTCGAATTCGTAGAGGTTGAATCGTCCTCGTGATCGCAATTGGGCCAGAAATCTCCAAGTTTCCTCTCTCTCTCTCTCTCTCTCTCTCTCTCTCTCTCTCTCTCTCTCTCTCTCTTTTCTTATTCATTTTTCTCTTCTTTCTTTCTTCCTTTCTCTTTCTCTCTTTCTCTCAAATGAGAATGCTTGATCCGTAAGCCTATTAAACCTTTAAAACAATAATCCCAGTTTTAAATGTTAATACACACTTTAAATGACTCGTTTACTCCAATTCGAGTCAAACTGACTTAAAAATATTTTGCAACCAAAATAAAACCCAATGACAGTCATTTCAACTATCTCGACCCATCTGGAATCAATGGCACATTCAGAATTATCATTCGAAATACTTTATAACGTCCTCCATTTTTGGACTTCAATTTCCAAATTTTAAAATTCTCTAATTTAAATAAATTTTATTTCTCCCAAAAATTTGATTTCTCGGTCCCAAAATCATGGGGTGTTACATACTTCCCTCCTTACAAAAATTTCGTCCGCGAAATTTAGGTTATGCCTAGGACTTCAATATCATCTAGTCCTTTCATCTACCCTTAAGATCACTATACCTATCTCTCCCAGTTCTCACATCGAACCGTACAGACTTTTAAAATTTAAAGTAGCTACCCAGGGCGCCCATACACACTGTACCCGAGCTCAACTCATAAAAACATAACCCGACTCCACTATCCTCAAATCGTAATATAAATCTCAACAAATATATCTATAGCAACATATTAAGTATATATATATATATATAAGTTTGAAATTCCCAATGGTTGAACTCTTCTCAATTCCTGACATAAGCTACATTCATGCGGGGGAGGTCTCGTAAGAGATATCCAAACAAGGAACCCTCCCAATACACTACTGTATAGCTATGTCGGGGATTGAGATCAGTTGAACTAGGGTTAAGGTTTTATAAGAGATTTTTGAATTATAAATATTTCTCGAAGGCCTATATAACAATACAATATAAAATAATTCCATGTCTTTTAACATGCCAAACAAGCACCTTATGCTTTCGACACAAGGTCCCAGCAAACACAATACTATAACTAATACATAGCTCTCAAAACTAGCACAACCATGAGTTAAATTCTCCGTTCAAAATAAATCTACTAAACTTTGAACCTCCTCAGTTATACAAATCCCTTACATCACATTAGAGTATTTCTGCAAGATAAGTCCTTCCCTCATCAGAACACTACAATTACATACCCTAACCTATCCATAAGACAATGGCCTTATAACCACTATTCAACAAACCTTGACATTCCGCACTTACGGAATTCAATAGCAAAACTCTCTACTATTTCTTCATGAGATGGTCTATTATCTCAAAAGATGACATACAAAGGCCGTACTTGATCACTCCTTCCTCTAAGGAAATTTTGTACACCCTAGGGGTGGAGCGGCTAACCACTCATTATACCTTACGCGCGGCATTCCTGATACCGCATAAAGCATGACTTAAACCCAAAAAATGGTATTCTACCTTATACTTCCATAATCCTTTTGTTTCAATTCATTCCTAAGTCCCTCTATTCCTTCCAGGGCAAGCCCTCCTTCCTAAGGCCTAACTTTCCTTAAAGAAACATCCTCATGAAAATCCATCCTAACCATCCTGAAGGATAAGGCGCTATTGCGACTTCCGACAACTCCTTCATTCATACCCAACGAACCCAAGTCTCCAAACTTCTTACTCCCTCTTCACGAAGGTGATACTCTAGACAATGGCACAACGTCACACACCTCACCTCGGTAAAGGTCACCAACACCAGGTTTCCTAACAATTCTTGACTAATTCCTCAATATAAACCTCCCACGGGCTTCACTACTCACTTATCCCCAGTACTTACCTTATCGATCACACCATTCTACTTCTCACTCGACCACCGTCAGATCACTGTGAATCATAGCTAGAAATCTCCTCCTTACCTCCGCCTGAATCACGGAAGAAAATACCTCTAGTCAAAGCATACCCAAAATATGTTATGGGTATTGCACCTACATCTCTCATTTTGACTCTTCCTAATCGATTGATTTGTGGTGACGTCCGAGACGAAAGCAACTGTATCGGGACATCGTTTAAATGAGTACACCTCGCAGAAGAAGATAAACTTAGGGAACACAACAATCCTAATAGTAGGGTTCTATATAAAGAACGCCAACGGAAGAACGTAGAAAACCCGCACAGATCCTAAAGACACTAGAACCTGATGCTCTAATACAATATGTAACAACCCGCTTAAAATAATAACGGGTGGCCATACCTATACTACCTTAAATCAGGAATCTCAGATGGCTCAGTCTCAGAACCAACACTATACAATAACATATAAGGCTAACTACCCAAAATCAAATAAGCGAGTTGCCCAAATTAAATAAAACAGGCAACGAAAAACACCAACAATATAGATATCTAGCAAAGTTAAACTATACACAAGTACCATGATAAAAGAAATGCGAGAATAAAATAAAACGAGTACACAAGAAGAAAATAAACCCAAATAAGCTGTCGGGTCACAGACAGTACAACATCTATAAAGAAGGAACATAAAATGCTACAATTATCTCTTGGGTATAAACCCGATATACAAAGTGAGTCCTATCTAGATGTATAAAGAGATAGGAAGTGACTACAATTTAAATCCCGCAACAGTCCGCACCTATTATCTGGTATCCATTTGGTGGGACACCTGTAGTAATATACATACATATAGGAAAAAGAAATATAAATGGGTCAGAGCCTGAGGTGTAAACGTGTTTAGCAAGTGTGTTAACTGTGCATAATAAATATAAATGCACTTATTTCATAATTTAAAGTGGAGTCGCACTCTCGTGAAACCACAACTCACCTCTCATGTAATAGTGCTCACCTATTCGCGTCCTCGAATCTTAATTAAGTTACCCCACCCATAAGGACAACCTACCATACAATAGGCACGGCCTATACCCCTAAGACCTGCCATTCTAACATAACCCAAGAATCCTTCCCATTCTAATCTCACTTAAATATATATACACATATATGCCATATTAGGCTTTATTGATTCCAATTTAGAACTTAATTAGTTATCCGTCTCATTACTTCACATATTAACATTTAGCTTGAAATTAAGATTTCATTCTTTAAATAACATGCACATATTTTAATAAGGACAAAACTTCTCGGTACTCTCAACATTGCACTGCATTTCGTGCGTGGGCCGTCTCGCAAAGCGAAATCCAAATAAGGAACCCCCCCGATACACTACTCCTTGACAATGTCGATCGTAGGGATCCATTATGTCATCCACACAAATACTACTACTACAACTTAGACTACTATCTAAGAGCAACCTCAAAATCTCAAATAATATCCTTGGGTTGATGTAACCGAAATGGTCCTTAAGTGGGATACATCAACCCCCAACAATCTAGTACACCATAATCACCCAAGATGTAAACAATAGAAATTTCATATCCTTTTTCACCTATAGGATATATATATATATATATATATATATATATATATATATATATATAACCATTCATTCCCATAGCCAAGTGTACATAACACATATAATGTACAATTTCCATGCACATAATATAACCGGCTATAGAATGCCAAGATACTGCACCATGCTATCATCTTCCAGGGCATCACTCATATTCCATCCTGGGGACAACCGGTGGGACTAAATATCACCCACTTCGTGGCCAACACACACACACGACATCCGGGAAGCGATCATAGTTCCTAACCGATAATGAGACGAAACATACCCACCACATCTCATCCCAAAAAAATGCATATCGCATAATAACACAATGGACGACTATGACCTGGGGAATATCCACACTCTACTCCTCGAGCCAGGGTGCTCACCCCCATCGCGCAACTTCCCAATGGTAGCATGTGCGGGGTATGCTTCACAATACAGGTATATATATCATTCACATACACAATATATATATATACATCCATATGATCCCATCATATAATTAAACCATCACATACGGTTTAGATATTCACGCCATGAGTATATACATATATACAAATCCATACCTATATATATATATATATATATATATATATATATATATATATATATACATACCCTCTCTCATGTGTATGTATGAAATTTATAAACTCGGCTATACGTGTATATAATCCTCTTTATACAAGCCGTCATCCCAAACGTATTTAATTTAATTCCTTATATAAATACGATCCCTCACTTGAGGTATATTCATCCCTTTCTCCTATGATATAAATAATCTTCCAACATAAATATATCTCCAACATTAAGGTTATCACCAAAAGTTTAGTGTAGAAAACCATCACTACACATCTCATCTATATCCGAAAGGACATCGATATCTCTAATAATAATCTCGACCATTGGTATACACATAACTAATAGTCTACGAACCTCAAGCTTAACTTAAATTCAATTTATGATCCCATCAATTATTGGAATCCCCTTTGTAAATCACACAGCCCTATATAACAACTATCCCGACTACAGATTTACACACGCTATTCTAGTTGGTAGTGTGATCCCATCGCTCTCAATTCTGACTACGGTTCAATCACTCTTGTGAATCTCCTAATCTAACACCTTTCTGATTTATTCCTTGAATTTATCATTACTAAGGATATGTGACCACTCTTTCTCTTTGGTCCCCAAATTGTATCTTAATAGAATCCTATCTTTATAAGGATTCGACAAGAATGTCGGCCTCAAGTTTCACAACATACCCTCGCAACTCTCTCTAAGAGCTCTTAACCTCACATCATATCTAAACTAACTTTTGATCTATAATTAGGATTCCCATCCCCAATGAGGTTTCCCACTATCACTATACACAACTCCAATGCATATTTATATATATGTGCATATTCCTCAAACTACTTCAATAAGTCCCCGTGATCTTAATCATGCGAGAGATACTCAAATAAACCCCAAAACATGCCTCTTGCATCATCTAGGAAAGTCTCTTATCAATAATCCCACTCAAAAGGCGGTAGAAATCATTCTAGAAAAACTCCACAAACAGCCCTGTTTCCGAATCGATTCGTCCTGGCTCGAATCGATTCGATCTCAAGGGCGAATCGATTCTCTCCAACGGCGAATCGATTCGGTCCAAAGGACTTTGGAGACTATCCCAGGCCGAATCGATTCACATTGGGTCTGAATCAATTCGGTCACACAGACCTAGGACTCTACAACATTCCGAATCGATTCGGAAGGAGGCCGAATCGATTAGGCCTGTTCAGCAGGCTACGAAATGGTCATTTTTCTACAAAACCTAAATTTCCAAAATCCCAAATTAACAATTTCTAACCAAGAATTTATAACCCGACCATGTTTTCAACATCAAAACACATCCTATATTTCACCTCATCAAATTATACCCCTTAAACCCATGTGTAAACATCAATTTCAAGATTGAACCCAAAATCTAGGTTTTGATAAATATACCCAAAATTTAATTATTTTATCCACAAATTATGAAATTAAATACACAAATGAAATATTTAGCAAGATTAAACACGTGCCTCGAATTCGTAGAGGTTGAATCGTCCTCATGATCAAGATTGGGCCAGAAATCTCCAAGTTTCCTCTCTCTCTCTCTCTCTCTCTCTCTCTCTCTCTCTCTCTCTCTTCTTCTTCTTCTTCTTCTTCCTTTTTCTCTTCTTTTTTTCTTCCTTTCTCTTTATCTATTTCTCTCAAATGAGAAGGCTTGATCCGTAAGCCTCTTAAACCTTTAAAACAATAATCCCAGTTTTAAATGTTAATACACACATTAAATGACTCATATACTCCAATTCGAGTCAAAGTGACTTAAAAATATTCCGAAACTGAAATAAAACCCAATGATAGTCATTTCGACTATCTCGACCCATACGGAATCAATGGCGCATTCGGAATTATCATTCAGAATACTTTATAACGTCCACAATTTTTGGACTTCAATTTTCAATTTTTAAAATTCTCCGATTTAAATAAATTTTATTTCTCCCAAAAGTTTAATTTCTCAGTCCAAAAAATCATGGGGTGTTACACTATCAAGTCCCGGTACCTCACGTACATAATAAGGACTGTCGACTCTGAATCTCTTAGGAATCATAATAAATCAAATGACATACAAATTGGAGGTGGACATGGACCACGGTGTAATGGGTCACGCATATACATATGCACCCATATAACCCAAAGTTATCCACTAACAGACAAGTCCTCCTTAGATCCCATGCTATGAGGTACCAATATATAATCCCCCCCCCCCCCAAAGGGATCCTCAAGACAAGACTGTCCCCTTCAAGACCTCCCGGTAATAGCAAGTATAGTCGGTACGTCATACACATAAAAATCTATACAATAGGTATTCACACAGTCTTAGTATTTATAGGTTCAATATCAGTATACACACATCCCATATTACCCGTCTCATGTTGGATTTATATACCAAATATCACACGTAATTTAATTAATGTAATAACTCTCGTTGCATAATTTCAAGTATCTTTCCTATCCCGAAAGATTTCGTAGACACCCCTTTATTCTTTTGGTTATTTTAGTACAATAGGTTTCGCCCTACAACTGGTACTAACCCCAAGTCGTCAGTTAATCAAATTTTTAAGGTGTTTCAATCTTGACCACTATATGTTTAGGGTGAGGGTCCCTCAAATACCCCCTCCGTAGTCTTCAGCAAATATAAGGTTGAGGAACCCCCAGGGTCCTTGAATAGCAGAAAATTCATACTGACAAGCCCCCCCCCCCCCAAGGGTCCCGACAGAAACTCATATTGAGAATAAACCCCACCCAGGGTCCCGAGAGACACTCATATAGATAAGGAACCCCATCGGGTCCTGGCAGAAACTAATATTGAGAAGGAACCCCACCCAGGGTCCCGACAGAAATTCATATTGAGAAGGAACCCCCCAGGGTCCCAGAAGAAAGTCAAGTCGAGAAGGGACCTCACCTAGGTGGCGGTAGAAGCCCATATTGAAAGGAACCCCCCCAGGGTCCCTGCAGAAACTCAAGTCGAGAAGGAACCTCACGTAGGTGGTGGCAGAAGGCCATATTGAGAGGGACCCCCCCCCCCCCCCAGGGAAACTCAAGTCAAGAAGGGACCTCGCCTAGGTGGCGGAAGAAGACCATGTTGAAATGGACTCCCCTAGGGTCCCAACAAAAACTCAAGTTGAAAAGGGACCTCACCAAGGTGGAGGCAGGAGCCCATGTTTAGAGGGACTCTCCCCAAGGTCCCTACAGAAACCCAAGTTGAGACGAAACCTCATCTAGGTGGATACAGAAGCCCATGTTGAGAGGGACTTCCCCCAAAGTCCTTGCATAAACCCAAGTTGAGAATAAACCTCACCTATGTGGAGGCAAAAGCCCATGATGAGTGGGAATTCCCCCAAGGTCCCTACAAAAACTCAAGTTGAAAAGGGACCTCACCAAGGTGGAGGTAGGAGCCCATGTTGAGAGGGACTCTCACTAGGGTCCCTACAGAAACCCAAGTTGAGAAGAAACCTCATCTAGGTGGCGGTAGAAGCCCATGTTGAGAGGGACTTGCCCAAAGGTCCCTCTAGAAACTCAAGTTGAGAAGGAGCCTTGCCTAGGTGGCAGCAAAAGCCCATGTTGAGAGAGACTCCCCCCAGGGTCCCTGTAGAAGTTAACATTGAGAAGGAACCCCCTAGGGTACCTCATAAGAAAGTGACATTGAGAAGGAACCCCCTAAGGGTTCCTCATCAGCAGAAGTTGACATTGAGAAGGAACCCTTCAAGGGTTCCTCAACAGCAAAAAAATGATATTTGAGAAGGAACCCCCCTAGGGTTCCTCAATAGTAGAAATTCATATTGGAGGAGGGACCCTCAAGGTCGTCCCCCCTCAGCTCCCAGAAAACCATGTTAAGATGAGGGGGTGGCTACCATAAGAAATCCTTTATCATGAAAAGTCATTCTTGAAAAGTACAGAAGTGATAATACTTATTTTCTTGAGTGGTTGCCTAGTTGATCAAGCAGGGCTCAAGTAGGCTAGTTGGGATCTCTTGGGAGTTTTGTCTTGGAAGTTAAGGGACAAGGTATGTTAAGAAAGATCAACCAATTATCACTATAGGATTGAGAGAATAATAGTAGAAAGATCCTTGGGTTGCCTAGTCGTCACACACTTCACAGTAAGACAAAACCAGGGCGAGCAACCAAAGGGTTACTCACAAGAAAATAATTGTATATAAAACGATTTCAAAGGAGAGGGTCCTCTAGGCCCCTCTCAAGAAAAATAATTTTATAAGGGGGTCCTCATGAGCCCCCTCAAGCTTACAATAATTTTATAGGAGGTGGTCCTTGAGACCCCCCTTAAGTTTACAAAGTTGGTACCAAAAGTTATTGTTTTAAAAGACATTTAAGAAATTAGATATTTTGTCTCCATTTGGAGACATATTTTCTTTTTGAATTTGGTTTGCACCAGGTGACACCTATATGAGAGGACATGATGCTGCACATAGGTAGGGACAAATGGTACACTGCATACCTTATCCCTCACCAACCCTCTAATTGTTTTTAGCGCCAAAAGTGCCAACCCAGCCCTAGTGCCCAAGTATAAATAGGACCCTTTGTGAAGGTCAAAGATAGACAGAAAAACTCAATTGCAAAGTTACTCTGTCAAAATCACACCAGAGCCTCTCTAGTATTCTCTTCCTGCTCTCTCTCTAAGTGCTGAGTGCCTTGTTATTTCACTCAGAACTGACAGCCATTACTCTCACGAGTCCCTCTTGAGAAAAGTTACTATTATTTTTATGAATTTTATCTTTGTTGCAGGGTGCGAGCTCTAGGTTGAGTTCCATTATTACCAGAAGCAGACGGTTTTACCAAAAGCTACTTTAGAAGTTCTTGAGAACCTTGCAGACAACGTCCATTGGAGTGGGTCACGCCTCACCCTTTCTAGTTATTCATAGACCCTAGTCTCACTACCCTCCTTCATTTGGCGACTCCGCTGGGGAGGTATTCTCACTTTCATGGACAAAGAAGGTTTGAACGTGTCTAAGCAGCTCATTTTTTATGACATTCCAACTGGTAATAGAGCCCACACTGAACATACTACTCGGGAAGAAGTTATTGTGATCGGGGCCAAGGCACTTGTCCCTCAGGGAGGGCAGACCTGCTCATCGATAGCGGCTCCGATGGAAGGTATAAATTTCATAGCGATGTTTTTTAACTTCTTGAAGCAAAACAATGTAGACCTATTGAAGAGTGCGCTTTTGTTCAAATACAACAATTATTTAACTAAACACCATTTTTCAATTAAATCCTAAAACATGCATCTAGATGATTTATCAATTAAAATAAATATAGCATGTGACACAACATATCAGGAAAAATCCCCGCAGGGAAAAACCATATTATTTTCACTATAATTTGTAAAGAGAGGTTTACACGGATTATACTGAAAAATAAATGTGACATACGAAAATATCCGTAGGTGTCGGTTCCGATGTCGTCGGCTGGAATCTCCCGCAAGAATTCCAGATGGGCAGCAATGAAGAAGAAATCGGCTTCTCCACAAAATACACCAAAAGTGTTGATGACTTCTTGAAAGTCTTCAAAGTGTGCAAAATGCCTCTAGAGAGGTTCTATGATGTGTGTATGTTGTGTGTGATAAATAGGAGAGGAAGAGTACATTAGATAGGAGACATTGGGGCTCACAAAACACCTTATATAAAACATGGTGGAGACATGGACGCATTATGCTCAAAGTGTTAGGAAAAACAAATGAGTGGGGACAACATTTTTGGCATTTGGAATCTGCAGCCTACAGGTGACCCGAACCGGTTCGGGGTCCCTGCGAACCGGTTCGCCCCACCAAACCGATTTGGGCTGGGTTCGGGGACAAGGGCTGGCCCAAAGGTTTGAACACTTAGAAAAAATCCTGGATTTCTTAAAGTATTTTTCCCAAAATGCAAAAGGCCATAAATTCTTAATCGGAGCTCTGAATAAGGTGTCGTTTATTCCAGTGTCTTCGTTGCGGCAAACTCTTCAACTTTCCAATTGACCGGTCCTCCGGACTATAGCTGTACAATTATGAAAATGCCCTTCAACTTCCATATCAAGCTATATTTCCCTGTTTTGACTTCACTAGTATACCTCTTGTATTTCGGGACTAAAATCATGGAACGTGAATTCTTTGAGGCCGATGTGGGATACTAGTTGGATATGATATATGCTTGAACCCCGTAATTCGGATAGAGGCTGTCATGTGAGATCGTGCCTTATGTAGCGACATCAGACATATAGACATTGATCTGGGGAAAAAGAAGATTTCCTAGATTCTATCCGGACATTTATATAATTATGTCCTTACAAATCTCCCCCTATGTCTATGCCGGAACATACATAAACAATTCGAATTATGCAAACTTCCCAAAACAAATGGCATGAAGTAAAATAGACTTCAACATCTTCAATTAATTAACTCTTCAGAAATGCCCAAAGCTTTTCTCATCAGGATGTGCAATCCAAAAAATATCAACATTGTACCTACACACATGAGATAAAAGAAAATACCCGTGACACGCAACAGTTCGAAATATAATGATATGCAACAAACCAAAGATGAATTCAGTTTAAGAAAATCATAGATAAATCAACAATATTTTCTCCCCCATAATTCATTCTCACCCTTTTTATGATGTCCCCAAATAGACAGATATGAAAAGCATAAATAAGGAAAAAGTCACACAAAAATGATCTATATTTTTCAATATTTCAATTTTTCAATTTTTGTTCAAAATATACAACAAAGAATAAAAGAATCTTCTATATTTGTACAAAAAGAATTTAAAGAATGTTCTATTTTTGAATTTTTCAAAATTTGTACAAGAATATACAAAAGGAATCACACGGTGAAAAAACACAAAAACAACCAAGTCGATGATAGCGTAAATGTAGGGGTGTGAACACATTCGATAGGTAAATAAACTCAATCAATCATATGTGCATAATGCATACGTGAACTCCTAACGAATGAACATCAAAAGTATCCTTAGGTGTAAAAATTATTGAATTTAGATGAAATTGTCTTATACAAATCAACAAATCAAAGTAAGAGTGATTTCCACACCAATAACATCCAAAACTATTTAGCGCTTTTTCAAGATCTTCAAGGACGTGCAAACCCGTTTAAATTTTCCAACCAAAATCCCTTAGATATATTTTCTTTTTAGAGGTGATAAACTAAATTCTCAAACTTTGGAGAATTGATGGTGAAACCTATTGGCCCATAGTTGGCATGTATTTCTTTTTATTGTCTTTGAATTTTTCGGGATCTTTTAACCTCTTTGCACCCCGAATAATAAAATTCCTCAATTTTTTAGGTCCATTTTAATGGTGGCTTTTGTGCAAAGGATATATATTTACCTTTCGCAGCCCCTCCCTGTTGTAAAAAATCACACAGTCTCACCAAAATGATTTTTACATGCACACCAATCTTATCATGTTTTATCACGCTTGATTCGTTTTAAGGACAAGATTGAAGTGAAAACACCCAACCAACATGTGATAAGACAAGAACAATATTCAAAAAAATCTGTGCATGTGTGCAATAAAGGAAATCATGAGTCAAACATGTAGGAAGTAACACTTAATTACATCTTAATGACTCCAAACATTATAAAGCACAAAGATGACAAGATATATTGTCTCAAAACACTATCAAATAGTCACATGAATAAATGGAATGAAATTTGTGACTTGGCAGTCTTATATGCTTATCCATAAAAGGTGCAAAAACAAAAAATCTTTTTATTCTTTTCAAAAATTTTATAAAAAGAAAATCTTTTTGTTCTTTTCTAAAAATAAAATCTTTTTGATCTTTTCATTTTTTTTAAAAAATAATATAAAAGAAATAATAATACACAGTTTAGCAATAGGAATCATATGATGTAAACATGACAAAGCATTCTATCCTAGACATGGACCATCCCTTCAGTCAACTGTGAAAATCCCTAAAGATTTTCTAAGACACTCGAATCTAAGGGCATCTAAAGGTTTTATGAAAATATCAGCTAACTGACGGTCGGTGGGAACGTAACTCAGAGATACGACTTTCTCTTCAATAGGTTGTCAAATAAAGTGATCACGTATCCTGATGTGCTTTGTGCGCGAATGCTGGACTGGATTGCGGGATATGTGTATTGCGCTCGTGTTATCACAGGAAATGGTCATGGTGTCCTGTGAAATCCCATAATCCTCTAGCATCTGTTTCATCCATAAGAGTTGCGTGCAACAACTCCCAGCGGCGTTGTACTCAGCCTCCGTAGTGGACAACGAGATGGATTTTTGCTTCTTGCTCAACCAGGAGACAAGAGAAAAACCAAAATAAAAACACCCACCAGAAGTGCTCTTACATCCATCTACATCCCCTGCCCAATCAGCATCTGAATAGGAAGACAAATAGTCATTGGTATCAAGGGAATACCAAATACCATATGAGAGAGTCCCACTCACGTATCTGATAATATGTTTTAGAGCAAGTAAGTGTGACTCTTTCGGGGACGCCTGATATCGCGCACAGACTCCAACACTAAAGGCTATATCGGGATGACTAGCAGTCAAGTAGAGAAGACTACCTATCATACTCCGATATAAGGTTTGCTCTACGTCCTTACCTGAAGTGTCCTTACTAAGCTTGATAGAAGTACTCATAGGTGTACGAGCATGCTTAGCGGAGTCTAAACCAAATTTCTTCACTAGGTATCTAGCATACTTAGATTGAGAGATGAACATCCCATCCTCTAGCTGACAAACCTGTAGACCAAGGAAGAATGTAAGCTCATCTACCACGCTCATCTCAAACTCACTTTTCATCTCTTTCTCAAAGTGGTGAGCATGCTGGGAGCATGTGGATCCAAAGACTATGTCGTCCACATAGACTTGGGCAACCAAAATAACACCGTCATCTCTCCTGACGAACAACGTCATATCAACTCCCCCTCTCTTGAAGCCACGGGCTAAGAGATAGGAAGTAAGCCTATCGTACCAAGCACGGGGTGCTTGCTTCCAACCATACAAGGCTTTTCTTAGATAGTATACGTGTTCTGGGTGCATGGGGTCTTTAAACCCTTTTGGTTGAACCACATAGACCTCTTAGTCTAGAATGCCATTTAAAAAGGCACTCTTGACATCCATCTGATATAACTTGAATCGTAGATGACATGCGATGGCGAGTAGTAAGCGGACGGACTCAAGCCTCGCAACAGGAGAAAATGTCTCCCCAAAGTATACACCCTCAATCTGTTCGTAGCCTTGAGCGACCAACCTAGCTTTATTTCTGATTATGGTACCATTTTCATCCATTTTATTCTTGAAAATCCACTTGGTACCTATAACATTAGTCTCACTAGGTCGGGGGAGTAGTTCTCAGACATTGTTCTTTTTAAACTGAAGCAACTCATCCTGCATAGCACATATCCAGTGTTCATCTTTGAGTGCTTCTTTGTGATTCTTGGGCTCGATTGTGGATGTGTAGAAAAAATGGCTAACAACATTCTCTAGCTGAGCACGAGTCTTGACCCCTAAGGTGGGATCGCTAACAATGGCAGAAGGATCATGACTCTTTCAAACCCAATCCGGTGTGTCCCCTAACACAGGAGTAGAGTCCATAGAATGTGGGTGAGGGACTAGTAAATCACTGTCAGAAAGTTCCTCAACCTCACATTGAAGGCTAGAATCAATAAACATGGACGGTTCGTCATCTTGCACGGTGACATTTATTAACTCCATAACCTTGGAGCTCTTCAGGTTAAAAACCTGATATGCCCTACTTTTTGATGAATATCCAAGCAATATTCCCTCGTCGCTCTGGGAGTCAAACTTTCCAAATTGCTCTCTATCCCGTAGGATGTAGCATTTACTCCCAAAGACACGGAAATATGTAAGGTTGGGTTTCTTGCCAGTCCACAATTCATAAGGCGTTTTAAGTGTGTCTGGATGCAAGTTGATCCTATTAACTGTATGGCATGCATTAGACACTACCTCTGCCCAAAATATCCTAGCAACTTTATGACCTAGAAGCATAGATCTAGCCATTTCTTAAATCGTTCTATTCTTTCTCTCAACAATCCCATTTTACTGAGGAGTTTTCATAGAAGAAAACTCATGTTTGATTCCAAGATTATCATAGTAAAGATCAACCTTTACTTCTTTAAATTATGTGCCATTGTCACTACGTATCCTGTTAATAGTGACACCATGCTGATTTTGCAAGACACGACACTTGGTCGTTAAAAATTCAACAGCATCTGATTTCTCTCTCAGAAAACCAATAATCGAATATCTGGAGAAATCATCTACCATCACGAGAATATACCTCTTACCACCCATACTCTCAGTGCGAGTAGGACCCATAAGATCCATGTGAATTAACTCAAGCACACGGGAGGTGGTAATGGAATGCAGCTTCCGGTGGGGACTACGAATTTATTTTCCCATCTGATAGGGTCGACAAACCGTGGAAGTTGGCTTTCCAAGAGATGGTAAGCCACGTACAAGGCCCTTTTTAGCTAAACGTGACAAATCACTTACGTTCACATGACCTAGACGCTGGTGCCATAGATCCATAGGAGTGATCGTGGTGCTATTGCAGACAAGTGAGGATGTGGGCAGAATCCCATAAAAGTTATCTTCTGTCCTCACCCTTGCACCAAAAGTTTACCGGATTGATTATAGACATTACACACGTCCCGGCCAAACTTTACGGAAAATACATCGTCACACAGCTGGCTTATGACCGTAAGTTTGCCTTTAAACCTTTGACCTACAAAACATTTTCCAGCTTAGGAAATCCTGGTAAAACAACTATACCTCGTCCTACAATCCTAGATTTTCTCCCATCTCCAAAGGTGACTCTTTCATCCTTATAATCCTCAAGGTGGGTAAAAATGAGACATCACCTGTCAACCACTATTAAAATACCACTGTGAGGTATTATGCGCTTTGAGAGCGACATGAAAAACAAGGGCCTTTACTACTTTCTTAGGAACCCAAGATGTGGTAACCTTTTGTATACCTTTGTTGTTCATTTTAGCTGGGATGCAAGAAGTATTTACTGACGGTAAAGAGATCCGTTGGAATTCCTCCATCAAACTCTGTGATGTGGCAGCTAAAAACTCAACACGCTCTCTAAGATTGGTAAAGTCTTTAGAATGATGTGGTGGAGCAGTAGTAAGTCTTGTCTGACCCAAACTATAGCAAAACTCCCTGAGGTGCCCATTTCTTTTACAGTAAGTACAAAATAACACAGTATTAGGTGGACCTTAGTTTGTTTTTCTTGGTCGAACTCTCCTACGTGGATTTTGACGATGGCCATATGGAGTCGTAGTAAACTCAGGAATCGGTCCAGGTGCAATTTGGGATGTAGTGGCACCCTCATAACCAATTCCTTGCCTATCACCAAAACCTAAAGCGGGGCCGTGGAGCATCTTTCCCATCTTTCCAGATTTGTCCTTGATTTGTACCTTGACTTCCCGAGCTCTCTCAAGGTCATGAGTAAGCTGGGAAACACGGGCTTCAAGTTTCTTTCGAGTTTCCATGGAGGAATGGAGCTCACTCATAAGACTAGACACTTGATTAGTCAAGTCCCCTTTTTCTTTCTCAAGACAATTCTCTCTCTCTCTAAACAGACTCTCTTTATCAATAAAGGCAGTCTCTTTTTCTCTCATGGTAGTGCAGGTGGAGGATTCTTTCTCTCTTGCTTCTTCCAAATCTTCTTTTAAAGCGGTGATCCTAACCACTAGCTCTTTGTTACGCTTTTTGGTCTTAAATGATTCATTATATAATTGAGCGTAGGCGCATTGAAGATTACACTCGCTCTCACTTGCATCATCCTCCCCATCACTCACACCGTTCTCACTGTTTAGGAGTCCTTGTGAAGTAGCATCATCATCGTCGTGAGGAGCACTAGACGCATGACTAGCCATGAATGCGGTGAAGTTACATTCATGCGGTGACTCGTCTCCAGAGTCCACCGACTTGACCTCACTGACGTCACTAAGGGTAGCATTTAGGACAACTTTATTTTTTTCTTTTGCCAGTCTATTCAGTCTAGTGGCACACTCAAAAGCTATATGTCCATTACCGTCACACTCATAGCATTTCTCACCATCTTTAGGAGGGTATTTAAAACCTTTTTCATTTTTCTTATTTTTCTCAAAAATACTTTTATCTTTTGAAATTTTCATTTTTCTTGAATTTGAGAATTTTCTTGAATTTTTTAGCAAATAAAGCCAAATCATCTAAATCAAAATCACACTCAGAATCTGATGTTTCTATCTCTCTTTTTCTAGATGATTCTACTCTCTTTCTTGTCGAACCCTCACTTTTTCTAGCTTGAGCATTAAGTGAAATACCCTTTTCTTTCTGTTTGAAGGTTTTAGGAAACATATCAATTTCATAAGTTTGTAAGTCTCCTACAAGTTCCTCCAATTTTAGCGTGTTTAAATTTCCTAAAGAATTTAGCATAGTGGCTTTAGGGTTAAAATGCTTAGGAAGAGATATTATAATCTTTTTAACAACTCTAGCATTGGGAATGTGTTCACCAATTTTAAAACTAGTGTTAACAATATCAGATAACCTAGCATAAAATTCAACAAAACATTCAGTCTCAAGCGTGGTGATAGTTTCGAATTGAGTTGTTAAATTTTGCAGTTTAGACTATTTTACAGCATTATTTCCTTCATGGGTGAGTTGCAAAATATCCCATGCCTCTTTTGACGTGGAGCACGTCATAATTCGACGAAACTTATCAGGAGTGACGGATCCGGAGATAGCACTTAAACCTTTAGAATTAAATGATGACCATTTAAAATCTTCTTCAGTCCAATCAGTCACAAATTTTAGATTAGTCACGTTATTAGCAGTGACGGAGGGAGGAGTCCACCCTTTTTCTACTAAAATCCAAACACGTTCATCTATGGCTTTTAAGGCAGATTTCATGCGGCCTTTCCAGTAAGCATAGTTTGACCCGTCAAAAATTGGCATTTTATTATATAATTTCTCCATTGAACACGTTGTTTTTCAAAAATCAATTTAAAAAAAAATTGATATCTTAGAAAGATTTTGCGGAAAATTACACGGTATATTGTGTAATTGGCTCTGATACCAATTTGAAGAGTGCGCTTTTGTTCAAATACAACAATTATTTAATTAAACACCGTTTTTCAATTAAATCCTAAAGCATGAATCTAGATGATTTATCAATTAAAATAAATATAGCATGTAACACAATATATCAGGAAAAATCCCCGCAGGGAAAAACCATATTATTTTCACTATAATTTGTAAAGAGTGGCTTACACGGATTATACTGAAAATAAATGTTACATACGAAAATACCCGTAGGTGTCGGTTCCGATGTCGTCACCTGGAATCTCCCGCAAGAATTCCAGATGGGCAGCAATGAAGAAGAAATCATTTTCTCCACAAAATACACCAAAAGTGTTGATGACTTATTGAAAGTCTTCAAAGTGTGAAAAATGCCTCTAGAGAGGTTCTATGATGTGTGTATGTTGTGTGTGATAAATGGGAGAGGAAGAGTACATCATATAGGAGTGATTGGGGCTCATAAAATACCTTTCATAAAACATGGAGGAGACATGGCCGAATTATGCTCAAAGTGTTGGGAAAAGAAAATGAGTGGAGACAACATTTTTGGCATTTGGAATCTGCAGCCTACAGGGGACCTAAACCGGTTCGGGGTGCTGGGTTTGGGGACAAGGGCTAGCCCAAAGGTTTTAACATTTAGAAAAAATCCTAGATTTTTTAAAGTATTTTTCCCAAAATTCAAAAGGTCATAACTTCTTTGAGGTCGATGTGGGATACCAGTTGGATATGATAAATGCTTGAACCCCGTAATTCGGATAGAGGCCGTCATGTGAGATCGTGCCTTATGTAGCGACAACAGACATATAAACATTGATCTAGGGAAAAAGAAGATTTCCTAGATTCTATCCGGACATTTATATAATTATGTCCTTACACCTATTAAGTTCGGGTCAAGGTTTCGTAACACCAGTTATTTCCCCCTCCGGAGGGGTAGCCACCCCAGTTGCAATTTCAGTAGTGACGATTCCACCACGGAAGGTAGTACCGGAATAATTCATAACACTGCTAAGTCCCATGCGAGGAACCCTCACTGATCTGGATTCCCTATGAGGGACCCCCGATAATACTAGTTCCAAGAAAGGAACCCCTTGTAGCAAGAAGCTTTCGTACGGAACCCCCGACGATGGCAAAAGTTATGGCTGACGAAGAACCTCTCTTGTGGTTGAGGAACCCATCATAACCACCATAGAATCTAGTGATGAACCCCCCTCGTAATCGTTGTCAAGGAACTCATGGTGAAATTAGACCCATACAAGTGACCCCTATGAAAGGAGTCACCCACTATTCTAGCTAGTGACGAGGAACCCTCAGGGGTCCTCGCACCAAATGACAAACCATTAACAAATATAATCTCTCCCTCCAACTCAAATACAAATGCCCTTATAAAAATTACCTCTGACAAGGAACCCTCGCCAACCTACATCGGTTGCAAGGAAGTCACGGGCGGTAATGCCGTCAAGGAACCCATGGGCAGTAATGGCACGCGAGGAGCCCAAAGGCTGCGAACCTCCAATAGAAACAATGCTACCAGATTCCTTAATAAGTGAGGAAGTCACCAATATAGTGGGTCGCGAGGCACTTGCGTTTAGCAGCACGCTCCCCATAGCAGCAATAGTTGGCAAGGGACCCCCATATGTGTTTTCCTTAGTCATGTAACCCCCCATATCTGAAACTTAATTCGGTAAGTAACACACCACGAAAAATGGCAAACGCGAGGACCCCTTTCTATCAGCAAAGCCTAAGAAAATGATGGGCGAAGAGGAGACCCTATTAACATTGGCAGTCGGTGAGACACCCTCAGAAATGAGGTTGAGGCGCGAGGAACTCCTATTAGTGCTGGTAGCTGGCGAAACACCCTCAAATATGTAGTCGACGGGTGAGGAACCCCTATAAACATTGGCAGCTGGCGAGACAAATGCGCAAGGAACTCCTGCTAGTATTGGAAGTTGGCGAGGGACCCTAAAATATGCACTCGATGCGTGAGGGTTCCCCTGTAATCATGGCAGCATCAGCTATTAGCAAGGAACCTAGGTAGTGGGTCCTATTGTTGAAATTCTATGGGGCGAACAACCCTCGATGGAAAACTCAAACGGGGAATATTTAATAGACTCGTTCCTTAATGAAAGACTCCTAGTAGCAATCGTTCCAAGCGAGGAACCCTCGAGAGGCTGGTAGCTCTTGCGAGGAACCACTAGGGTCAACACCTCATGCGTGGAACATGTAGCTTCCCTCACAAAATGCGAGGGACCTCCTGAAATTAGAGCAGTGAGCGAGGAGCCCCCAATTTCAAAAAATTGGTCATGGAATCTTTTATAGTTGAAGCAGTTGGCAAGAGACCCTTTGTGGTCGGTCAACCCTTAGCCATCACCAGAACCTCTGATGAGGAACCCCTTGCAACCACACTGGAAGTTGAGGAATCCTTCACCGTCTTAAAGGCATCAGACGAGGAACCTCTCATAGACAAAAATGTTGTTAAGGAACCTCAATGGCGAGGACCCCCAATGAGAAATGCTTCAAATTGAAATTGGCGGTCGAGGAACTCGTCGTTACCAGAGCCTCTGACGAGAAACTTTTTCCAAAAAACCACCAAAATGAGGAACTCATCATGACAAGCACTTCAGACAAGGAACCCACCTCAACTAATGGTGGACGCGAGGAAACCTTGATGGTTGAGGAACCTCTCATGGTAGAGACAACAGACTTGGAACCCATTGGGGTCAACATAAAAAATGAGATACCCCTAAAATGAGAAGCCTCGGATGAGGCTCTCGCGGCTATTAAAACTTCCAGCGAGGAACCCTCTGGTAGTAGCAGCACTTACGAGGAACCCGCCATTGACAACAACTTTACTTGTCCAGTTTTCAGAAAATAGGGAGAAATAGATCTACCCCCCTCTAAAAGTGTTATTTTTCTAAGACGAAAAGGTTCCTAAGAAAAGTTGGGAATCAGGACCCTACAGACCAAGGGAAATTTTTAGTATAAACAAATAATTATTTCTTTACTTATGATATATGTAAAATTTTATTCAAAGTTCATGGGAAGGAGAAGGGCTAACCTCATCTCCTAGTTACTCCCTAAGAAATGGATGTGCATAACAAAATACCCCACACTCACATGGGGTTGCTCTAAAAAAAATACCCCAAAGTCACACGAGGTTGCGCTAAAAAGTACACCACAATCCCATGGGGCTGCGCTAAAAAAATTATAACTTGCTCAACTATGTGTAAGTACCCACAGCTACAGGGGCAAGTTCAGAATGTTAACATCCTTAGCCTATAAGCAAGTACCCTGCAGTTAGAGGGGAAACCTCAAAATTTTAACTTCCTCAACTCATATGCAAGTATCCCGCAGTTAGAGGGGTAGCTTCAAAATTTTAACTTGCTCAGTTATATGCAAGTACCCCACAGCTAGAGGGGCGACATCCAAATTTCAAGTACCCCACAGTTAGAAAGGTGGCTTCCAAATCTTAACTTGCTCAGATTATATGCATGTACCCCGTAGTTAGAGGGGTGGCTTCAAAATTTTAACTTGCTCAGTTGTATGCAGGTACCCCACAGCTAGAGGGGCATCTGCTAAATTTCAACTTGCTTAGTTATATGTAAGTAACCCACAGTCAGAGGGGTAGCTTCCAAATCTTAACTTGCTCAGATACATGCAAGTACCCCGTAGTTAGATGGGCAACTTCAGAAATGTGACTTGCTCAATTATATGCAAGTACCCCGCAGTTAGAGGGGAAACTTCAAAATTTTAACTTGCTCGGTTATATGCAAGTACCCCGCAGTTGGAGGGGAAACTTCCAAATTTTAACTTTTCAGTTATACGCAAGTACCCCACAGCTAGAGGGGCGCCTTCCAAATTTTAACTTGCTCGGCTATATTCAAGTTAGTACCCTAGGCTCCAAGGGCATAGGAGCTCTTATAGTCTTGAGCAAGTGCCAAGTATAAATATAAGGTACGATAGTTTAGTACCTGAGGGTCCAAAGGCATCAGAGAGCTCACACTATTGAGAAAGTGTCCAGTATACATATAATGTATGACACTTTAGTACCTAAAAACTCCAAGGGCACCAGAGCGCTCATATTCTTGAGCAAGTGCCAAGCATAAATAAAATGTACGACAATTTAGTATCTCAAGATCCAAGGGCAATGGAGCACTCACAGTCTTGAGAAAGTGCCAAGTATAAATATAAGGTGTGATAGTTTAGTACCTAAGGATCCAAGGGAACCACAACACTCACAGTCTTGAGCAAATGTCAAGTATACATATAAGGTACGAAATTTTAGTACCAAAGGGCTCCAAGGGCACAGGATTGCTCACAATCTTAAACAAGTGCCAAGCATAAATATAAGGTACGAAAGTTTCGTACATCAAGCTCCAAGGGCACCGAAGCGCTCACAATCTTGAGTAAGTTCCAAGTATACATATAAGTGGCGATAGTTTAGTACCTAAGGCTCCAAGGGCCCCGGAGTGATCACAGTCTTGATCAAGTGCCAAGTATAAATATAAGGTACGATAGTTTAGTACATAAGGATCCAAGGGCACCGGAGCGCTCACAGTCTTGAGCAAGTGCCAAAGTATAAATATAAGGTACGCCAGATTAGTACCTAAGGATCCAAGAGAACCGGAGCGCTCACAGTGTTGAGAAAGTGCCAAGTATAAATACAAGGTACGACATTTTAGTACCTCAGGATCCAAGGGCATAGGAGCACTCATAATATTGAGCATCTGTAAATTATAAATAAAAGGTACTACAATTTAGAACCTGGGCTCCAAAGGCATTGGAGCGCTCGTACTATTAATTTGTATTATGCTCGAGAAGGGTATAATATTGAGAAGTCCTCAATACAGTGAACAAATAGTGAAATATTGATTATGATATTTCGTGGACAAGTCTCTCGACACTACAATACACTTATGCACAAGGGGGCTAATATTGAGAAGTCTTCAAGCCAGTGAACAAATAGTGAAATAACCTGGAGTGTGGGGATCCACTTAGAGTGGATCCACCTGCCCAAGATTGTAAGTTTGACAGAAAATAGCCCAGGGCGAGGGGATCCACCTTGAGCGGCCACTCTTCCTAAACTTGATGCTACAGAAAATGACTCAAGGCGAGGGCTCCATTTCGAGTGGCCTCTCTGCCAAGACCAACACATGTAACAGTTTGAGGATGGGGAGTCCACCACTAGGGACCCCTCAGTCACTCCCAATAGAACAGTGTAATGATGTAAAGGTATGAAACTTTTGCATTCTAAGATGAAGTGATTATTTTGTACAAAACCCTTTGGTTTACTCAACACAAAGACTTTTGTACGAGGGGACTAGTGTGCAGGGGTGTCCAACTGCTATTCTAGAATATCCAGGGGAGAGTGATCCCACCTAGAGGGGCTCCTACTGCCCAAGTTAGCAAGAAAATATTTAGAGCAAGGGGGTCCACCTTGAGTGGCCCTATCACGAGGTGTAAAACCTAGATGAGGTGACTCACAGCGAGAAACCCCTCTACCCAAGAAAGAAGGCCACATACAAAATCCAAGGACGAGGGGCTCACTGCGAGCAACCCCTCTACCCAAGATAGAAGGCCACATACAAAGGCCAAGGATGAGGGGATCACCGCAATCAACCCCTCTACCCAAGATAGAAGGCCATAGACAAAGGCCAAGGATGAAGGTCTCACCACGAGCAACCCCTCTACCCAAGATAGAAGGCCATAAACAAAGGCCAAGGACGAGGGGCTCATCGTGAGCAACCCCTCTACACAAGATAGAAAGGTATAGACAAAGGCTAAGGACGAGGGGATCATCGCGAGCAACCCCTCTACCCAAGATAGAAGGCCATATACAAAGGCCAAGGACGAGGGTCCCACTGCGCGCAACCCCTCTACCCAAGATAGAAGGCCACAAACAAAGGCTAAGGATGATGGGGTTAACATTGAGAACCTCCTCTACCCAAGATAGAAGGCGACAGAAAAAGGCCAAGTAGGAGGGACTCACCATGAGCAACCCCTCTAAACAAGATAGAAGGCCAAAGAATAAGGCCAATGATGAGGGGCTCACTATGAGTAACCCCTCTAAACAAGATAGAAGGCCACAAAAAAATACAAAGGATGAAGGTCTCACCGCGAGCAACCCCTCTGCCCAAGTTGATACCCAAATAAGGAGGTCCACTATAAGTGGCCTCATCAATAAAACCTGGGATAAAGTGATAGAGCATTTAACGACCCGAGGAGTGATGACGGAACCCCAGGATCCCTCATAATTGAAAATCGAATTTATGGCGCACAAATCCTTTTGGTCTGCCCAACACAAAGCACTTTTCATGAGGGGCTAAAGTAGAAGGGCGTTTCAAGCTTGACCACTATATTTTTAGGGCGAGGGTCCCTCAAATACCCCCTCCATAGTCTTCAGGAAATATAAGGTTGAGGAACCCCCAGGGTCCCTCAACAGTAGAAAATTCATATTGAGAAGGACCCCCGGGGTCCCAGTAGAAACTCAAGTCGAGAAGGGACCTCACCAAGGTGGCGAAAGAAGCCCATATTGAGAAGGACCCCATAGGGTCCCTGTAGAAACTCATGTCGAGAAGGAACCTCACCTAGGTGGCGGCAGGAGGCCATATTGAGAGGGACCCCCTAGGGTCCCTCAAGAAACTCAAGTCGAGAAGGGACCTCACCTAGGCGGCGACAGAAGCCCATGTTGAGAGGGAATCCCCCCAGGGTCCCAGAAAAAATTCAAGTTGAGAAGGGACCTCACCTAGGTGGAGGTAGGAGCCCATGTTGAGAGGGAATCTCCCTAGGGTCCCTGCATAAATCAAAATTGAGAAGAAACCTCACCTAGGTGGCGGCAGAAGCCCGTGTTGAGAGGGACTTCCCCAAAAGTCCTTGCAGAAACCCAAGTTGAGAAGAAATCTCACCTAGTTGGAGGCAGAAGCCCATGTGGAGAGGGACTTACCCCAAGGTCCCTGCGGAAACTCAAGTTGAGAAGGAACCTCGCCTAGGTGGCGCAGAAGCCCATATTGAGGGGGACTCCCTCCAGGGTCCCTACAGAAACCCAAGTTGAGAAGAAACAACACCTAGGTGGCAGCAGAAGCCCATGTTGAGAGGGACTTCCCCCAAGGTCCCTACAGAAACTCAATTTGAGAATGAGCCTCACCTATGTGGCAACATAATCCCATGTTGAGAGGGACTCCCCGCAGGGTTCTTGCAAAAGTTGACATTGGGAAGGAACCCCCTAGGGTCCCTCATAAGAAAGTGACATTGAGAAGGAAACCCCCTAGGGTTCCTCAGCAGCAGAAGTTGACATTCAGAAGGAACCCCTCGAGGGTTCCTCAACAACAAAAAAATGACATTTTAATAAGAACCCCCTAGGGTTCCTCAACAGTAGAAATTCATATTAGAGGAGGGACCCTCAAGGTCCTCCCCCCTTAGCTCCCAGAAAACCAAGTTAGGACGAGGGGGTGGCTACCATAAGCAGCCCCTCATCATAAAAAGTCATTCTTTAAAAGAGCAGAAGTGCTAATACTTATTTTCTTATACATGTTGCATAGTTGAGCAAGTAGGGCTCAAGTAGGCTAGTTGGGATCTCTTGGGAGTTTTGTTTTGGCAGCTGAGGGAGAAGATATGTTGAGAAAGCTCAACCACTCATCACTACATGATTTGGAGAATAATAGTAGAAAGACCCTAGGGTCGCCCAGTCCTCACACACCTCACATTCAAACACAATCAGGGTGAGTAGCCAAAGGGTTACTAATAAGAAAATAATTGTTTATAAAATGGTTTTAAAGGATAGGGTTCTCTAGGCCACTCTCAAGAAAAATGATTTTAGAAGGGGGTCCTCAAGACCCCCCTCAAGCTTACAAATATTTTAGAGGAGGTGGTCCTTGAAACCCCCCTCAAGTTTACAAAGTTGGTACCAAAAGTTACCGTTTCAAAAGATATTTACCAAATCAGATATTTTGTCTTCATTAGGAGACATATTTGCTTTTTGAATTTTATTTGCACCAGGTGGCACCTATCATAGGGTACAAGCTTCTGCACATATGTAGGACAAATGGTACACCAAAAGTGCCAACCCAGTCCTAGTGCGCAAGTATAAATAAGACCCTTGGGCAAGGTTAAATATAAATAGAAAAACTCAATTGCAAAGTTACTCTGTCAAAATCACACCAGAGCCTCTCTAGTATTCTCTTCCTGCTCTCTCTCTAAGTGCTGAGTGCCTTGTTCTTTCACTCCCCACTGACAACCATCACTATCAGGAGTCCCTCTTGAGAAAAGCTACTATTATTGTTGTGAAGTTCATCTTCTTGAAGGGAGTGAGCTCTAGATTGAGTTCATTCTTACCATAAGGAGAAGGTTTTACCAGAAGCTGCTTTAGAAGTTCTTGAGAACCTTGCAGACAGCGTCCATTAGAGTGGATCACGCCTCACCCTCTCCAATTATTCATAGACCCCAGTCTCACTACCCTCCTACAAACCCCAATTCATCAAATCTCCATTAATCTCTCTTATTTTAACACTCGTAAATCCCCCTTTTCAATCCCATACCTAATGATACTTTTCGAGCCTTAAATACAACCATACTGACCTTCCCTAAGATCCATTATATACAATTAGTCAATCAAGGATTCTTAAGAGTTGGGGTTGGATCAAAATAAAAAAGGGAAACAAATCACCAATTTCAGAGGGGTCGATTGATTTAAGAAATGGGTCGATCGATCGATTTGTTAGATTAATCAACATTCTTGAGTCGATCGATGGATCGTACATATATTGTCTCGATTTTTACAATTTAAGGCTATGGGTTTCATCAAGTAAAATTCTCAAAAACGTTCTGAAATCATTCCCAAACTCCAAAACGAAGATGCTAAACCTTAAATTAACACATATAGATCATTTTCAAAGTAGAAGAATCATTTAAACATCAAGATTCATTGTCTTTTCAATTTGATTCTAATTTAATCCTCAAGAAACCTAACTATGGATTTTCTTTAAGAACATGATTAAAAATATTAATCCTCGACATGATTATTCTCAAAGTAAGTTAAATTTTGTTTTTCTACAACAGTACTTCAATCCTAATCTTGATTTCTACCCAGAATATTATTTAATCCAAAATTGTCCTTTACATGCATGCAAATTAAATTCTTAATCATATTCTACTAACATGAATAATATATTTGACTTAATTTAAGCAATAACTATACTTGCCTGATGTATGAAGGTCTGATCCATTGGTGACGAAAGGTATGGTTGCGATCCTCTCTTTCCAATCCACGTGATGGTGGAGAAAATGGTGAAAACTAGTGTTTTTGGCCATTAGAACTCCTACGAACACCTCTCATCTTCCTCATATGACTCCTATATAGAATGATAACTTCTAACCCTAGGAGAGTAAGATTATAAGATGATAGAGACATCTAATTTTCGTGGGTTTAATTACCTAAAAAATAGAAATGTCTAAAATACCCTCTCGGGATGCCGATTTGGCCTAAAACTTCCTCGGGACCCAAACTAAACTCCTCAGTAGACGTTTCTCACTATATCGACCCTTTTCTACACTTTGACGCACTCGAAATGACCATATAGGGGACTTATAAATAAATTATATTTTTTTTCATTAAATTACATCCCAACACGACAGACATGCACGTCCTAAATTAATTCCCATAACTATCTTATTATTATCTTACGATAATTAAATCATAATTACATATTACTTTACTCATTAAGTAATATTCAACATAATTTGCATCAATAACTACTAACTGTCATTGTGCTAGTAATTATTTAATTTAATCCGAATTAATTATAAAAAATTACTAATTATTTTAAGTCAATTAATCTCACAATTAAAAATCATTAAAAATACGGGGTATTACAATATACTTCTAAGATTGCATCGTAACTGTTACAATGGGATGTCAACTCTGTATTTAAGATTTTGAATTATTTTAATACTGCTAATCTCGATCTCCTAGTGATCCACTCGAAGCTGACTCACCAGAATTCCTACTAACATATATTGACCAACATGTCTTTAATATATTTAAAAAAAATATAAGTCATTCTCATAAATTCTTATTTCAAAATGAGTTGACATATGTTTACTCAAAAGTAAATGGCATACATGATTTTAAGAATAAAACAATAATCTCCAATTTAGACATAAATCCATGTATCCAACTCTCAACCCATTTACACGACAGTTTGATTCTTATAAGTTGCGAGGAAAACTTTCCAATATAGTCAATTTTTATATAATTGGCATTATTCCGGTCAAAATATTTGAGTCATAGGATAAACTTTGAGTTGATGATGATGAAGACATATCGGTCAAGCTTCAAAGACTATATATGTTGTGGCGTGTTTATTGTGTCATGTTTTTTTCACATATGCCAAGGATCTCACAAGTATGAATGCATATAGTTTATGAGTCCTTAGAATTTTTACTAAGGGTGTTTGTTTTATTTACAAACGTTTGAAAATTAATTTTAAAAAAATATTGTTACTAAGTTTATCTGAAGGAAGAATTTTAAGTTTCTTTGATCTCGTTCAAACGAGATTCCAGTCTCATTCGAACGACTGTCTAACTCGTTCAAAGCATTGATCAAACGAGGTTCGAACGAAAGCGTGTTTCATTAAGTTATTGTGTAGATCATGTTCAGTGTTGTTTTGGGTGATTATTTTGTTTCCTCTCTTTTGTTTGGTTTCTCGACGGATTCCCATGATAATAAAGTTATTTATAATTGAGATGAGATTAAAAAGCTTCTTGACCATACTGAAAAGTTAAATTTTGTCAATTTGAAGTTTGTAAAAAGAATTTAAATTCTTGAAAAATGAAATAATTATCTTAAATCCTTTGTGGAACATTTGTAAACAGTTCAAAATCGAAAATATTGTTATCGTGAAAATTTTACAGACATGGATTGTGATTTTAAATATTTATATTTGTCAAAAGAGGATAGTGATTATAGAGTCCGAATTTCAGAGAAAGAATTATAGGACTCTAAATTATTTAGGATTTGTTTACATGCCGATGAGGAAAATAATGTTTTGATTACTGATTTTAAGGCACGAGAGAAGACTTTTAGGGATAAGTTTTATCACACTGAGGGGGGAGCGAGATAACCTTATAATAATGATAGAAAATATGAAGAAGGAGTCCCTGAAGTGGGAATAGTCAAATCCTTTGCTTGAGTCTAATGTTTTGAAGTTAAAAAATGATTTAAAAGGCTCAAGTAGTGATGGTAGTGGATTATATGTTTCCAATGCTTCTGTTGCCAAAGACAAGACCAATGTTTATTTTAGAGGGTCAACCAAATACAAGGACATTAGAAAAGTTCAAACATTACGTAGCATTCCCCGAGTTTACACATGTTTGCATTGTGGTAGAAAAGGTCACCTTAGGTCGTTTTGTTATGATCTTTGAAGAGGTCCTAGGAAGTTGAAACTCTAGTTTTGCTTTGTGATATATGTTTGCTAGTCTTATGACATGTGTAATTTTTGTATTATATTTTTCTTTTATTGAGTTATATTGAAAAAAATACAAAAACATTTTCTTTTGCTAAATTTTTAAAAAATTCAAAAATATTTTCAATTTTTGTGTAGTTTAATTTTACACATTTTGTGTGGCATATTGATGTTTTTGAATCCAATTCACTTAGTACTTTCCATGTGGCTAGGACATTTGGTTATGATTATAGATACATATATGCCTCCGCACACACATGCACGAGCTTATTGGATTTTCACTTCACATGCATATTTGAGCTTTATGATATGTTCTCTCATCAATCTTGTCATCTAAATCTTTTTTTAATATGGGGGATTTGTGCATGTAAGAAACGTTGCCCATGATCATTTATTTTATTAGTTTTTGAGTGTGCACGAGAAAGGGATACGAAAGGAGCATATCTCCTTTGTTGGAAAGCCACCGTGGGCAAGAGCCCAATAAAAAGATTAAAGGAAATAAAAATAAAAAAAATGCCTAAAGTGGGGCCAACTTAGTTTTGTTAATTGATCTTCGAAAAGCAATCGCTTCAAAACAATTGAGAATAGAAAATTAGGCTTTATTATTTATCTTTTGAGGATGTTTATTTAAAGATCAACGGGTTTGCATAATGACTCCTAGTTATACTTATTTTGTCATGGCACTATTGATTTGTAGAATTATTAATATTCTAGGCTTTTGTGAATTGTGCTTATTTTTTCATTAAGTTCAATTTATCTTGTCATTCTAGGCTAAATCTCAATTTGATAAAGTTTTGCATCCAACTAAAACTTCTTGAACACATTTGAGTGTTTGGGTCATAATTCACTTATTTTTAGTTCTCACCCCTTCATTCCATTCCACATGTTTAGACGCATCGATATTGTGCTAGTATGTAAAGCTTATGTGTTTTGTGTCATGTTTTGGGGTCGTTTATATCTATATATATGTGTTTGATTTTCATTGATATATTCGACATATATTATATATGATATTGTGTTTTGAGTCTTTGCAGTTTACATTTAGTCTATATTTATCACATGCTTGATCTTTTGGATTACTTGTGCTTGAATTGTCATGTTACATGTTTGATACACTTTACACCGTTGCATGATTTATTCCCATATCCTTTGATTATTATTGGTATCTCATGATCACATATTAGGGGGAGATTTGATTTTGGGGGAGTAATTATTTATGATACCTTATTTTATCCACTCCTGAAAAAAGGGGGAGAAATGGTATCTTTCTTTTGCATGATTAGGACATCTTTATCTTAAGGGAAGACGTCTTACCTAGGTTGAGATTGTTTAGACATTGTTAGATGTTTATTCATTTGTGGATTTATACTTGTTATTTTCTCTTTGCATTTTAAGGTGTGTTTAAGTGTGCAGGATTATAGGATGTGACAAAGTTTTTCAAGCAAAGTAAAGTTACTCATACTTGTGTGTCTATCGAGCATCTGTAATTTTTCCTTTTGGTGGTCGGGGAATGAGTCTTTTTAGAGAAATTTACATCCCATAGGTTTTTTTTTGGTTTTGTTAAGGAATATCCAAAGGGGGATATTTGTAAGGATAAATTTCCAACAGAGTCCATTTGTATGTAATTGGCATTATTCTAGTCAAAACGTTTGAGTCATAGGATAAACTTTGAGTTTATGATCCCATAAGCCTATGACGTCATTTGATGAAGATGTAGTAGACAAGCTTCAAAGACTGGATATGTTATGCCATGTTTACCTTTCCATATTTGTTTTCACATATGCCGAGGATCTCTCAAGTATGAATGCATATAGTTTATGAGCCCTTGGAGTTTTTATTAAGGGTGTTTGTTTTATTTAAAAATGTTTGGAACTTAATTTTTTTGAAAAACTATTTTTTCTGAGTTTATCTGGAGACGCATTTTTAAGTTTCGCTGACCTCGTTGAAATGAGATTTCAGTCTCATTCGAACGACTTTCTCACTCGTTTGAAGCATTGATCATAGAACGTTCGAACGAGGTCATATTGTATTGGTTTTTTAGAGGTCGCTAGAAGCGAGATTAACTTTGTTCTAGCAAGATCATGATATCGTTAGAACGATAGTGAATTCTTGATCGAATGATCCTATGGCACCTTGAAAATTTTATTTTCCTATTTAAGGCATTTAAGACTGAAATTTTATAAGAATTCTTTTGTAAAAATGATTCCGCTTCTGTTTAGAGTTCCAACTCCCAAAAGTTTCACCCTTTTGTTTACAAGATCCAAGATTCACGATACATATACTTTGAGATCTTGTTTAGGCATATAGTTTGTTTCTACCATCATTAGAAGAACCTATTTTCATTCGGTGGGATCCATACATACTAATTTTAGTTAAAAAGCAAGGGATTTTTTTATTTTGAATCATACACAGTTACTGAGCTGCATCGGTGGATACTAAGGTGCACGGGGACTCACGTGTTATGGATTTGGCATAGGTGTACTCATGCAATGCACTGTGGAGGAGTGGTTAATGATAGAAACGCATCAAGGATGGTGGGGGATCGACTCGTTGTGTAAGTCTACTATTTATGCTTTGTAAAACCAAATCATAGTAATTGTCTGGATGGGTTGTCTGGGGTTTTTACCCTTAGTGGTTTCCTCGTGCATTGGTGTCTTATGGGTTGATTTAATTTATTTTATATGTTATAACATAGATGTATGTTTAGGATAAAAAGATAATCTTTGATAAATCGGTTTTCACAAGAATGGTTTAATTGGGAGAATTTAGTTTAAAAGTTCAATCTTTAAAATTGGAAAAAGTGAAATTAATTGGACTTGTGTTTATTCACACCCGTCGCTATTGATTTTACATAAGTAGGAGAATAACCGAATGTTATCCGATACAGCCTTGGTCATCACCCACATCGTTTGAACTCTCTAACTAAGTGAAACCTGAACTCAATGTGCCTAACCCTTTTATGGTTTAAAGGTTTTCTCTAACTTACAAGGATACCTCTATGAACCCTAAAAGTATAATACACCATTGGACTTGAAGTAACTTCACCCGAGTTACTTAGGAATTAACCAATACATATATCCTTTTTAGTTGTCTATAAAGTGACAACTTTGGCTTCCCTGGTTGAGTCATCAATCCAAGACTGCTTCACACTCCTCTAACTTAGATCAACCCTCCTTAGGTAAACACATATTTTGAGGAAGAAAAATTAGAATCCTTATCTGATAGAAAAACATAGTCTTTATGACTATTTGATTTAAATATGTCGACCATGCTAAAGGAATAATAAAATTTGGTATAGTACACATTATCATGCATCAGGCTGCTCACCGCCAAAGCCTCAGGAATATTCCTCATTTTTTCCATCTAATAAAATTTCCTAAGACATTGATTCCCAGACACAGTAATTACATACTTAAAAATAACTCTTTTCATGGGATCCAGATGTTAATCATATTTATAAAGCATTGACACTATTGACTTGGGAAAATCCCAGCATCATTTTCAACCAATTTAGCAAAAACATGATTATAAAGATGTGTATGTATTCTCGTAAGTAGTTAATATCAAATATTCGAATAACCACAGTCCAATGTAAAAGAATATTGCCGCCTCGTTCCCGATTAGGCAAGCATTATCCATAAATTGTACTAGAAATACAAACACATTTCTATCATACTTATAATAAAAGAAAGTACTTTCGTGATTTGATCAGAATGAAAAATTTATTACTTGATCAAGACGAATGATCCAAGACCTTAATGTTTGCTTAAATTCATAAATGGATGTTGCAATCTTATATCTATTTACTTTTACTGACTTCTTACTATGTACTTGTCAAGACAATCGTTTAAGAATGCATTCTTGACATTAAGGAAATCTGAATAGACTTTAGCATGCTACCGCGAGAAGGTTTTCTCATATTCAATTCCTATATTTCCAAGATTTTTTTTACAATCTTTTCCTTGAAGGTTTTCAAATTCCCATCAATCTATTTTTTAACTTCTTGTAGGTTAACTTATGACTCAAATCCCTTTTGGTACCCATTGTAATAAGTCAAATCAATAACCTTTATCTTAGAATGCCTTGTTATAGTTCTTGGGACCTAATTTTTGTTTTCCTGGGATCTCATTGAAATGATCACCCAAAACACAAACCATTTAGTATGACTCATGATGCTCCCACTAGGATGTGACACCACTTGCTATCTAGTTTAAGTGGCATGTGTACCCTGATCATTGGTAGTGTTTTTTTCGGTATCAATTTGTATTTCATCATGCACAAGTAGTTTAGAAACATTGGTAAAAGAATATTCCTTTTATGTCGTGTGTGCCCAATTTACACGTGCACCCATGGTTTATTACATAACCCTCATACAAGAACCGACCCTTGATGCAATCATTGTGCTTCTTTTGCTTATGAATATGATATTTACTGCCTTTATATGCTTTGAAATAACCAACTAAAATACATACATCTATCTTAACTTCAACTTCTTCCCTCGTTCCACATCACGAATACCGGGAACCCCCAAATCCGAACATGCCCTGGAATGATCTTGCGCCAACTCTAATGTTTAGGTGGAGTTTGAAGAGACTTATTAAGAAGAAATTAAAAGACAAATGTATACACCCATCTCTTAAGTAAAAATATTACAGTCTTCAATAAATACCCATGGACCCTGTCATTTCCAAATAAGTAGTATTCCTTCCTATTCTCTACACCATTATAAAGTAGAATCCATGGTATAAACTATTAGGATAAAATCCCCACACCTTCGCTAAATGATCCTTAACTATCCCAAGAGGTAAACACCTCTACAATCAGATCATAGAATTTTGGATTAGTTTACCTTTCCATATTCCATCTGAGACTTGCACACTTTGAACTAATCAAAAGATTCGGACTTGTGGTGCACGATATAAACATATCCATACCTTTGAGGGATCATCAATGAAATCGATGAAGCACTCAAAACCTCCTCTTTCATAGATGGATACTAAATCACATTAATCGAAGTGAACCATTACCAACACATCTTCGGACTTTTAGTTTTGGACCGTGAATCCCCCTTGGGTATTTTACCTTTTCAATGGGATTCAAGACTATAAGTGAATCCACTTATAATGAAGTTGATTGTGCATTTTAAACGAGTCTTCAAATTCCTTGTAGGACAAAATAACCTAACCGCAAGTGCCAAAATTGTGTTGGGTTGGAGAAAGGAAATTTTCTCTTTAATGATTTGTCTGTAACTTTATTCAATTCAGTATTTAGAAGTAGTGGTAAAACAAACATTATAATGCATAAATTATTTTTCAATGTCCCGAAACAAATAAAAGATATGCAATTTTGATAAAACAATTTTATAAAATTAATCGAATATTAGTTTAAGACCTATTGAGAAAATCGAAACCAACTTTTCTAAAATATGTGTACAATAAACAATTTACCTATATTAATTTTGTGTCTACTCAAAAATTCGTAAGAATATCCCATTACTAATACTGCTTCCTTATTCTACTTTCCCATAATAAGTAACATTTATCTTTAAAGTAATTTCTCAGTTACCTAGAACCTCTGCATCAAGTTGTCGTCCTGGTTTATGGTTCCTTGGTCTTTATACTAGGTGACACATGATCGGACCATAAATTATGCAATTAATTTTAAGAGATAAATCATTACCTTGTCATTTTCCTTACAATCCAAGGAAGAACTAAACATGTTGCTATAAAATTTCTAACTACTTATATTGAGAATAGCTCATTCTCGGCTATTCCACTGCTACTGAGGAGTATGAACTTTCCTTAGCCCCAAACCATTGTACATGAGATTTAACCTTATCAACCCACTTCTCTTTCAGGAAAGAAGTAAACTTCCTCTCAAACAACCAACACCAATCTTTGGCTACCAATGATCCTTACGCTCGAATTACTAAATGTATTGGATTTATCCACCAAATGTAATCCAAAGAATCCTTTGTTCAACCAATGATCAAATCCTTATAAGAACATGATTCTTTCTTGAGTGTCATCAACCAACCATGGTTGTCTAAAAATTCCAATCGATCAATTATTTAAAAATAATATGTTCATATAGAACTTTCCCGATGGGGGGACCTAACAAAATTAACAAATAATTTAAAAGTATTATCATGTATTTTAATATGTCGTGATTCCTCGATTAAAACCATCCAATGGGGGATCGGAACAAGATAACACAAGGAATCAATCACATCATAATTTTAAAACATGGATTGGAACTGCGGTTTAAATTATTTTCTTATTCCTTTAAGTTCAAAAAATGTTCACTTACGTTTTCGTTCCTTAAAGTTAATTCCAATTAAACCTTTAAGAAATATATTGTGAGAAAATGTTGAATTCATTTTCCAAATATTATAGTCAGGTAATTTTAAAATTAATTTCCACTTAACAAATGGGAATTAATTCGATTAAATTTGAAAGTGGCATCGCTCAATTGCTAATTTTTAAACTTAATCCGTCAGACATCCTACTTATACAATGATGTGAGATTTATTGATGGGTGCTTAAATCACATCACCTAGAACAAGAAAAAATTACATCTTTTATTATGATATCTAGACACTATTGGTTCCACTCCTAATGACACTGACTCTAATGCAGAGGATATCAAAAGTTGTGTCTAAGTGTATATCATTAGTCCATTCATTAAAATTAAACTTAATCGTGTAAAACTTACTAAATGGGAGAAATTAAATCACTCACATTTAATTTCAATAAACTATCACTTAAGAGTTATAAAATTTCCATGATACCGAGATTAAAACGAACCGATGGGGGTCAAATCAAGCTGACACGAGGAATTAATTGCATAAAAATTTTAAAAAATCAATGGAGACCATGTGGTTTATGTTAAAACCCCTCTCCCACTTAGTATTTTACAACTTGAGGGTTTTAAAAAGACTATTAATTTAATTCTAAATGTACCAATTTAAATCCTTTGTAATTTCCAATTTACTTGTACACATTATTTTACCTAATCTCACTATATTACTATTAAAAAATAAAATAATTTTAAATTAAAATAAACCACGAAGCTCAAAATTTTAGTTATACCTTAAAATTGATTATACTAATCTAATTCAGTTTATAAAAGAATAAATAAAATGGGTTGTCCAAATCAAATTATGATTTAGGTCGGTCTCAAAATTAAACTCATATTCTCCATAAAAACACGTATTCCTAATTAATCCCATTAGTATACTGTGGGGTATAAACCTAGCAGCCCAAGCCAAGAGGCCCAAATAGTTTGAACATACCAAAAGTCTAACCCAATACTAAAGCATAAAGATCATTATAAGAGATAACCCTTAAACATAAGATCCATGTGCATGGATCCCAGAGAGATGAGCATGAATCAAGAAACTACCTAATTAACATAAGGAAAGTGTTCCACACGACTCCATATCTCCCGTATCTATAAATGTAACCCTCACCCCATGGAAAAGGTGACATGTAGTTCTTGTTATTAAATCATAAAAGAGTAATGAGAAAAGATAAACACCCCGTGGACATAGGCCATTGAAGAACCACATAAATCTTTATCATGTGAGGTTATTTAATTTTGGCTCGGCATTAACCACTTAGGATAATCGTTTGTAAATTAATTATTCTCATAATTGGTATTGTTAGTAAGAATCGAGTTCTCCCCCGAAGTCAATTAAAGACGAAAAATAAGTAATGTTTCACCCTCATAGTGCACCCCTTCTAGACAATCAATAAGGTGGACTGCTGCCACACAGAACTAAGTTTGAGATCCACCTAAATAAGAGACAGGGAGCCCCTCACCCATGTTACGCCAAGGAGAGAAACACTCTAAGAAAAGTAATGAGTATCCAAGATCCACTCGGATCTCATGGTAGGACGATGCATATGAACAACGGCTCCATCATTAAGAGGAGGCAATACGCCTCCAAATGGAGGAAAACATTATCTCCAATGAAGCCTAGAAAATTAAAGCAGGAGCTCTGCAGAGATAAAAGCAAGCGTCATTTTCAAATGCCTATTCCTTATGAGAGAAAAATATGCAATGAAGGAAGGAGTTTGCATCGCGACCATAAATATTGTGAGCACGAAAGTGGCCTGACAGTGCAGAATCAAGAAGAAGGACATTGTAGACATGATATTTGATGTCTGGTGTGAAAGTAGATGGATCAACACCCTGCCAATTGTAGTTCTAAATCCACCAAAGAACTAACTAGGAGGGCCCTCATCACTCAGATGGAATCACTTTTTAAGGGAAATTGCGAATAAAGTGTCCTCGAAGAAGTTTGCAACCCCAAGGTTCAAACAGTATGACAGAAGGACTGACCCCATTGATCATGTGTGACAATATAGGAAAGCCATGACCCTGTGGAATCACAATGACTCCCTTATGTGCCGCATATTCCCCCCAACTTGGGGGATGTCGCGCCAAAGAATTAATTATTCTGTTCATTATGAGCAGATCTTATTCGTAGAGAATTATTTATCTCCTCATGATGTGGAAGTAATCCCAAGAGACCTTGCGGTATTATTCCAGGAAGTACTGGGAAACCTATAAAGAAGTTAAAATTTTCTCGAAGTAGGTTTCCATGGAATAATTCAAGATAGGGTTGCCCCACATATCCATGTTGCACTAGTCCCTAACCAAAATGGAGGAAGATACCATTGACGACCTTATGTATTGAATAGAAAATTATGCCAAGGTGGAAGATGTGATCGCCCTCAGCAAAGATGGCAATGGGCCCGTGAAGGTGACCAAAGGGAATGACAAATAAGGCACCCCCAAGAAGGAGAAAGAAACACGATAGAGGTCCAATGAAAGGAGATAAGGATGACCCATAAAAAGATTTTCAACCAATTAATACCATGTTCAAGTAATCGATTTACAAGATCTTGAGTAAGATCAAGGACCAGCAATTTCTCAAGTACCTGTAGATGGAAGCAGGAGATTCAAAAAAAGTAAGAATGCACTCAGATGCGCCCACCACAAAGAGAACGAGCATAAAATTGAGAATTATAAAGTCCTAAAATATCATCTAGAATATATAGCCCATGAAATCTAAACAAGTACGTGGAGAACAAAAGTAACAAAGTTGCCTCCAGCACCAACTAAAAATCATACAATGTCTTGGAAGATGAGTTGGGACATGAGTTCACTGTCATTCATGGTGCTTCAAGTTAAAAAGTAGATCCAAGGAAACTCATTCCGAAACAATCTTAAGAAAGTCACTTCAGTAGTGGAGGACTTCTAAATTGACACTTCCAAAAGTCTGACAAGCAAGTGCAGGGGCCCAGAAGATATAGACTATAACAAACATATAGTCTTCACAGAAGACCACTTGATTCAGGTTTGGAGCCCACACCAAGATGAGCTAGTAATCACCTTTAGGATTGAAAACTTGGATGTGGATAAGCTACTAGTATATCAAGGAGGCTCTTCTGAATTTATCTACTTCGAGTTGCTTAACAAGATCAAACTAGACATGGAAGACTTGAAATAAGAGACCCTCCCTCTCGTTGGCTTCGTCCAAAGACAATGCCACACCGTACAAATAGCAACTAAAGTACTAAAGACAAAGGATGGAGGAAATAAGGTTGGACCCCATAGATAAGGTCAAGGAGTAGTAAAAAGAGATAACTTTCGACAAGTCTCAGCTATGAAGGGAATTCTTGATCAACACCAAACTATCCGAACACGAAAGGGAAGATTTGATATCTCTATTAAAGAAGAATCAAGATGTATTTTCCAAGAAGTAATACAGTATGCCTCAGATTGACCCTGAAGTTATTTGTCAAAGGATTCATGTGGATCTCGCTTATCCATCGATCACACACAAGGCTCGTTGAACTGCCGTAGAGAAAGCAAAGGCTGTGAAAATGGAGGTAGGGAAACTTCTAGAGGCAAGGTCCATTAGATAAGTTCAATCCCTAAAATTGATCTCATAATCAGTGGTTGTAAAGAAGAGTAATTAGAGTTGGGGAGTGTGCATAGAATTTATGGACCTCACCAAAGCCTATCTCAAATACAACTTCCCTATTTCGAAGATCGATCAGTTGGTCGAGGCCATAGCTAGTCATATGCAAATGAGATTCTTGGATTCATACTTAGGATATGACAAGATATATTTTTTCATCCCTGATAAAGATAAAACATCATTGATAACTACCCTTGGCATGTATTATTATAAGTTCATACCCTTTGGCATTAAAAATGAAGGAGCCACGTACCATCAATTGGTCATAAATACGTTTAATCAACAGTCGGGAGTACGACAAAAGTATGCATTAATGAAATGCCTATCAAAATCAAGCACAAATACAGCCAACTGGATGATTTGGAAAAACCCTTTAAGATCATCAAGCACTACTATTTAAGCTCAATGTGGCCAAATGATCCTTCGAGGTTCAGTCCTAAAGGTTCCTTGGGTACTTAGTCAGTAAAAGGGTTACTGAGTCTAATCTCAACCAGATAGTAGCGATCAACAACGTTAATGATCATAAGATGCTATACGAGATGTAAAAGTTAAGAAGGATGTTGGAAACCCTCAATCATTTCATCTTCAAGTCTTTTGAATGATGTCAACCATTCTTTCAGATATTGAAGAAAGAAAAATGAATTATTTGGATTGAGGAATGCTCAAAGTCCCTTGAAGAGATCAAATCCTATATGATAAATACTCCTCTATTATTTATTCCCAGTATAGGAGACCATCTTTACCTCTATATAGAGATTTCCGACTATGTAGTCAGTTTGGCCTGAATGCATGAAATGTGAGGACATTAAGCCCCCATTTATAATGTCAAAAAAAATTCTCATTAACATCGAGAAATGCTACCTCCCACTTGAAAAAGTATCCTACTCTCAGGTCATCACATCGCCCAAGTTAAAACACTAGTTTGAGACCCACTCAATCATAGTCATCACATACTTCCCCTTTAAATTCGTTCTTCAGAAGGTTGAACTATCTGGACAGTGTTCAAATGGTCGATTGAACTTAGGATAATTGATATACATAATCAACCAAGAATGGATATCAAGGTGCAAGTATTGATGGACTTCATAGTTGAATTTATAGGAAAAGGAGAATCCAACGACCGTGGCATAGACGATCAGTTAATGACCCGATAGATTGGTTAGTCTAAAATTAGATCCTATATATATGGTGCATCCAAATCAAAGGGGAACTAGTAGGACTCATACTTATTTCCCCAGAGAATACCATGGTTGAAAAAGGAATTATACATGGATTTGAAGCTTCTAAAAATAAGGCCGAGTATAAAGCTCTCATCGCAAGATTGATCAAGGCTTCCCCTATGGGGGAAAACACACTTAACATGTACTGTAATTCAAAGATAATATCCAACCAATTTAGAGGAGACTTCAACTCTAAAGACTAATAAATGTCGACATACTTGTAGGTAGCTCAAGACTTGATGGACAAATTTGACAAAGTTTGCAGTTAGATATTACCTTAGGGCCTAATAGTCATGTTGATGCCTTAGTAGCTTTGGGGTCAGTAGTGACCTATGATCTAAGGAGAATAATTAAGGTGGAGTTCCTCACCAATTCTAGCATTGCAAAACCTGTGGTAGCAGAATAAGTCCCTGTTGTGCAAAAAAGTCCTATATGGATGGCTTCTATAATCACTTATCTACAAGAGGACACCCTGCCATTTGACAAGAAGCAATCCCATCAGGAAAAAAATGCATGCTTTTACCTATCACCTAACGTTAAACTCTACAATATATTTTTCACCGATAAATACCTCCAATGTGACCAAGTTTTAAATGAAAATCATGATGAAATTTTCAAAAACCACGTTGGAGGAAGATCTTTGTCTTTTAGGGGGATCAATGAGGGATATTTTTGGTTGAAAGTGCAGAAAAATGTGATCTACTACGTGAGAAAGTATACGAAATGTCAGAAGTTGTCTTTCATGATACATCAACCGACCAACGATTTGAAGTCACTCACTAGTCCATGGACATTCTCCTAATGGGGTTTGTATATAGTAGGTCCGCTACCAATGGAACTAGGAAATCACAAATACCTCTTGGTTGGTACAGATTACTTCACAAAGTGGATAGAAGCAAAGCCATCAAAAAACATCAAAGACACAGACCTAATCAGATTCATGTGGAGGAACATCGTGACTGGCTTTATTATATATAGGGCGATCATAAAAAATAATGGAATGGAATTTAAAAGCAGGCCACGGTAAATTGGTCATAGTAAATTGGTCACGGTTATCGTAACCAATTACTTGACCAGGGTTTAAGGTGACCACATATAAGGGATAGTCACGGTCAAGAGCCATGACCCATCATGGCCCAAAATTTTGATCGAGTTGGGACCCATTATAGTGCCAAACTTCCCTCCCATTTGGTCACAATGGTGGTCACGGTACAAAACCATGACCCATCTGTGACTATTTATAGTGAACCGCGATCACGGTTTAAAACCCTAATCCCAAAACCCTATTTAAAATTATCATGTAAATGTGGATATCGTGACCATTTCTTGAGATTTAATTAGTCACCAATGGGGTCACGGTGAGGAATCATGACCATTTTTAACTCTTTAATTAGTCATGGAGGTGGTCAGGGTTTTGGACTGTGACCCCATTTTGGGTATAAACGATAGAAAAACCTCCTTATTTCATTTCACCCTTTTCGTCTATCTCCCTCTCTCTCTCTCTCTCTCTCTCTCTCTCTCTCTCAACAGAGGTACATTTTTTAACTCTCTCTCTCTCCATTTATTTATTTCATTATTTGTGTGTGTGTGTTTCAGTCTATGTGTGTGTTTCTCAATATGTGTGTGTGTGTGTGTAATAATTATATATATATATCAAGGGTGTCCAATGTATGTTGTTCAAATTTGATTAATTATTCTTTGGAAATTTCTCCAATTTATTAGGTCTTGTTATGAAATTACTATTGAATTTATGATTAATAACATTTAATGTACTATTTTTTCACACAACTAATTTTTAGCAATATTAGGCCTAGGCTGATATGGAGGTCTCTGCATGATCCTTAATCTATGACTAAGGCTACTGAGGTGGCAGGTGTACAGTATTCACAACGGTGTGTACCCCCCCCCCCCCCCTCTTTGTCATTATGAGGTGGGTTTTGCACATTCCGAGGATTAGGTATCGAAGCTTGAGGATTAAGTCTGTTAGGTTATCTTTGGGTGTTTACATTATCAATTAAAAAAATATATATAGTTTAGCATAGTCAAAGAAAGTAATTGATTGTCTAAATGTCTCTTCAAAACCCTATATTATTTAATTATATATTTTAAGCCTTATAATGGGGGTATTTTTTCATTAAAGATCGTAGTTCTTAAGATTTTGATCCAAGTGGGAAATTTATCCTGTTTGTTCGACTTTGATGGAAAAACGGGTTTATAAGAATCGGGGTGAAAATTGATCTTAGAGTCAGTAATACCTTTGAGATTGTTAGCGTAGGAATCCAATTGTCTTTCAGGATGTCCAACTAGTATTTCTAGATGAATTAATGATGTAATGATAAATAGGAGTCTTGAATGTCACATTTGTAGGTTTGAATGGATATTCACTTGAAAATGTTATGTCAACGAAAAATACACCACACTGATTTGGTGTTCCTTAGAGGCCAATGAGGGCGGCGACCCAACCGTAAAGATTATCACCTTTATGAGTCAAAGATTGAAATGGACGAAAAAAATAATATCTAAAAAACCTTTAACTTAGTTAAAAATATTATATATAAACGGCTAAAAAATCACATTTTCAAATATAAAAATTCTTAATACTGTACATAACAAATGTGTGTATGTTTAAGTGTGTGAGTGTGTGTGTATTTTTATGTGTGTGTGTTTCATTATTCTCACATGTTATATATTAAAATATGGACCTATTTATCATTAGAAAGTGTATATGAAACGCTTGATGTGGACTTCTATATGAAATCTCATGTTCTATAATTATGTTCTTTGAAATTAATCAAGTAGACAATTTAGAAGGAGTATGGGATAAACTTTTGTTAGCTTTTTGGGTTGGTGGTTGTTGTGGCTTGTGTTTAATGATCATGGTTTGATACGGATGATGGATACTTAAAAATATCACTCTATTAATTCTTCATAACAAACCTTTAACTAATGATTTGTCTTAATGGCTACCCTATCTTAATGACTAAATACATGCACACATTTTTTATGCACACAGACTCACATGCACACATATATACATTAAATGATTATAATATACTCATTTGATTAACTTGTTATGGATGTGTTCACTCCTTCCATAAATAGTTATTATTTTGGTGAACACTAATTGGTGGGGACAAACAGTAATTTAGGATTAATTAAATTATAATGACCTTAAATTGCACTTGTTGTGTCTGATTCATCAGACGAAAAAGTATAACTTTTTGAATTAATTTGAAAATTACCTCTACGACTCATATTCACACCCTTCTATATATTTTTTCAGGAAAAAAGAGTTACGGTAGTAATTATTGGAAACAAGAGTGCAAGAAGGTACAATTTGATCGCACTCAAACATCTTTCAATAGTGCGCGCCATATAGAGGGAACTCCTATTTACATGTATGGTAATAGGAAAATTGAACAACTTAATTACCTTACAAATCGTGGAGTTGATTTCTTTCAAGACTACCTATTCGATCGTACTTAGTTTTCCCTTCCAGAATGTTGGGATGAGGCGATAGAGAAAATAGTTCTCCTTTATAATTCCGATAAGGAACTTACGTCGGTGACACTATTAGAAAAGTCTAAAAAATATTCATCATTTGTGGATACAATTCCTTAAAGATATCATTCACCCATATTGTGATATCTCAAGACATGTATATATTAAAACGATCTTGCAAGTAAGTTGAAGTATAAAGGATTCCAATTTAAGTCACGGGCTTTATTCGTCAATCATAGACAGGCTTTCGCCTAGTTGGACGTGTGTAAAATTTCTTAGAATTTTAAAAAATAATACCAATTTGATAGAAATTAGACATATATGTAGTCCTAAACCTTAATTTCTTATATACGTCACTAATTTTTTAATTGTTGCAAATGCCAAAGAAAAATGACAATAATCAACCAAATAATGAGACAATGCCAACCAGGTTCTCTCATACACTCCAACCTCAATTATCATCTCCTCTGGTTATTAATATTATACTATGACAGAGATTCTTTCTACTCCACCTCTGAGTCATCAAACTCAAGAAATAAACACCCCCAACTACTTCTGTAGAGGAATCCCAAGCTAACCCTAAGAAGTGGATTGGGTTTTTTAGCAACATGGCACTCCTAATGAATAAAATCAATGGGTTAGTCCGACTCTAAAGTCAACAATAGGGGTTACCCCACTCAGATTCCTCAAACATTTCACTATCCTCCTCTTAGAACATTCCCCTCTCAAATTCCTCCTGCTAGAACATTTCCCTCCCAAATACCCCCTCCAAAAATATTCCCCTCGCAAATGCCTACACCTGGAACATTTCATGAATCATCGTCATCCACTTACCTTCCTACGCATATGAATAATATTTATTATGATCAAGTCGATGAAAAAGTGGATGTTGAATTATCCTGAGATCGGGAATACATATGGTTCAAAGCCGATGAGGCTAAACCTTTGAATAAAAATTCCAACGAATATCACTCGGTATTGTACGCAATGATCAGTTTTCATAATTTGAAGAGTCAATTTGGTTTGTCGACCAATAGCATAATCAAAATTTTTAAGTGTGTTAAAGGAATTCTCCCAAATGAGAACACATTACTAGACAATTATCCAAGCATGAAAAAGAGATTGAAGGTTTTGGGTTTAAAGTACAAATCTATTCATACATGCAAGTATGATTGCATATTATACTGCAAGAACTATTTTTTTTAAACTGTCATAAAAAGCTTTTTATGTATCTTTTTTATAGTCAAAATAAATCATAAGTTTGGGTGTCACATCTGATTCGAGTAAAAACTATCAATTTGATATGTAATATCTATGAGTGTTTTTCGAAGCCATTATTAAACCACAAAAAAACTGTCATATATGATATAAAAACTGACATATATAATATAAAAAGTGTCATGACAAATCAATTTATAAGTTAAAAATTGTCATGTGTGATGTCAAAATCAGTCATAAAAAATATTTATACATATTAAAAACTTTCTTGTAAAATATTTCATATCATGTTGGTTTAATATAAACTGTTATTAAAGATCGTATAATGTAAAAAAAATTCAAATTATGGTTGAGAAATAAAACAAAATACAAATCAAAAGGTGTAGATTCATTTATTCCACATTCAATGTTACAATAGATACATTATAACAAACTAAGTTCCTCCATATAAATAATCATACAAAAAACTACACTGAATAAAATTGAGCTAACACATCAACCAAATTTAATTCTTCAAAAAAAAGTAAGTGTTCCTCCGTAGTAATAATCACTTCATAGTTTTAGACAACAATGCGTCGAATTCCTCTTCCAACATTTACGATCGTGTTTTCCTACAATGATACTCCTTTTGACATGCCTTACCCCTCCATAAGCCCAAAACGACATATATAAATCTCTAGTGCAACGTAAAATACAACATATATGAATTCGAGTTTTTCCCAAGTATGAAGTCGTGTGTAATTCAAGTTGAAAAGATTTTCTATATAACACAAATAATTGTAAATAATTTGGACAGAGTTTCCTTTATTTATAGGATTATCCCCCCTATTTAAAAAATAAAAACACACTCCAATTTATCAAACAAATTTAGATATTATTTCATTCACAAAAGGGAAAATCAACCATTAAGGCATTGCTATGTCTGTTGCGTTTCACATAAAAATATCCAAATAAGACTATCCTCACCTTCAGGTAATTGATTCTCACTCCTGGAAATTATTATGAACATCGTTGTTGTGAACTTCATTGTTATTAACATTATTGATGTCTTAAACACCAACGTTGTGAACATCATTGTTGTGAACTTCACCTAACTTTGATGATAATGAGGCATTGAGAGAAACTAAAATCAAAGAATATACTTCTTAAATCAATATTATTCTTGAAACAAAAGGAAACAAAAAACATGAAATGTCAGCGACACAGATTACAAATGCCTATCTAGGGTGGCATACTGCTGCTAGTGCATCTCATAGAAGACTGCCTCCGTAAGTAATGGGACAAGTGGATGTTGCATGTCTAACTCGTCTCACCTATTTCCTAACTAACTGTGTCGGGATGTCAGGACCCCCAAAGCCCATCCTACCCCCATGGCCTCAGACCAGTCCTTTTTTCTAGTGTTAACACATAAGCATCTATCGTACCTGACTGTATCCATGTACGAGCATCTATCGGACCTGTCTATAAACACACACCAGCTATCACGAAAATCATAGAAAGGGCAAAATCAAATTAACTACGTATACAATTTCTATTTGCACACATCCCTTATCGAAAATTCCATTCCCCACTTTTCCCATCCCATCCCAGTAGCATTTGTCAAGATATCACTTAATATGGATTACAAGCTTTTTGCTGAAGATTTATTTCAATGCCACTGGATATATAAGCAATTTAGCTTATAAATCAACATATGATTCTTTTTCATGTGAACTAGTCAATAAAATCTATGTTCTTTGATATACACAAAATAGAAGATGATGATAAATTCTCTGAATGACACAAATCCATTACCTAAAGTCATTAAATATCTACAATGCAATTCAAATAAATAAATCAATACAGATCAGCTACTTTTGTAAACGAACAACATCGTAATTTAATCAAATGTGTTACTTCATAAAAAAAATCAAACACGTTGATCTATTTCATTGTTCATAGCAGCTTGTAGGCCTATCAATCGGGCTCTATGAGTCGAGCTTGGGGTTAATCAGGGTCAGCCCGATTTTGATTTACTCGGCTCAAGCTTAAGCTTGGCCCGAATGAGCCTGAGAGTGTTTGGCTCAAGCTCAGCTCACAAAGTATAACGGGCTTCGGGCCCGATTTGAGCAGGCCCGAATTGAATATTCCATTATGTATTAATTTATTTTAATAATAAATATTCATATATTCCAGTATGTATTTATTTATTTTAATAATAAATATTCACATTTCAGCAATAAAAAACACATTTTAGCAACAAAATATGAATTTCAGTATTAAAAATTTATATTTCAGCACTAAAAAAACACATTTTTATAACTAAAAAAAACATTGCAGCTTTGAAAAAATACATTTCATATCATAGAAAATAAAATAATTTTGTATATATATATATAAATATATATATTTATACATACTATTTCGGGTTGAGCCTAGTTCGGGCTTGAAAGTGCTTCGCTCGCGCTCGGCTCAAATTGAATTCGGGCTTAATATCTCGGCTCAAGCTCGACTTGGCTCAAACTCAATTAAAGCTCGACCCAAATTTAGCGGGCCGAGCGAGCGGGCTTCGAGCCTGCTCGGCTCAATTGATAGGCCTAGCAGCTTTTAGTGACTATAGTATTGTATTTCTGTCTAAAAAAGGATTAGATCGATAAGATGACAAGTGTAAGAACCTAAAATAATTTTCTACAATTTTTGGGATACTTTAAATAATTTCTATGATTTTTTAAACAATTTTAAGAAATTTAAAATTGGTTTTTATAAACGTTGTGGGCTATTGTGTAAATTCCATAAGCTGTTAAATATATGCTTGGGTAGAAATCGAAAGCGCTTGAAAATTATATGGGTACAATTTGTATTTTTAGAAGTTCAAAAACACGCATTTTTTTAAGCCATCTTAGCCTTACACGTGTTGATTCCACAACGGCCTGATTTGTGTTTCTACGTTCTCACATACCTATGCTTAACTATGAACCATTTGATCTTTTTAATCAACATCCTAGATGTTATCTGAGATGATCCTCGTAACATATGGATCAACTGATGAGGGTTAACTTTCAAGCGGTGCAACCATAACCCTTGGATTTGCTTCGATCTTTTAAAATCAATCCTCAGCATTGATTTGCCTCAAGGTTCCAGAGCCTTCCATCTATTCTATAAATACAAGCCATATGTTATACGTTTGTAATCTTTTGACAACCTCATTTTTTTAGAGAAAAAAGAGAGAAGAGAGAGAAACAAAGAAAATAATAAGACTGAGAATCCAAACCCTAAACTAAACTCCGGAAAAATCTTACCAGAAAACCCATTTTGAGAGTTAGTTAGTTTGGGATTCAAGAAGATCTACTCTCTTCCATTCTTTATCTCTTTTCCAAGTTAATCACGTTGGTTAAATCTCATTTTCTTCCATAGAACTTTGAGATTTGATCTCTGTGATACATCTCACTTAGATATTGCGTAGTTTTTATTTCTTCTTTCGAGAAATATTATTTTATTGGTTGTTTTCAAACTGATATGTTATTTTCATTCCCTAAACCAACAAAACCTTTTCCAATTTCAGTTTCTTTGAACATTCAGACTTAAATCTAGTTGAGATCTTGATTGGGAATTTGCACTTTCAAATATTTCACATTTTGTGAAATAAATGTACATATTTTCAAACAAATAGTGCATAGTATCTTGGCTCGTGTATATAGAAATATTCCCTCTTGATATGTGAATATTTTAAAGATCCAAAGTCTAATAAGTTTGATTAAACTAATTTTAGAAATATTTGCATATTTTTAACCTGTTTTGCATACTGTTTGTAATTAAGTGTGTGTGAGTTGCATGCATGTGATTTAGAGAACATCACCACTTACACATTCACACTACCACACTTAAAAGTAGTGGTAATGTGATCTTGGACATTTTGAGTCGATGTAAAGCTAAAAGGAGTGGAGTTACAAAGCTGAGAGAACATTAACAACAACAGTGCCTTGGGAGAAGTCAGAAAATCTAGAGGAGTTTGCATATTTCTGAACTTAGAAGTAGGTCTGATTGTTTGTCTTGATTGTTATATAGTTTGTAAATTGTTGCTCTATTTTAGTGGATTTTTACTTTTGAGGTGTAGTCACCTCCGTGGATGTTTCACCAATTGTGGGGTTTTACCACGTTAAAATTTCTCATGTATACTTACTCTTCCTCTCTTACCTTTCTTAAGGTTGTGTTGTGTTGGTTTAATTTTCTTAAGTTTTTTTTTTCAAAACTGGTAAACCTATACCTTAAATAAGTCATTCATACTATTTTACACATCTTGTGTTTGAAATTTGTTTTAAGAAAAGGGTTTCTTCAACAAACTGTTCAGTGCCATTTAGATATTTTAATCTTGAATTAAACGACTTAAGTGGTACTTTTTCAACTGGTATGAGAGCTTTGGTTTTTTAAAAAGTTCTTTTGATCTTGATTTTCTGAAATTATTTTCTCAAAACAAATTATGGAAGAGAAATTTGAGAGACTAGGTAACCAGTTCAGGCCCCCTCTCTTTGATAGAACCAACTTTCCTTACCGGAAGGTATGGATGGTTGCCTTTATTCAAGAGACATTGGGAGATGATGTCCGGGATGTTATTGAAAATGGTTACACTTTTCCTACTAAACCAACTGCTAAAGGAGCTACTATGAGGATTAGAAAGTTACTAAGTGAAATCACTAAAGAAGAGAAACATATTTCACTTAATAATAGTAAAGGCAAAAATGCCATATTCATGTGTATTAATGAACAGGAATTTAAGAGTATATCATTATGTTCTACCTCTAAAGAAGCATGGGACACCCTAGTGACTGCATATGAGGGTGATACAAGAGTTAAAGCTACTAAAACAAAAATGTTAATTCATCAGTACAACTCCTTGATCATGACTGAGACTGAGTCATTTGACGACTTCTAATTAGACTGACAGACATTATGACCAAATTGTATGCTAATGAGATTATTTATGATAGACAGGAAATTGTCTCTAAAATACTAAGATCACATCCAAAAAAAATTGTTAATAAGAGATATGCAATTGAGGAGATAGATGATCAAAATCTTACACATGAACTCCTTAGTAGCAAATTGAGAATTGTGAAAATGGAATTAGAATTTAAGAAACAATTAACCCAATCCCAAAAGAGACATTCTGCCTCTAATCTTATTTTTCATCAAAGTTGACCACACTTGAACTTAGCATACCTAACATTGACTTAGAATCTGATGAGGATTGTAATTTAGATACTTTGGATAATCATATTGCCTTAATGTCTAAGCAGTTTAAGAAAATTGTGAACTTTCGAAATAAAATAGCAAAAAGATAAGGAAAATCTACGTATCCACACCAATATAACAACATACTTCATGAGAGAAGACAAGACATACACCAGACTGACAATCACAAGAGACCTAAGAAAGACCTTAAAAATGTTGAATGCTATACATGTGGGAAGCTAGGACACACGGCTAGTGACTGTAGAGTTAACTTAGAAATTATTAACAAACATAATAGGGCTCATCTAAGCAAGACTTGGGATGTCTCAAGTGACTCTAAAAATGATGAACTTGATTCATCTAACGCTTTTGACCATTTTATTTCATTCTTTTCTAAGATAATCTACAATGATGATGAGGAATCTGATCGTGCTATGTTAACTGATACTATGCCTATTGGTTTATTTGCTTTATTGCTTGAGAATGTTGATAATTTTTCAAATGTTGTGCATGTGAGTCAAACATAACACTCTATTGTTGATGTCAATGGGTGTGTGACTCCTAAAAATGAACCACTAGGGGACACTGCATACTGCACACTTAGTGACTCCGATAATGATGACCTTCCTGCCATTCACACATTATACACAAACTCTTAAGAAAAGAAATAGGCTTGAAAAATTTGTCAATGATCTTACCCAGAAGATGTAAGATGATCAAATCAAATGCTTAAGAGTACACTACTCAATATCTAACTCATGAGAATGAAACCAAAAACTTTGAACAAAAACTGAGAGAGTTATCTAACTTAAATGAAATTCTGGAAAAGAAATATAAAGGAACGTTGCTGGAAATGGAACAAAAAAAAAGAAAAGGCATCCATAGTCTTCAAATAGTTTGCTAAATTTGAAAATAATTCCAAATGTTCTGAAGATTGTGTTGCTGAAAGTAAAACCAATTCTGACAATAGAACTGGCATAGGATTTTGTCCCAACTCTAAGACACAAACTAAAAATGTTGACGCTATAAAGTTTGTATATGGAGGCAAAAGACCTATTGAAACTTGTTCAGATTTTCAAGGTTTAAAAAATGAGTTTGATAAAATACAACTGAAGTTAGACATTGGTGAATCAAGAAACTCTAAGCATAATGTTGAACAAAAGACTAAATACGTCTGCCCCTTGTTCGACAAGTAGATCCGACTTTTCATCATGTGCCTTCTAGGAAGAAGACTAGAGCTCAAAACCTAGAAAACCTTTGAATAATAATTTTCTGGACATTGTGAGTTCTACGTGCCATCTTTACTGCTCCTATTGTGATGTCTATGGACATTCCCTTGATGGTTTATATTCTAAACGTATATGTAATCATGTCTATAAATCTCATGTTTACCATAACTTCAACTATTCTAGGAGAAGCCGAAATAATTATGTCCTTCCTAGACAGCCAGACAAGAATTCTAACTAGCATAATAGAAGGAAAATGACTAATACTAAAAGTCCATCAACAAAAAGTAATCCTAGATTCTATTCCAGAGGAATGGCTCCAACTGTTTTTATAACAACAATAAAAATGCGCAAAAATCTTTTAAGGAAAAGACAGAGCTCACAATTTTTATCAAATACGATGTAATAAGCTCAAATTGAAAACTAGAGCAATTTGGGTTAGAAAAAATGATCTATTACCCCTGTTAAAATGCAATATTATGATCAGTTATTTTAGACCTGAACATACAACAACTGGATGGTATTTAGACTCTGGTTGTTCCAAACATATGACCAAGGATGATTCCAAACTTTCAAAGAAAACTAACTTCTCCGGAGGAAAAGACTTATTTGGAGATGGTGTATCGGCCCAGATCATTGGTAAAGGAAAACTCCATGAAGAAGGATTACTCATTATTGGATATGTTCTCTTGGTAAAAGGACTTAAAGACAATTTACTAATTATATCACAGTTTTGTGACTCAAACCATACTGTCACCTTTTCAAAGAATAATTGAAAATTTTGAAATGAAAAAGGTTATTGCATTATTACAGGACTCCGTACTCCAGATAACTGTTACACAGTCAATGCAAGTACAGATGTTTGTAACATTGCCAGAATGGATGACAATGAGATATGGCATAATAGGTTGTGTCACATTAATTATTATAGTCTTGGCAAATTGTGCTCCCAAGAGATAGTTAGAGGTCTTCATAAGATGAAACCAATTTCAAATATTATTTATGGTCCATGTCAAGAAGGAAAAATTGTTAAGGCTCCCCATAAGAATTTTAAAGAAGTTATATCCACTAAACCTCTAGAACTCATCCATATGGACCAAATGGGTCCTTCTCGTACTGTTAGTCTTTGTGGTAACAGTTACATCGTTGTTATGGTTGATGATTTCACTCGATATACCCGGGTTGCCATTTTAAAATAAAAATCATAAACCATTCGTAAGTTTTTGAAAATCTTAGTTCGTATACAAAACAAAAAGGACTCCCAAGTAGATAAAATTCTTAATGATGGAGGAGGAGAATTCATAGATTATGACGTCCTAGAATATTGTGACTATAATGGTAACAAACATGAATTTAGTGCTGCTAAGACACCTCAACAAAATGGGATTGTTGAGCGTAAAAATCGCGCTGTTAAAGAAATTGCCCGTGTGATGATTCATGCGAAAAAACTACCAAAATATTTTTGGGTAGAATCCATTCGTATCGCCTGACATATAATCAATCGAGTCTATTTAAGGAAAAATAGGAAACAAACATCCTGTGAGATTTGGTATGGGAAGAAACCTAACCTAAAATAATTTAGAACCTTTTGTAGCACCTGTTATGTCTGTAAGGACAGAGAACATCTGTCTAAATTCGAAACCAAAGGAGATAAAGCCATCTGTTTAGGATATTCTCCAAATAGTAGAGCCTATCGTGTCTAGAATCTTCGTACCAAAACCATGATGGAATCCATTAATGTAGTTTTAAGTGACATTAATGTAGAAAGTAAGACAAAATAACCAATTATTGTGGATGAGTCCGAAAATATTTTAAATTATGACTCTCCAAAACTAGTTGAATCTTTACCAACTTAGACCCCTGAAGTACCTAATTGGGTTTCCAAAGATCATCCTTTAGATAGTATATTTGGTAATCCTACTAAGCATGTTTGCAAAAGATCTCAACTTCGTAACATTGCTCACTTTGCATGTTTTATCTCTCTTATTGAGCCAAAAATTGTAAATGAAGCCTTTAATTGCACTTTGTGGATAAGTGGTATACAAGAGGAACTTCTTCAATTTGTTATTCATGATATTGGGTATCTTGTACCCAGGCCTGAAAATAAAAGGATTATTAGCACAAGTTGGATTTTTAAAAATAACGCTGTTGAATCTGGGATGATTATTCAGAATAAATCAAGATTAGCTGCCCAGGGCTACTCTCAGATTGAAGGAATAGATTTTGAGGAAAAAATTTCTCCTGTCATTTGCCTCAAATTTGTTTGCTTAATTTTTGACATAGCTTGTCATTTTCACTTCACTCTATATCAAATGGATGTTAAGTCAACCATCCTTAATGGAATTTTAAGTGAGGAGACCTATGTAGAATAACCCAAAGGGTTTACTGACCCTCATCACCCAAATTATGTTTATCGTCTTAAAAAATCTCTTTATGGGTTATAAGAAACTCCTAGATATTGGTATGAGCATATATCCACCTTTCTTTTAAACAACGAATTTAGGAGAGGAGGGAATGACCAAACCTTATTTATCAAACATTTTGACAACCACATTACTATTGCTCAAGTTTATGTTGACGATATCATTTTTGGATTCACCTCCCCTTTAGAAGTTAAGACCTTATCGGACATTATGCACAAAGAATTTCAAATGTCACTTATGGGGGAGTTACAATTCTTCTTAGGTCTCCAAGTTAAACAGAATTCAGAAGGATTATATATATCGCAATCTAAATATGCTTTAAAGATTATCAAGAAGTTTAGCCTAGAAACAGCTAAAGAAGCTAGGACTCCTATGAGTACCTCTGTCAAACTTTCTAAATATGAGAATGGGAAATCCATTGATTCTACATTATACTGTAGTATGATAGGAAGCTTAATTTACCTTACTGCCTCCCGTCCTGATATCATGTACTCTATCTGCGTCTATGTCCGATATCAAAATAATCTTAAAGAGAGTCACCTATTGTGCATTAAAAGAATTATCAAATACATTAAAGGAACTCTAGACTTATGACTTTGGTATACTAAAGACGCTTTCAGTACTATAGTAAGTTAGACTGATGCTGATTGGTCCGGTTGTACCGATGATAGTAAGAGTACTTCCGGAGCGTGTTACTACATTGGTAACAATTTGGTAGGATAGGGTAGTAAGAAACAAAACTGCACTTCCTTGTCTACTGCTGAATCCAAATATATTGCAGGAGGTAGTTGTTGTGCTCAATTACTTTAGCTAGAACAAATGATGAAAGATTACGGTATAACTCAAGATGAGTTGTATCTCTATTGTGACAATCAAAGCGTGAGTAATATTTCTAATATCCAGTTCAACACTCTCGTACTAAACATATTGAAATCAGATATTATTTCATACGCGAGTTAGTTGAATCTAAGGATTTAGAAATAAATTACCTTCCTACTGAATTGCAATTAGCATACCTATTTACCAAACCTTTAGACTTTCTTTGGTTTGAATCTTTGTACAAATCTATTGGTATGGTCATGCCAGAACAATGAGTTATTATTTCTACTAGTTTTCTTTGCTCTTTGTCCATTTGAGACAAAATGGGGGAGAAATTTGAGTCCTCTTGGACATTTTGGGGAATTCTAAACTAAAATATGGATCTTAGTTATCTTATTTTCAGGAATTTTTGTATAGGATATTGGGTAGATAGAATTTTTGTATAGGAATATGGTTTTCTTATTTCTTTTGTATCCCTATGAGTCCTAGATGACTCAAAGGAGATTTTATCTCATATTTCCAAATTGGGAGACTGAATCACCCTATATCTTTGAATCATTTGAGTCTATATTATATAGGTTCTCATCAAGTTTGGAAATAGTGACAAAATTGAGTCATACCCTTTCAAACCAAAGAACCTTATGATTCTTCATTTTGACTTCCTCTATTAGTCCAAAAGGTAGTACACCGACACTTCACCTAGGATGCATTCATGTGTTTCATTTGTGTTTGCCTTAATTCATTATATGGTTGTGTGCGAGTTAAATCCCAATAAAATAAACTTCTACAATTCTTGGGATACTCCAAATAATTTCTATGATTTTTTAAACAATTTTTAGAAATATAAAATTGATTTTTAAAAACCTTGTGGACTGTTGTGTAAATTCCATAAGCTATTAAATATATGCTTGGGTAGAAATCGAACGAACTTGAAAAGTATGTGGGTACAATTTGTATATGTAGAAGTTCAAAAACACGTGTTTTTCCAGCCATCTTATCCTTACACAAGTTGTTTCCACAACGGCTAGATTTGTGTTTCTACGCTCTCACATACGGGTGATTAACTGTGAACCACTGGATATTTTTAATCAACGTTCTACATGTTATCTGAGATGATCCTTGTAACATTTCGATCAACCAATGGGGGCTAACTTTCAAGCGGTGCAACCTTAACCCGTGGATTTGCTTCGATCTTTTAAAATTTATCCTGAGCTTTGATTTGCCTAAAGGTTCCGGAGCCTTCCATCTCTTACTATAAATACAAGCCATATGTTGTATGTTTCCAATATTTTTCCAACCTCATTTTATGAGAGAAAAAAGAGAGAAGAGAGAAGAGAGAGAAAGAGAGAAAATATGAAGAAAGAGAATCGAAACCCTAAACTAAACTCCTACAAAATCATACCTGAAAGCCCTTTCTGAGAGTGAGTTAGTTTGAGATTCACGAAGATCTATCATCTTCTATCCTTTATCTCTTTCCCAACATAATCCCATCGATTAAATCTCATTTTTTCATAGAACTTTGAGATTTCATCTCTGTGATACATTTCATTAGATATTTCATAGTTTTGATTTCTTCTTTCGAGAAATCTTATTTTGTTGGTTGTTTTCAAACTGATATGTTATTTTCAAACACTAAACAAACAAAACCTTTTCTAATTTTAGTTTCTTTGAACATTCAGACTTAGATCTAGTTGTGATCTTGATTAGGTATTTGCAGTTTCAAACATTTCTCATTTTGTGAAATAAGTGTACATATTTTCAAACAAAAAGTGCATAGGATCTTGGCTCGTGTATATAGAAAAATTCCCTATTGATACGTAGATATTTTAAAGATCCAAAGTCTGATAAGTTTGATTGAACTTATTTTGGAAATATTTGCATATTTGTGAACTTTTTTTCATACTGTCTGTAATTAAGTGTGAGAGAGTTTCATGCATGTGATTTAGAGGAAATCATCACTTACACATTCACACTACCACACTGAAAAGTGATGGTATTGAGATCTAGGACATTTTGAGTCGACGTAAAGCTAAAAGGAGTGGAGTTACAAAGCCGAGAGAACATCAACAACATCAGAGCCTTGGGAAAAGTTAGAAAATCCAGTGGATTTGGTATATTTTTGAACTTAGAAGTAGGTCTGATTGTGTGTTTTGATTGTTATATAGTTTGTAAACTACTACTCTATTTTAGTAGATTTTTACTTTTGAGGTGTAGTGACCTTCGTGGATGTTTCCTCAATTGGGTGGGGTTCTACCACGTTAAAATTGCTCATGTATACTTCATCTTCTTCTCATCCCTTTCTTAAGGCTATGATGTGTTTGTTTAATTTTCTTAAGTTTTGTTTTTCAAAAATGGTAAACATATACCGTAAATAACTCGTTCATACTGTTTTACACATCTTGTGTTTGAAACTCTTCAACAAACTGTTTGGAGCCATTTAGATAGTTTAATCTTGAATTAAACGACTTAAATGGTACTTTTTCTTAAAAGAGTAAAACTCAAAAGTTCAACTACTAAAGTTTATTTATTTATTTATTTTTATATAGTCGACTACCTATACAGAAAAATGATTATTCGATGTCAAACTGATGCAGTCGTACAACATAAAAAGGCAATATTAAAATTCGATACATACTGAGGCATGATCTGAGAACCTAGGAAATGTGTATCCCCGACCCGGATTTATGGGTTACCCGTAGTCAACTCGGTCTGAATCGCGCATTAGGTGTGAAGTTAAATCAAACAACTTACATCATTTTTCTATTCCCATTTTAATTTCTTAAAATTTTCACTTATTAGTATGCGAGTCCAATTTCATATTCAACTATGTGAGGGACTCGTAGGAAACACTCCTAGAGTCCAATGCATACATAGCTTACTAACATAAATAAAATGGAAATATTACCTATACAATGCCCTCAACATACAGAACCACATACTTCCTGTCGTAATAAAAGGCATGTGGTACCATTTATTCTCCTTTTCCTTACAAAAATGGTTATTTTGTATCATTAGGCTTAAAAATAGCATTTCTTCCCATTAACACACATGGTTAAACAATTAACAATTTTTAGGAAAAAAACTTGACTTACTTTTGAAACGCTTATTACTCAACACTCATTAACTCACATCAGAGTTGATTAACCACTACTTAAGACTTTCTTTTAACACATTTACATATTGTGTTAGAATTGTGTATTTAACATGGAAGTCTTATATGACACACACGCCTATGTTATTATGTTCTTAGTCCTCATTAGGTAGCTTAGTTACTCATTAAGTGACCTTACTTAACCAGTTCGCAATTTTTATGAGTATTAGTCATTATCCTCAATTTACTTGTCCACATTACATTAACTGAAACATATATTGTTACGTTCAACTTATGTTATCTTTATACTTTCACTACGTAACCCCTTCACTTTTCATGTTCCATAGTACATTATCTTTTTCTTAGAATTTTTAAATAATACAAGTACTTTAACGGGCTCCAAATCGCCGGCGAAGCCACCATAGGTTCTGGCCAGTTGTTTTGGGTTTTCCACCCAAGATCCCCTGGACCTTCTTTCTTTCTTCTCGGTTGCATCTGATTCTTTATCAATGTGTTTAACATTTTTCACACGTCCACATTACTTCCCATTTACAGGCCGAAGCCAAAATCCCAGACTTGACCGTTCATTTTTCCATTAACACTTGGAAAACTTTTTCTTTCTCCCTTAAGTCTTTTGTTCACACACATGTCGATTTTATATCAAAATCATTCACACATTTAGGACTTAACTCAATTTCACCCATCTACTCAACTCAACAAAGCCTTTTCCCAATTATTTGGCAATTTAACATTTTATTAACATTTTATTCCCTAAAATGTTCCATTTTAAGTAAATTATCAATTTACCCGTTTTTGTTGCCAACTTGGCAATTTAATCCATTAACAAGTGTTATTTCTCCCAAAATGGTTATTAAGTTTCCAACTTCATGATTAAAACACGTTTAGCCATTTTAACACTTGTTTAATATGACACTTTTATCCAACTTTCACACTTACCCTTTTATTACCACAATAAATAAACTAACTCCCCTTTTCACATTAAAGCTCCAATTTTTAGACATTTGAAATATACACTTTATTTATGGAATTTTCCATCTTAACACCCACTTTGCCACTATTCACACATTTAAACCCTTTAACTTCCATTATTAACTTTTATACCACAATACATGTAAAACCTCACTTTATTATATATTTAAACATTAAAAACACTTGTACTCCCTATATAAAATTTCACACACTTTAAATACCCACTAAAGTGAAAGTTTCTCCTTTTCATTTATTTTCATTTATTCATGTAGGAAATCATCCTTTAATCTCACAAAATGGCCCAAACAAGCTTAATATATTTTATTCCATAAAATTACATTATTTCCCTTAAAAACATCATTATGACACATTTTATTGCATAAAATGTTGAAGTTATATATTATGAACTTTTCTATGTTTCAAAACCCATTTTAAACTACCTTTTTTAAAACCAATTTCCATATAAATGATAAGATGATTACTAATTAACACTTAGATGCAAACTAACATCAATCTTACACATATTAGTCTAATATATAAAAAATAAGCATGTCGTATTTATACAAACACTTTAAACTTAGATCAAAGTAAGTTTTCCCCACCTAAAAAGTCTTCAAAGATGGTGGTGGTGGTGATTATGGGTGACTCCCCCACCTCCAAAGGTGTCCCTTTAGTGAGTAACAAAATCTCCACCATGCAAGCTCCAACTCCTAAGTTTTGAGAACTCAAACTCCATAAACCCTAGTTTCTTCAAGATCCACACCACTGCTAACTACTTTTTTCACAAGTAAATGGCATGGGAAATATACTGGACGAGTATGGTTTTTTGGGTAAGTGTAGTTTACCAAGGCTTAAGGAAATGGCTTATGGTATTTCGAGAGAGGGAGAGGGGGTCGTTGACTTCTTGAGAAAGAGGCTAAAAATAAATATTTGTGTTGTTTCTGATTATTAACCTAAGCCCCTCTCTTATACGCAACCAAAACCTCACACATTCTTATAATATGCACATACAGTTTCATCCCCACTGTCAGGGTCCAAGAGCTGACAAGGAATGTTGATCAACAGTTCAGAAGTTGATAACGCAAATTGCAAGTCTGACTTAGTCCTGGTCGTTCGAGCAACCACTTTCACCATTTGAACGATATGGGTTTGTCTTTTGAGTGATTGGGGCTCGTCATTCGAATGATTAGGGGATCTTGCTAGAACGACAGAATCCCTGAAAGTTTCTAAATATCGCAGATTTGACCTAACAACTTCTTTAATCTCACAAGAGTCACGAATGAAAGGGTAGAAGATTCTTAAATACCAATTCTCTTTATTTTTATCCAATTTTGCTGACAATTATTCTACACTTATTATTAACCCCTCAAAAACTTTATAATCCATATAAAATTTAATCGAATTATTGGGGTAGGGTATTATAAACTTCCCTCCTTGGGGAATGTTTTCCTCAAAATTCTTGGCTTATCAAAACATAGAGCTCGGTTAACTAGCAACTTGTTTTTGGCCCTAGGGTATTCCAAACTTTACAATATAAGCCCAAAACCTCATTTGCATTGATCCCTATTGTTGACCAAATCATAACGAACTCTAAGATCTTATTGTTAATTCTCAAGAATTCCTAATACGTCTATCTTGATAGAACCTCAAGCACGTAAATTTAGTCAAGTCATCTAAGTTAACTCTGTGTTGCCACTTATCAAAATCTCCTCTTGGTTACAGAATATACCGACTTGTTTCTCTTTCATAGCATGAACTGAAGATAGAGAGAGAGATACAAGAGATGGTGTTATGTTTGCATCAACCATTAGGATGGGGGTTTATTGAATAGGATACGGGTTGGCTTAAAGTTGAGTGGGTTTTGATGGTGTACCACTTTGTAACTCGGGTCGAGCACTTTGAACCGAAAGAGTGACTTGTGAAATGTGTATGGGTCCACCAAGGGATGCGTCTGGTAGCCTGATAGATATTTTTAATCACTTATTATTATTTCCTTAGTTGAGTCGATCAATAGTATTCAAGTATAATAATTAATTAACCTTATTTCCTTTCCTATAATTCCTTGTTGACCAAGGATTAAGGTTAGTATGATGTGTAAATAATAAATTAACCTTATTTATCACTTAACGGCCACTTTTATCACCAAAATAAGCCGATACTAGTTAATTCTCACAACTGGGAGCCCCGCGATAATGCAATCAGTTCCCAGTGTTTACTCTTGTTCCCCATAGGGTGCACATACCTCTTTTTAGCCACTCGATCTTTTTTTTGAGTTTTCGCTATATAACGCCCACTTTCAACCCTAAAACGAGCCAATACTATTAAATATCGACAATCGGGAGCCTAGAGAGGATGCGATCACTTCCCATGGGTCACTCTTATGCCACATAGAATGCCTATGCCTATTGGGATCTGAGAGAGAATGCAGTCGCTATTTTGAATTTTTGCCCCATAACGCCCACTTTTAAACCCAAAACGAGCTTATACTAATTAATTTCGCCAATCGGGAGCCCAGTGAGGATGCGATCACTTCCCACGGGTTACATTTATGCCCCATGGGGTGTCCATGCCTATCACCGAGCAAATTGGTTATTTCTTTGGGTTTTCACCCCTTAATGCACATTGTCAATCTGTATATAACGTTTGGCTACACTCAGTTTGTTAATTGAAAATTTTGTGAAGGATTACAAAATTTAGTGATACACATGATCACTAGATTATATCATGTTATGTTCGCGACATACTAAATGTTTCCAGGGCTACCCACACACGTGCTCACTTACTTTGATTAGGCTAAAATTAGTTTGGAAAAACAAAACCATATACGATAGTAAAAACCACAACCAACTTGCTTCTCTCGAATGGACAATTGGATAAAATAATTAGATACAACTCAAAATGTGAGAAACTTACAACACCATGTCTTTATCCAGTGGAAGTGAGAAGAAACAAATGCACCAACAAAATAGTTCACAAATTTCTTGAGTTTTATACGTTGTCGGGATTTATGGAATCCTACAAAAGCCGCATCAAAATCCCATATTTTTAACACAAAGTTGACTTTAATCCAGAATAATATTTAAAGAATCTGATATAAAAATAAGACATGCTACAAACCATGTCATTTGGAATTATATACCAAGTCTCTAATGACAACATATTCTAAGCGAGATAAACATAATAACAAACACATCATTCAAGCCTCTCGAAATGTGTGTAAATAAAAAATACATATATTCTTTTTGACTCACTTACAAACATGTTATGTGCAAAGTCAAGAACTTTCACAAAACATGTCAGGCCAACTTAGGGAAAACAATTCATATTTTAATATTTTTTCGCGATGAAGAGTAAACCCCAAATGTAGTGATACAATACCGAAAAAATAAAATGAATCACATTGATCAATCATGGAATACCCTTTTCAAAATATCATTTATTTTCATAAATTACATTTGTATCCTTAATTTAATAATAATTACGTTTTGACAACCAAAATTTAAGAAATATTAACATGCCCAATACTTTATGTAAATTACATTTTCTCTTCTCAAATTTGTGTAATTTACAGCAGATGAGAACCTAATGAGAAAATGTTTTTGTAAAAAAAGAACATGTCAAAGGAATCTAACACCAAACTTAGTAATTGATACTATCATTGCGAAAAAACATACATTTTGAAAAGATAAGGATCTCAAAACATCATATCTATGATGTTAATGAATCGGTGACTATTTTGTGACACCCCACTTACTTAAATACCAGGTGGCCAGCTCATGATCAAAATAGGCGGGGTGGCACAAATGGTATCGGAGCATCAGGTTTTAGAGTCTTTAGGATCTGTGCGGCTTATTACGTTTTAGTGTAGCATTATTTGATATTGATCCTTATTATAGGATTATTGTATTCCTTCATGTATGTGGCATACGTTATCCGGCTATTAACTATAGTCGATTTGATTCATATATGAGTTTAATTGGGCTTCGTACATTGAGCAATTTTGGACAACCAGCGAGGTCCATTAGAAGGACTGCTGGGGGAGAGGATCAGTAGAAGCCATGGAATATTCTGGGAACAGTAATGACGATATAAGTCACCATGATTATTGTTTAGGCAGACAAAGTTGGGATAATCATTAGGTTCTAGTAGTTTCCCTATTCACTGTGGTAGAAAGCGGTGGTGTAAATTCAGACTCACCCAGCGTAGTTAGTAACGGGGAGTCAGAGAAACTCTTTTGAAGATCCTTCTGTAAGGATTCAGGGGAAGATAGGGAGTGTGATGGTTTAATGGGAGGAGAAAACTTAAAGGCAATTGTGTAAGGTGGAGTGCAGTGGAATCAATGATTTAATTTTTGGCAAAATTGTGGCTTATAGGAGTGGCATTGTAGTGATAGGAGTCAATCACCATAACTATGGAGATATACCATGAATATTGAGGAATTTCGGGTGCGGGTTGACCACAAATCCTCTCATCAGTTATTTACATAAAAAGGCAAAGGAGATTTCATTACTTATATCAAAAGGGTCGTACAATGGTCGGTAATGAAGGAAAGTTAACATGTTTAGTGAACTTTGTACCCGACGAGGTGGATACGGAGAATAAAAAGGTCCATAAGTTAATAAGGGAATCATGGGTAGAATAAATAAGAAGTGACGGTGGACTCGGTTAGGTCCAATAAAGCCAGCAACGAGTGCCATAGTGTCGGCGAATCCAAAAAGGACAACAGGAATAGCAATCAGGGTCTAGACTACTAGGTCTGTGAGAAGGATAATCCTTATATGTCTAGTGGGTGCAGAGAAAGGGGAATGACACAGAGAGGTGTTTGATGTGTAAAGAGTAGGAACACATGTGTGGATATTTTTCGTAGTGAATTAGGGGATAGGAATGGTATGCCTAGTAGGGGAAATAGTTATAAGAAGTTTTTGGCTTTGTTGGGATGAGGGTATTATGTCCAGGGACCATTTGAACTGCGAGTGCTTTTGGAAATTTAGAGTATGAGTTTTATCCCGGGATGATTTAGATCTGTTTTTTTATGACGCGACCGAGTCACGGTAGTTTGTTTGTATTAGATTCGCATGTGAAACGACTTTACTAGAGGTATCATTAATATTAGTATAGTGTATATATATATAATTTTGAGTAGTGGGGATCTCTTTGGTTTCAGCTGTAGGGGAGCAGGTGTGGACACTGAGAGGATATATTTTTATGAGGTTAGCTCATTTTGAGAGGTGATATTTGAGGTGTGATTTTATCTTGGGTACGGACTATTAAACGATGGTGGGAGGTTACATCAAGACTATCGTGATCACAGTTCCGGGGCATGATGTATATTTTTGCGAGGTCTCACTTGAAATAGGGTCGAGCTCGCAGTGATATTTTTATGAAGTAGACTTCAGAGACTAATGTTGTCTAGTTGCATTGGATCCCAGTGTGCAGGGACTTTTACTGATGTGATTCAGGGTATATCGGGTTCACCGTTGAGTGAAGAGTTTTTAGCTCATTATTGGTTATGTGCTGAGAAGTTAGTGATGCTGAGAGCATTGTATCCTTTGACGCCTTCAGAGACATGGGCATAGACGATTTAATCTATGTCTCGAGAGACAAATTTATGATATCTTAGTTATGTTCTTTAGACCCAAGAATTTCAATGATCTACAATGATAGGGAATAGTGCATTATTAAAAGTTCTTTTGAGTTTCATTATGGGATGTTACATGCTTGGACCTTAGTCAATGTTGGGGGTAGTGAGATGTTATTGGATGCTAGTGCATCAGTTCTAAATGTTCAGTTATTGAACATGTAGAATAAATACCATAAGCTGAGTGCTATTACGTTATATGACTAAGGGAGCCTAAGAGTGCTATGAAGGAAGCACCGAGAGAACTTATGTAAAACAAGTTAATGGGTGGGCAAATATCAAGAAAATTTAAATTGCAATTGGTGGGGTAATCGAGAATACCTCTATGATATAGCCATGGCGAGAGTGCGGAGCTAAGCTTGAGATACGTAAATTACGTACGAGACGTAGTGAAAATTATGCTGGGATGCTTGGGATATAGTATACAGTATAGTAAGACTTGTGTTTGTTATTTCGAGGTATGATTTACTTGTGCTAGTTATCACCTGAAAGAGGGTCTAGTCTATATAGATGTGTAAATATTTTGTTGTGTGTTCCATACTAGACTTATAAGAAAGGGTTTGTAATGTTATATTTTATCCCGGTGAGTAAGTAGGTTCACTGATAGGTCTCAGTGTGGATAGGATTTTTATTGAGCGGGGAGATATAGATCGTGATTGATTCACGCTAAGAAACTAGTGATAGTAAGGGGTGTCGTATGCATGATATCTTTTGTAACATGAGAGTGCGAGAGTATTCTTTTATGTCAGGAGGCGGTAATTTTGGGCTACGTGTTATGGAATGAGTGCATGTCATATCATAACGACTAGTAATGTTAGGTAGTAGTGTATCGAGGGGGTTCATTGTTTGGTTTTCTCTTTGCAAGACGTCTTACGCATGAAACTTAGCGTAAGGTTGGAAGTGGGGAGGTGTTTGGTATTTAGAACATGGGTTTGGTACCTCGGTTATTATTTATATATGAATTTATAACTGTGAGTTGAAAGTTATGTTACAATTTAAGTCTAGTAGAGTCAGGTAACATTTGTGCGGATAAGCACGGGTATAGGATGTACGAGTGCCTTGGATAATTTATTTAAATTTAATATAATTTGCAATTAGAATGAGCAGAGATATGTGTAGCGATCTTAAGGGCATGTGAGTAGGGAAGTATTAGAGGCTTGGAGTACTAGACTTATGTTAATTTCGAGGACGAAATTTCTTTGTAAGGGGGGAGTACGTAACATCCCACATTTCTGAGGATATAGAATTTAATTTTTGGGGGGATATCGAATTTAAATTATCTGGAGGATTTAATTAATTTAGTGAATTAAAATTTAATAAATCCAGGTTAATTTTTAAATTTGCATGTGTCAAAATTTGAGGCCAAGATTTGAGAATTTAGTAAAGTAACTCAGATGACAATTCTGAGTGCACGATTGGTTCCGAATAGGTTAAGATAGTAAAAAAAAGAGTACCTGGGGTAGTAATTGGGTCTCGGTAATTTTAGGCATAACCGGGCTCACACGAGGGTGTTCAGGTCATTTAGGCTTGGCCCATAGGCTTAATTTTTGGATTATCAATATAAAACATACGTTAGGGAGCTTTTGGTAGGAACAATTAAATAAGAAAACCCTAGTTTTGCAGAGGGGAAAAGGGGGAGTAATTTGGAGAGTTTTTGGGAGCCAAATCATGAAGAGGGGTGTGTTCTTTGTCAAACCTTCGTCTACACCAAATGAAATCAGACCCTATGAATTTATTCAGGAAATTAGTTCAACTTTCTTTCAATTTAAATTACAGTATTACATTTCATATCATAGTGGGTGTAATTTAAAATTTATTTTTCGGTAGGTCAATATATGGAAAATAGGTTTCGAGGAATTAAACACGTTGTGTAGATTAATTATTAAATTGATGGATAATACAATTCATGGTTGTTAAAATCTGAACTATATTAGAAACCCATCATTCAATTTCATTTCATTCGGGTTATATAATTGAAATCTAATAAGCAATCGTACGAAACCCATAAAGAACCAATTTATAATTTTAACCGTTGGTATTATACATCGGTGACGCTTGGACAGAAATTCCCATGTCAAGACTTTTTTTAGAACTGCATTGAAGGTTAGTAATAATTGGGTGAAGTTTTGAGAACAAACCATAAAGCTCCAGTGGTTAAAAGAAATGGCAAAAAATGTGAGTCACGGGGAAGAAGCTACCCTTTTCATTCGATCGATCGAACGATCTCATCGAGCGATCGATGAGGCTAGAATTTTGACAGTTTGCTCCTTTTTCTTATATAACCTTAATTTCTTTTGTGCACTTCTTTAGGGGTTGTATTCTAAGAAGAGATATAGAAACTCGGAGGGTCTTCAATGGAAGCCGTGGACGTAGGAGGAAGACAACAGTCATTTGAACGACCCTAGCAAGAAAACTTTGACAGTTCGATTTTCCTTAATTACGACCTTAGTGACATTGGGGGATTATTTAGGAGATTTTTAGTAGAGTTAACTATATAAAAACTAAGACGTAGAGTATCAAGAGATGGAGATAAGAGATTTTGAAGGTGAATAAAAATGTGAGATAAGACAACCTTTTTTCGAGTACGAGTCTCATCCTATTGGCTGGTGTTTCACACCACCCAATGATTTACCATGTTTATAGACTTGTAAAATTTTGTTATATCACCACTTGTAAGGACACAAATTTCCAATTGAGTCCTTTGTTGTTTGGGCTCAATTCTGAAAAAAAAACATTTGAGTCATAGGATAGTCTTCATGTTCATCCTTCAAGACTATGACACATAAAGTTGAAGACATAGCGACAAGCATTTCAAGAGGACATCATTTACTGGTTTGTGAGCCTCGTTTATGCGTCATCAACATCACATTGTTCCAAGGTCTACAAATGGTATGAATGCAATTATGTATATTTAGAACATTGGATGTTTTAATTGGGTGTATTTTATTAAATATTTTAAAAAGTTTTAACGACTTTACTTTACTCAGAAAAAATTATTTTAGAACTTTACATAAAAGCTTTTGCCTTAAAATGAAGTTTATATTTTTTCCAAAGTCGTCCAAACAAATCTGGGAACCAATGAGATTCCCAGGTCGTTCGAACGAGACTTCTAACGAGATTTTCATTTTATCACTGACTTATCATTATTAAAGTCGTTCGAACGAGTTTTGGCGGGAACAGTTTTTTGGTAGTTTTTCCCATTTTCTCACTACTTTGTCCCCACTACTTTTTGCCAGAATTAATGATGTTCGGGAACCAACTTTTTGAAGTAACATTTGTGAGTTTTCCAAAGCCTTTGAGAGAAAAAAATCTACAAAAAAAGGTTCAAGTTTGTGTGTTTCAATTTTGCCAAGAAATGATCTTCTAAAACACATTCACCCACTGTTTAGTTGAAATCGTAGTATTCTACACATATATATATATATATCGTGCTTGGAATATTTGGCACCGAGTTCTACTCTGCCAATCAAAGAGTTGTTTGGGTTTGCTTCTACATCCCACAAAGAAGAAGAGAAGTTTGTTGTTGCGGCGTTCCCACTTGGAGAAAAGCTTCGAGTGCGGGTTGACGGAGTCCAAAAGCTTCATTGGAGGAGTCCAAGGTTTCGGTGTAGTCCGGGATTATCGTCTAAGTAGAGGTTGGTACAAGAAAGACACGTCGGGGGATTGAAGGAGTCGAGTCGAGTTGTGTAAGTCATCTATCTTGTATTTGTAAAATCCGTACTTAGTGGATTTAAGGCTAGGGGCCGTCCAAGGTTTTTCCCATTTTGGGTTTTTCTCGTACATCATGGCGTAATGTGATTTATTTCTCTTTATCTTGCAAAATTACCTTAGAATGCATGCTTAGATAATTCAAGATAAAATTGGGTTTTATCACACTAAAGTTTAATTTGGTGCTAAAATTAGTTTGGGTGAAATTTTAGATTAATCTAATTGAAGTCAAGATAATTTAATTTGGTAAAAAAAAATTTGGCCTAATTTGTAAAAATGAATTAATTTGTGTAGGCTAATTTTAGGGCTTGAATTGAGTTAATTTGTTTAAGTGAATATTTATTAGTTGATGAATTTGATGTCATTTTTAGTTTAGTTTAATTTTAATTAGTAAGAAATTAAAATTTGATGGTTGTGTGTGTTGTATTGAACCATCATATTCCGCACTTTTAGGAAATTCATATTTAATTTTAAAAGAAAAATTAAAATTGGGAGTTCCAATGATTTCACTACTTATTCAGGTCCACTTCATTAGTGGTTGATTATGGTAATCTCTTTCCTACCTTCCGCTCTCAATTTTAAAAATAAATTAATTTAAAATCGAGGACGATGTTCCTTTTTATTTGGGGGTGGAATTTTATCAAAATCGTTCCTTTTTTGAAAAAAATTCAAAACCTAATTTTTTAAATTTTCGTGCAGTTTCTTTCATCTCACTCATTGATGTGAATTTTCTATCATCCATCTTTTGCATCTAGGGATCAAGCTACAAGTTATCTTTTTTTCCAAAGTAGCTTGTGTGATACATATCAAGGTATTTTGCACCATGAATTTCTAGACTCAACAAAATTCGAGCACTTATCACGTCACTACGGTTTAGAGTTGAAGAGTACTATAATTCTCAAGAAAACCTTAAGGATCACTAGTGAAGAGTTTAGCTTATGAGATTCGTGTCTTTCACCTTTTATAGAGTTTTGCGCAATCTTCGAGTCACAAGTTGATTCAACTTCCTTTGGGTCCGCTCTTAAATCGTTGTATGATCTCTTTATTCTTCATTAAAAAAAATTGGCTTGATCACTGAGAACGACATCAATTTCGAGTTGTAAGAAACATGTTTCTTGAAATTTGTCCTGATCACTAGACTTTTACCCATACATCCACATCATTACACCTTTCATTTTACATATCACCACCATCTACCATCCCTATTTTTATACCACCGCCGCCATCCAACATTTTGAAAAACAGAAGAGTGTTAGCATAAAAAAGAAAAAAGAGAAAAACAAAAAAAATAGAAAATATAAAAATATAAAAAAAATAGAAAAAATGAGAAAAGGAAGAAAAAAAGAAGAGAAAAAAAAGAGAAAATAAACTAGAGTTTGCAGTCGAGTTCTTGTGAGATAAAAAAAGTTCGTTCCTCAAGTGCAGAACACTCTTCTCCTTCATCCATCAAAACATTCATCATACCTCATCTCATCCCATCATTCTCATTTTATTCCCCCCTCACCCATATGCATCCATGTTTTCCCCTAGGTGTTAAGGCAAATGAAAGTCAACATGGTGAATAACTCTACGTTCTTACTATAACGATTATCATTCCTTTATGATTTAATTATTATTTATTTTCGCTTGCTGTTAATTTACGAAAGATAAAATTTGGCACCGGTCTATTTAAATTTCTAGGTGGTTAGTAACTTTAAAAATATTTTCGAGAGTGATGTTAAGAACGAGCCATACGAGACCAACGTTTTATTTTGATCACGGGTTGGCCACCCGGTATTTTAGTATGGGGGTGTCACATGTTTGATACAAAATCAAAATCGGAGAGGGTTTGATACCGAAACGAAATTGAAATCTTTGCTCTCGATGACTCATTTGTGTACAAACATGTGTGTTTATGTGTGTGAACAAACATGTGTATTTTTATGTCTGAATGAACATGTTTGTTTATGTGTGTGTGTGTGTGTGTGTGTGTTCGAAAAAGATATAGAGATAGAGAACGTACCTACGAACGAGCTAAAATCGGAGGGCTAGATGATCGAAGGTGGATTTTGGTTGGAGGAGCATGCCTGATTTTGGGTGAAGATGGCTGAGAATTTGGGTTAGGTCACTTTGGATAAAGAGTTCCGATTTGAGATGGGGGGAAATAGTCCACTATTTTTTTCATTACTCGCGTGTATAGAGGAAAAAATATGTCATAGATATAAAAAGCAGTCATGACATGTACTATTAAATATGACACTTGTAATTAAATTGTCATATACATTAACAGGAATAAATTTATAATGACAGTTTGTAAATAATATGTCATTTAAGTAATACTATTATACTTTAAATGACAATTTTTTTAACTGTCTTAAAGTCATTTTTACAATTGGAATTTCACACTTTATTTCACCCCCCCTCTCTCTCTCTCTCTCTCTCTCTCAACACAGGTACATTTATGACCTCTCTCACATTCTCTATTTGTTTATTTCATTATGTGTTTATATATATATATATATATATATAAGGTGTCCAATTTATGTTGTTCAAATTTGATTAACGATTTTTGGGAAATTTCTCCATTTTATTAGGTGTTGTTATGAAATTACTATTGAATTTATGATTACTAACATTTAATGTACTATTTTTTTCACACAACTAATTTTAAGTAGTATTAGGCCTTCAAACAAGAATATTTTAGCTTTCTCAAAGAAAGTAATTGATTGTCTGTATTCCTCTTTAAAACCCTATAATTTTTAATTATATTTTAATCCTTATAATGGGGGTATGCTGTTATTAAAGATTGTAGTTTTTAAGATTTTGGTCCAAGTGGGAAATCCATCATGTTGATCCATGTTTGATTAGTATAAGTGGGCAACACCTGAAAAAAGGGGTTTATAAGAATCGGGGTGAAAATTGATCTTAGAGTCAGTAACACATTTGAGATTGTAAGTGCGAGAATTTAATTATCTTTCAGGATGTCCAACTAGTTTTTCTAGATGAATTAACGTTGTAATGATAAATAGGATTCTAGAATATCACATTTGTAGGTATGAATGCGTATTCACATTGAAATTTTATGTCAAGGAAAATTACCCCGCGCTGATTTGGTGTTACTTAGATGCCAATGAGGGTGGCGACCCAGCCATAAAGATTATCACCTTTATGAGTCGAAGTTCAAGTTAGTTAAATATATTATATATAAATGGTTAAACATCACATTTTCAAACATACATAATCCTTAATAATGTACATAATAAATGTGTGTGGGTGTGTGTGTGTTTGATATTCTCACATGTTACATATTGAAATATGGACCTATTTATTGTTAGAAAGTGTATATGAAACGCTTGATGTAGAATTCTATATGAACTCTCATGTTCTATAATTATCGATTTCTCTCAAAAGCAAGATGTATATCGTGGAAGTCACACCAAAGGGGGGAACCCTTTCCAATTCACACAACCAAACTACATACCTGAATATAGATGTCCAGCCTAGGACACACATGTTAGATTATCGGTTTTGACCCGAAACTCTGCCAAAATTTTGGGTCATCCTGTCTCCCCAATTTTCACGCATTTTTAAAACGGGACCCTGCCTGTGAGCCTGGTTACAAGTCCAAACATAACTTTACGTATGTTATAAACCCAACTTTTCCAGGCTCGGGTCCTGTCCAGTATTTTATTTCGCATTTATGAGAATTTAATACAAGTGGGAACATAATAAACATAATAATCATGCTAAGACTCGTCTCTCGTCTCTTCCCTTTTCTCTTTCCCAAAAATCAGCCAAAAATGATTTTCCTCTTTTATTAAAAACACAAAAAACATTTTCAATCTCATATTTTCCAAAAAAAAAAATCAAAAAAATATTTACCTCCTTTTCTAAAAATAAAAGTTTCCCTTTTTCGTTCCCGAAAATAAATTCAATTTTTTTCTACTTCTCAGGTCAATGACATACCCTTGGCCTGGCTCCCTATTGGCTTCGGTCTTCAGTCAAACCACCCCGAAGTTCTATCAGTTCTTTACTTCCCCCGAGTTCGAGACTCACCCATTTTTCATGGAGAATATGGATCAAGTGCCGAATGTACAACCGGATTTGTTAATGGTTTTGGCTCATCTCATTGCCAAAATTGATAATCTTCAAATCGAAGTTCATGAGATATAATGAAATCGGGTCCCTATCCCTGAGGATCTAGAGGTCATTTTCCCTCGCGCCATGGGTCCGCCTTCACCAGAGCCTATCTGGGTTCCTGAAGAATACCACCATGCTCCATGTGCTCCTCTTGCTAATGGGCTGCCACTAGCCCAACTTTCCATGCCAAACCTTGCTCAGACCGGGGCTAATTTACCCATAACTGTTGATACAAAAGAGGAAGAACTAAAAACGGTCAAGGAAGACCTCAAGTTGCTAACCAAGAAATTTGACCAGGTCCGAATCTTTGGAAAGTACCTGGACTACACCCACATGTCTCCCTATCGTAAAGTCAGGTTACCAGAAAAATTCAAGATGCCCAATATCGAGAAGCTTAGAGGTAGTGGACCCCCGATCATTCATCTATGTAGCTATCACCGATCCATGACTCTCCTAGTGGTTCCAAAGAAATAATGGCTCAGATGTTCCAGTAGACTTTGAAGGATAGCACCCTCCGTTGGTTCCTGTCCCTTGAAGAATCCAAAATTCATAATTGGGAAGACGTTGCCTGTGGGTTTATGTCTCAATACAAGTACAATGAGGAGCCAGAGGTTACCCGTTGTGACTTAGAACTACTTAAATAAAATCTTTAGGAATCAGTCAGCAACTTCATGGAAAGATGGAGAGAAAAAGCAGCTACCATTACCAATCAGCCTTTCGAAGAAGAATAAGTAAGAATTGTGATGAAAAATTTCCTACCCCATGTCCGATAAATAATGGGAGGACAGTATTACCCTCACTTTTGAGCCCTAAGAGAAGTATGAGTAGAAATCTAAGAAGGTCTTGCCAAGATAGAAGTTGAACCGAAGAAAATCTCTAGATAGTTTTCTCCTAGAAAGTTTAAAAAAACTCCTAATACTACAGTCTCTAGTATCAACGATATCTCTCAGCCAGTGGCTTCATAGGAACTAGAAAGTTGCCCAAACCCAATCCAAAAATAATATACCAAGCTTCACGCTCCTCTCCCCAAAGTTTACCAGGCTCTCTTAAACTAAAATCGGATCATCAAACCCTTGGACCCTCATCCACTACCAAATCCGCTTCCAAAAAATTTCAAACCTTATGCCTATTGTGACTATCACCAAACTGCTAGCCATACCAACGACGAATGTTCCCATCTTCGAAACAAAATCTAAACCCTGATTGATAGGGGTATCATCGCCCCACCAACTAATCCTAAACCAAACACTACTCATAATCCACTCCCAAGTCATACAAATGCCATCTTCCTAGAAGAAGACTCAAAACTCGACCCATCTACCCAAATCATACCGAGTAAATCACCAACCATACCCATATGCTCTCCTAAACCTCTCCAAATATTCCCATATTTCCTCATACACCCTACCAAACTTGTCGATCAAACCTTATCACTCCTCACCAGATCCTGCATCCTTATTCGTACCTATTCTAGGGGGTAAGGATATTGAATCATCAAAAGTGCTGAACCAACTCCTAGAGTTCGGGCTAAAATTTCCCTCCTAGAAGACCATCGACTATCAGAGATTCAGTGGGTTATTCTTAGAATCTGAAAAATGGTCCCGAGAGTCGGACAACTGGGTAGTGCCAGCCGACGAAGTCAGTCTAGATGACCTGCTCGAGATCATGGAAAATTTGTTTCGATAAACTCGTGTTAGTTATAGCCTATTCGAGCTTCTTGACACTTTGAAATTATAATGGCACCTAGTTCCCTTAGTCTTACGTTTACCTACCGAATGGGAGGAATTATACGAAGAGGCCATAGAAGTTATAGAGTGTATAAACTTTGCATGGAAATATAATATCATTGCCACTGGATGGGGATATGATTTCGAAGGTTTAGATGAAGAGATAGATTCAAGAAAGACTAGTCTGATAGACAACCTATGTGGAATGATATCATTCAAGGAGGTTCTAGGAGAGATTAACTAGGTAGTTGAGCAACCTGACATCAATAAAGAATTAAGGTTTCTATTTTCCCCTCTTTCGTTAACAACATGTCCAGGTCAGGGAGACATTACCAGAATTTGAACTTACAACCATCAACAAGCGATAAAGGGAAAGGTGTTGAGAATCTTCCTATGCCTGAAATGACCCATGAAGAAGGCAAGGTCTTTGATCAACTGAAGAAAACTCAAGCTAACATCATTATATGGGAACTTTTCATATCTTCCCAACTACATCGAAATGACATAATGAATCTACTCACAAGACCCACATTTCCTCCCTTAACCACCCAGAAGAAGCAGTGAACCTGGCTAGATCCTTGACCTCTACTCAAATGCTCTCCTTTTCTGAAGAGGAAATCCCTAAGAATGGTCCCAAACACAATCATGCTCTCAATATCTCTATCGAAGTCATGGGAAAAAAATCCCCTCTCACTCGTCGACAACATATCAGCTCTAAATATTTGCCCATTAAGAACCCTTAACTGTTTGGGACTGAAAGTGAACGACCTTTCTCCAACCTCTACTGTCGTGCGTGCCTATGATAATACCCATCGAGAAGTAATGGGATCTATCAAGATTGCAATGGGGGCTGGACCTATAAATCCTGTTGTTAAATTCCAAGTCATTGACATCCCAACCTATTTTAATCTGCTACTCGGACGACCGTGGCTCCATAACATCAAAGGGGTGTCTTCTTCCCTTCATCAGAAATTAAATTTATTTGCCAATGGACAAGTTATCATCATCTTGGGATATAGTGACAACACTAAGAATGCAAGCACTAGTAATTCGGTACTTGAGATATAACACGGGATGAACGATATGCTCCTATCAGGCTTCCAGGTCGAACCACTCCTACTCCCAGTAAGGGATGACTTCAAAGATAGGGTTTTCCCAGAATATAATCAAACTCTTGATGATGATGACTTTGCACATGAATAATTCTTAACTGATCTAAATAAGGTTAATAATAACCAACATAACCACGCTCAAGTTACTAAAGATGAAACTGTTATTATTAATCTCGGGTCTAGTAGCCAAATGCGCGAGATTAGGATAGGGGAAACAATTAATGAGCACAAGCCCATGTAACTCGAAGAGCTACTGAAGGAGTTCGTGGATGTTTTTGCATGGTCCTATGATAATATGCCCGGCATTAACCTTGAAATAGCACAACATGAGATTCCAGAGCTCCCCAAAAGTAAATCGGTCATACAGAATCTGCGAAAGCTCTGTACCGAATGGTCACTCAAAGTAAAAGAAGAAGTAATCAAGCAACTGAATGTGTGATTCATTCGTGTGACTGAATATCCCATATGGCTAGCTATTATCGTTCCTATCCCGAAATCAGGAGGAAAGGTTCACATGTGTGTCGATTACCGAGACTTGAATAAAGCCTCTCCGATAGATGATTACCTGCTACCGAACATAGATATAATCGTGGAAAACACAACCAGTCATGCTCTCTAGTCATTCGTTGAATAATTTTTCGGATATAACCAGATCAAGATGCACCCTGATCATCAAGGGAAAATCGCATTCATTACCTCTTGGGGAACCTTTTACTATACAGTCATGCCATTTGGTCTGAAAAATACAGGGGCTACCTACCAAAGGGCTGCCATAACCATACTGCATGACCTAATACACAATGAAGTTGAGGTCTATGTAGATAACATGATTATCAAGTCCATGACTAGAGAAGGTCATATTCTCTCTCTCTGAAAATTATTTGAACGACTGCAAAAGTATCAAATGTGGCTTAACCCATAGAATTGTGTCTTCGACGTTACCAAAGGGAAACTATTGGGATTCATGGTCAGTGAGAAAAGGATAGAAGCAGATCCTTCCAAGATGAAAGAAATACTTGAGAAGCCACTTCCTAGAATGGAGAAAGAAGTCTGAGTATTCCTTGGGAAATTACACTACATGAGTCGATTCATTAGCAAATTGACTTCCATTTGTGAACCCATCTTAAAAATCCTCCAAAAGGATTAAACCAAGGTTTAGAACAAAGCTTGCCAAGAAGCCTTCGAACGAACTAAGAAATACATGATCTGACCTCCAGTGATCATGCCACCGTAACCTCGTCTTCCCTTACTCATATACCTAACTGTGATCGATTCTATAGTCGGGGGCTCTGCTAGCCCAATTCCTTGAAGAAACCCATAAGGATAAATCCATTTACTATGCCAATCAGAAATTTGACGGTGACAAAGTAAACTACACCGCCTTCGAGAAAGCATGTGTCACCCTTATCTGGGTTACCCAAAAGTTACGGCACTACATGCTTGCCTTCCGCATCAGACTCGTATCCCGAATGGATCCCATCAAAAAACTACTTGAGAAGCCCGCCATATCCCGCCAAATGGCACATTAGTTGATGCTTCTAGATAAGTTTGAGATCACTTATGTCACACAAAAAGCCATAAAAATAAGAGCCATCTCTAACTACCCTATGTAAGAGGCTGATGTTTGGATTTTAGAATTCCCAGATAAGAATATCCTTTGCACCTCCCACAAAGATATTTGATGCCAAATGTTTTTTGACGGCGCTACCAATAAAAAATAATATGGCATTGGGATTATCCTAATTTCCCTTGACGACTCCTACATTCCCATTGCCATCAAATTGGATTTCCCATGCACTAACAACATGACTGAATACGAGGCGTGCACGGTAGGCCTCAAAGTTTCCCTCATGAAATAAATTTGATACGTCGATGTCTATGAGGATTCATCCCTTATCATTAGTCAAGTACTGAGGAAATAGAAAGTCAAGGATGAGAAACTCTTACCCTTGAAGAACCGGCTTCCCAACTTAAAGAAATCACCTTCCATTTCCTGCCCCGAACAAAGAATAACTTGGATGATGTCCTTGCCACCTTAGCCTCCATGATTGACATGCCTGAAGGAATATTCATGGCTCCCTTCCTTGTCTAAAAAAATATAAACCAACCCACTACTACCACATCGAGCTCTGCACAGAGGAAGAATCCGAAATAGCTGACTGTTGGTAATATGATATTTGGCGTCTCTTCCCACACGGTAGGTACCCTCCAGGAGCTAACAGGAAATACCGAGCAACTCTTCACAGACTTGTCACCCAGTACATTATCAGTGATAAATAACTCTTTAAGAGGAACTTCGATGGAACCCATTTGTATTGCGTCGCAGGGGCTGACATTGAAAAGATGATGTAGAAAATCCATAGCGAGGAATGAGGACCCCACATGAATGGCCATATGCTCACCAAAAAGATCATTCGATAGGTATACTACTAGACTACTGTGGTACAAGACTACACAGTCTACGTGCGAAGATGTCTCAAATTCCAATAATTCTCCAACTTACAACATCTGCCTCCACAAGAACTATAGAGCATGACTTCTCCCTACCCATTTTCCACATGGGGCACCGACATCATAAGGAAAGTTACAGTGAAGGCATCTAATGGGCATGAGTTCATCCTAGTTATTATTGACTACTTCACCAAATGGGTCGAAGCTGAGTCATACACAGTTCTGAATGCCAAGAAAGTGGCCAAATTCATTAAGAAAACATCATATGCCGATATGGGGTCCCACACGAGTTGGTATCAGAAAATGGGTTACATTTTACAGCAAACTTCATAGAAGTGGTCAACGAGTATGGAATTCAAAGACATAAATCCTATCCATACCGACCTCAAACCAATGCAGTATTTGAAGCAGTCAATAAGAATCTCAAAACCATCATCAGTAAGATGACCGAGAGTTGTCGTGATTGGGCCGATAGGATTCATTGCGCCCTCTGGGGCTACCGCACTTCAGTGACAACCTCTACTGGGGCTACCCCTTACTCTTTAGTCTATGGTATGAAAGCAGTCCTACCCATGGAGCTAGAAATACCCTCATTGCACGTCATGCTTAAAAGAAAAGTTAGCGAAGAAGAGTGGTACCAAAGCTGTCTTGACGAGCTGACCCTCCTAGATGAGAAGAGATTGAAAGATTTATATCATATACAAGGGTACCATTGCCGTATAGAACGATCATTCAATAAAAGAGTCAAGGACTGCGGTGTTCGAGAGGAGGACTTAGCCCTCAAAGAAATAGTAGAGCCCATCTGGGACCCTAGAGGGAAATTCAATCCTAATTGGAGCGGCCCCTGCATTGTGAAGAAGATCCTATCGAATGGCGTTGCTATGCTCACCGACCTCAGCGGAAAAGAAATGGCGCATCCAGTCAACCTTGATCGTCTCAAGAAATTCTACCCCTTGTCCTAAATCTCGACGCGCTACGACTCTTCTCATCTCCCTTATATTCTAGAAGAAAACTCTTCATTTCCCCTACACAGAACTACGTGGGCCTGATGCTCTAAAAAAATTCAAAAAATGAATTTCAAAATTTCTCAAAACCCTTAGAGGTACGTAGGTAGCTCATTCTATTGGCATGAGCCTGACTCCCTTCTTTTTCACAAAATGCTATTCTTTTCTTATCCTCGTGAACGACAGTTCATTTTTAATATATACATGAACAAAAGGATTATGTACGCCTTAGAGATTGGTATATATAATTCAAAATGCAAAAATTCATCAAAAGGCATAACTAGATGATTAAAAACATATTTATTTCATCATCTGAAATTTCCAGTTGATTACATCGGTGTAAGGACTCAAACGACTTCCATGGCCAAAAAACCCAAATAATAACAAGCCCCACTACTCCTGAAAATCACTCCAATTTTTCCCCAAAAACACAAAAACAACACCTATTACAAAAATCTTCACAAAACCCTACCCACAACTTCCCAAGGAACCAACACCATCATCACCTGCATCCTAGACTCCCCAAGCCTCCCCTGCATGGATGGAGTATCACATACGCTCCATGGAGCGATAAGCCCGAACCAACTTGGGGTAGACCACAATGCCTCCCTCCATGGTGTCAGATATAGCAAACCACCTTTGACCAGTCTCCAAAACTAGCATCCTGGCCACTACGTTCTTCCACAACCACTTCGTGTAGTTCCCAAAGATATGCTAGACTCGCCCAGTAGACTGAGAAGGATGGGTCGACGGACCACGATTCTCCCACAGGGAACCAAGACGCATGCGCATAGATTCTGTCACATCCTCCATAGGAAAGAAGTTTGGTGCTCGCGATGGAATAATTTTCTCCCAACCATATTGGCATAGTAGCCTCTAGGGAAAGTAGAAAGAGGTCTGCCTTAGGCCAACCAGTCTGACGTACTAGTACTCTCCAAGCTCCAGAATTGGCAACAACTCCCCCACCAAGGCATAGACAAGCGTAAGCCATATGCCCCATGATCTACAAACCAGTTCCCCCAACTCTCAATGTCCAGGCCCATGCTAATGAATTAGTGTGAGAAGAAGTTTTGAACCGCCGGTAAGGGATACTCAGGTGGGACCGCCATACGAAACCTGTCTGACAGCCACATAAACATCATTATAGGAATCCCTCTCACAAAGTCAGAACGACCCTCCCTCACGCCATCTAGGCCATTGAAGGTCTTCGCCAATATCACCATCGTGGTATTGCGATGGTACAACATCTAAGAAATAATAGTACCCAGTTGGGGGTCCATCGGCGTCTCCTCAGTCACCAATAGAACTTTTGAAATAATGCTTAGAATGATGGCCCCAGTATATCCAGCATCACCCACGTCCTGCGAATGCACAAACTGCAACACCCCTGGGAGGGAAATCATTCCCCCCGTGACCAATGGCCTGGCAACCGAAGGCAAAATATGAAGAAGCCCAGCCAACAATTACCTAGGGGAAAGGGAAAACTCAGGCAAAGTTGCATCAAAGCTAGGATTTATCCCCATCATGGAAGAAAATTACTCGTAGGTAGGATAAATTTCATCCAACCCAAAGCGGAAGACATGATCCTCGGCATACCAAAACTCGATAGCCACCATCAGTATGTTTCAATCAATGGGCTGGTTCTTCCACAAAGAGATTCACCGCATGTGAAAGGTGTCATAATCAACATTGTAAGAACACATTACTTCTAAGGCTTCGAGGTAGTTGGCAAACTCAATGCTATCAAGGAGAGACATCTTGCAAGACTAAGAGATAGAAAGAAAGAAAGAATGTGGAAATGGAAGAAAGTGAAAGTGTGAGGAGGAAAGTCCCATCCACACCCCCATTTTATACTTAGAAACTCCAAAGCCAGGACAAGGAACCCTGCAGAAATTGGAGTAAAACTTGCCCCCACCAAGTACCAAGCAATTGAAGAAAGTGAAATCAAAGTTTTGGATTGATTGGAGTGGACTGTCATGCCGATGGGCAGGATAGCGGTCATACCGATTGGCAACCCCTCATTTTGGGAAATTTCCCTTTTTCCTCTTTTGTCAAAATAAAAAAAATAAAAAAATAAAAACCAACGAAAATAATTTTTATCATACGGGAATTCTGAATTTCCTTTATACTTATGCTTTACTAATCCCATTTTAAATAAAATCCTTCTCAAATCAATTTTTAAAATTCTTTTTACTGTCTCAGCAGCAAAGTATAAAGAGCATCTACATTAATCACTAAACCAAGAAAATTAACAAAAAACTTCATTAACATTAACATTTTGTAGTTAAAAGAAAAAAAACAGGACTCAGTCCGAACCCAATCTCTCTTTATCTCTCTCTCTCTCTCTCTTCTCTATTTTATTTTCTCTCTCTTTCCCCCTAGGATCCCCCATCCCTGCGGTGCGCCCTCTCCCCCTGCAGCAAGATGAAGTGTCCCCACTACTAAAGTCAGATCCTTCCCCAAATAAAGCAGATGGAACCAAGCAAGAAGGAACAAAAATCGCCTCATGAATATGAGTAGTCATCGCGGATATCCAGTCCCTGATGTCCTTCAACCAAGTGACCGAAACACTGATATGCATCGAGGAAGAATAGAAAAGATCAAATCAGTTAAGAATGAGGAAAGCGAAAGAAATCAAGGAAATAAAAAAAGATGTACCGTAGGCCGAATGACCTCCTTCGTCAAACCCAACTCCTTTGGGTCCATCGCATGAGGGCGATGCTACAGATGCACAGACCCCCCATCAGCACACCAAAGGTTGTAACTAGGGTAATGAAGTCTCATGAAAGAAGGCCATGAAGTCGTTTCCATCATTGCTGACGTAGTCGCACCACCTGCGCTATGAGAAGACCCCACCTACCGACTCGAGCCACCCCTGGGGAGAGGCATCATATCATAAATGCTAGGGGGAATCATCCAACTCATAAAGAAGTCCATCAAATCATACATCACCATTATGTCAGTGTACAGGGAGTATGGCTCTCCTATCGTTGCATCAACCCCGACATCATAAGACATCTCCCGCACGTGCCTCATGAAGAGAGGGGGCCTCATCGACGGCACTGCAACCTCGTTCTCCACAATATGATGGACTAACCTACCGCTAAGATACCACGAGTAACCAAACTCATGTACCATTAGGCGTCACATTTACGCATGTCCCCCAGTCACCCCGGTGTGATGAATAACCGTCCCCCAGGGATAAAAGGTCCCCTATAAATCCCCAGTAAAAGTAAAGGATCGGTATCAATAAAATGGCATCAAAGGAAAAGAACAATCTCAAGGATAATATAATGCTTAACCGCTCGCTCGTCAGTCCATTCAAGACCTGACGCACTGCCTCTAGAGAAAGGTTCTTCTTCAACTGCCGATTGGACCTCCGCCATCAAAACATTCGAAAAAAGTCCCCAACAGAGTCATTTTTCAAAGATAACAATTGGGTGTTCAACCTAATCACCTCATAGAACCACATCTGCAAAGGACGAGGACCAGTATTCAAGAAATCAAAAGGAAATGCATGAATAAAAAATGCGAATGCATAAAGCAAAATACGCAAAATAAAGAATACCTCCACACGATATGTGGCCCTAGTAAAAGTTAGCTGACAGCACTAGCTGAATACATCCAAAGAATAGTAAAGGGTCGCCAAAGCCAATCTCCCCCAATCATAGAGGCGGATGTGCGGAAACATCCTTGGAAATGGCAGAAATCATAAATGGATGACGTCGCCACTCGTCGCCACCAAAAAACCTCCCAATACCGATAAGATAAATAGACGGGCCATCTGACGCACCTATTGCTTGTCGTTCTCGTTAATCCTCCTCCTCGGTAAAAGTTCCCTTAAAGAAGACAGGCGGAGGGAATCTCTAAAAACCACCCTCTCCACGTCACCAAGTGCCGCCATCACTGCCTCAACCGTCACCCCCGACAGTAATTATAGAGAATCATTTTCCCCAGCAACGTCTCCAAAGGATGCTCCAAATTTTCCCAAGCTAGAAAATCCCTGGATCACTCACTATTCCCCAGCGGAACCCCAAATCTAATATTTATCCGCAGTGGAATCCCTGAATTTCCTGAAGGAAACTACACCTCTTTTTTATTTGAATTGACCTCAGTTTGGTATCATCACTTTAGTCAGGTGAGAATTGACCTCGGTCCTCGGTTGTCACCCATTTTATGTCAAAATTGGCCTCGATCTTATATCGTCACCTTAGTTAGGTCAGAATTGACCTCGGTCCTCGTCCATCACCTCTCTCAAGTGAGAATTGACCTCGATATTGGATCGTCACCTTAGTTAGGTCATAATTGATCTCAGTCTTCAATTGTCACCTCTTTCAAGTCCGAATTGACCTCGGTCTTAGATCGTCAGCTTAGTTAGGTCGGAATTGACCTCGGTCCTCTCTCGTTGCCTCTTTCAGGTCTGAATTGACCTCAATCTTGGATCGTAACCTTAGTTAGGTCAAAATTGACGTGGTCCTCGATCGTCACCTCTTTCAGGTCAAAATTGACCTTAGTATAGGATTGTCACCTTAGTTAGGTCAGAATTGACCTCGGTCCTCGATCGTCACCTCTTTCAAGTCATAATTGACCTCGGTCTTGGATCGCCACCTTAGTTAGGTCAGAATTGACCTTGTTCCTTGATCGTCACCTCTCTTAAGTGAGAATTGACCTCGGTCTTAGATCGTCACCTTAGTTAGTTCAGAATTGACCTCGGTCCTCGGTCGTCACCTTAGTTAGGTCTGAATTGACCTCGGCCCTTGGTCATCACCTCTTTTAGGTCAGAATTGACTTCAACCATCTGAATTGGTTATCCACATCCATTAGGTCTGCAGAACTGACCTCCTTACATTTTGTGGTGTTTATTCTATGAACATCACTTGTTCCAAGCTCACCCGTTGAGGAGATCTGTAGACTACACATTCTAGGACCCCCTCAGTCTGTCCTTAAACTCCTAGAAATTCCCCCTTCCATCGCAAACCTATATCATACTCCGAGTACCGATCAAGAGACCATCAGGAGCCCCCGGTCCCCATTTGACTTCGATCAACTCCACCATCAGAGAAAAAGAGCTTTGAGCCTTCTAAGGGAACTGAAACCCCTTTCCAACGGTCTACCCCTTGCACAAAATAGCATAACCTTTCGGACAAACGATCAGTTTTCCCCTAAAAATTGATTCGGAGGCCACCGAGCTCTCATGAACTCCGTTCAACCCAAGTCAACTCTTCATATTAAACGAGACTAAATTAATCTCTGAAGGGAACTAAATACACTTTCTAACGATCCTCTATGTGCGCGATTCTGACCTACAGTTTGGATGAACAATCCATTTTACTCCGAGAGGTCATTGGGCACTTTCGTACCCTGGTTGACTAGGGTAAACTTTTCGAACTGAGAGAAACTCTTTGGAATGCGGAAGTACATCTCCTTACCTTTCCAACGGTCCACCCCGTGTTCAATTTTGACTTACCATGCGGATGAACAATTCATTTGAGTCCGACGATCTCCTGTCCAAAGGACCGACATGCACTTCTAAGCCACATTTGACCCAAATTCAACTCTCGGACCTGAGAGTGATCCAAAGGACTCTCAAATACCTTTCATATGGTATTCCCCGTGAACAATTTGGAGTAACAAATTTTTTCTACAGTTGTTTTTACAGAAAAGTCCACACGAGACTGCTAATTGGCAGGTCCTAAACCATGCCTATCGGCACAATGTCAAGGTTGAACTTCCAATAGGCACCCCCTGGGGTATGCCAATCGGCACCCCCTGAACCTACAAATAACGACCATGAACTCATTGCTAAGGATGAGAAAAAACCCATCATCATCAGTGATCTTAACAACATTATCTGGAAACCAACGAAGTTCCATATGAGAAATCCCATTCAAGCCTAAATCCCCATCCGTTTCACACCAAATTTGGCAAATATCCTTCTCTCTCATCGACATCAAAAGGAGTTCAAGCTTCAAGAAAAGTACAATTCTTTCTCTCTCTCTTTTAATTTCTTCTTTTATATAAGTTACCTTAAATTAATAATCTAGTTTCATTCTATTTCATACATATTGGCATCTAAACTTTTATTAGTATATTTCACATACTTTATTTTTCATAAAAAATGAAAACAAATAAAAGAGGGTTACACCTAAAAATTCCGAATGGAATTATCCACCACACTTTTCCAAAACTAGAAACACATTTTCTACACCCACACACTTAATAAAATTCCATTCGAACCTATGGGATAAACCCCACCCCTATTCCACATTCGAACTACATGGATTTTGATGCATTTATAGGGTACGTAGGCGTCTAGGATTAAAATCCGAGACTCGAGTCCAATTTTCTAATTTTCCAAATTCTCTAATTTTTCATAATCCTCAAAACTACTCATTATCATCATACATATATATTACATATTTTTTAGCATCTCATCCCACACATAATATCGTTTCCCAATAATGATAAATATCATGATGAACGCTCATATTATATCTTCTACATTTATTACTTTTTAGGGAATATTCCTACATATGACCTCACCCTATCTTTTCCATGAAATGGGTCGAACGATTCCAATCTCCATTATATAAAGACATGCATACACTTCACGGGGATAAAAATAAAAATATTAACATTTTCCCATGAGAAATCGAAAGCGAAGGATGAGTGCCTAACATATTCCCCTTTCGTAACTCATCCGCTGGACCTCCGATCTATTGGTTTCGCATGCATCAGTTTTTTCCTTGATGCGGATATCTTGAAAGTGGCAACATATTCTTATACTTGCTTTGAGCAAAATAGGTTAGCGACTCTATCTCTTTACATTCACCCCACACCGACGACGACCGAAGCCCCTTTTTCAAAGAGAAGGGTGTGAGACTGCGACACAGCTTGCATGGGGGATCCTCTTTCTCCTATATCCCCTTGGAACGAACGCCGCGCCGACCGGGATGGCCACACAGACCAATACCCTAAATAAATACAATTAGCTGTAAAGTCGATTTTGTCTGAAAAGGTGCCTGAAATGATATGAACACTCAAAAGGAAATATTAGTTGAGTTAGTTCAAGATGAGATATGAATCGTAGCACAGATACTCAAGTTCTTCTCCCCCAAATGTTCTCAAATATACAAGGGGTAAAAAAATAGAAAAAAAATATGAGGATGTAACAAATAAATGCATCCACAAATAATATTATAATTAGGGGAAGAGTCATGGGTCTCCTACATTAAATAGTTTTAGGAGGCGTCTTTTGTCATTTGAGAAACGTCGATGCCCTAAAACCTCAGAAACCAATTATTACCAAGAAACTACCTGGGATATGATAAAAATGTAGATGTTATATTCTCCAATGGTTTGGTAAAAAGATCAGCAAGTTGTTTTTCAGTTTGAAGATATTCAATAATGAGATCTTTAGATTCTACTAGATCAAGAATGAAATGATGTCGAAATTTAATGTTCTTAGTCGTCGAGTGTTTTAGAGGGGTTTTCAAAATATTTATGGTGCCCTGGTTATCACAATAAATGGTTAATTAATTTTCGGTGAACAACTACCTGCTGCAATATATTCAGATTGTTAAGCATAATTGTTAAGCATCTGTCTAATCCATAACAGTTGTGGACAACAACTACCTGCTGCAATATATTCAGATTCTGCACTAGATAAAGTAATATAATTTTTTTTCTTACTAGACCAACCTACTAGGTTCTTTCCTATGTAATAACACGCGCCATACGTCCTCTTGCTATCGTCTAAACAACCTGACCACTCGGCATCAGTGTATCCAACAATAGAACAAGTGGTGTCCTTAGTGTATCAAATACCATATTTTAGAGTTCCCTTAACATATTTACAATTCTCTTAACGCGCAATAAGTGAGTTTCCTTAGGGCTACTTTGATATATATCAAAAACACAAACAATGAAGGAATATCAGGTCTAGAAGCAGTAAGATATAAGAGACTCCCTATCATACTTCGATATAGAGTAGGATTAACATTTTTCCCACTTTCATCCTTAGATAATTTTATTGAAGTACTCACAGAAGTTCTAGAAGGTCTAGAATTTTCTAATCCAAACTTTTTACAAGATCAACAAAATACTTGTATTGAATGATAAATAAGCCATTATTACATTGTTTTACTTGTAGACCTAAAAAGTATTGAAGTTCACCAACGAGTGACATTTGAAATTCAGCATGCATAATGTTGAAAAAATTCTTAACTTCTTTATAACAAGTGGATCCAAATATTAAATCATCAACTACACTTGTTCTATCAAAACATGGTTGTCATCTTTACTAATGAACAAGGTTTGATCGTTTCCTCCACGGACATATCCTTTAGAAACTAGAAATGTAGACAGTTGCTCATACCAAGCTCTAGGAGCTTGTTTGAACCCATATAAGGCTTTCTTAAGCCAAAAGATGTCGTCAGGCTGCAATGGATCTACAAACCCCTTGGGTTGTTCTACGTATACATCCTCAGTTAAAATTCTGTTTAAAAATGCGGACTTAACATACATTTGGAACAATTTGAATTGCAGGTGACATGATATAGCAATGAGAAGACGAACTGACTTGAGACGAGTAATAGGTGCAAAAGTTTCGTTGAAGTCAATTCCCTCTATCTGAGAATAACCTTGTGCTACCAACCTTGATTTATTTCTAATGACCTCCCCATTTTCATTTGTTTTATTTTTTAAAATCCATCGTGTGTTGATAACCTTCGAATCTTTTGGCCTTGGAACTAGATTCCATACACCATGACTCTAAAACTGGACAAGCTCTTTTCTTATAGCATTGATCTAGAATGGGTTAGAAAGTGCACCATTTACATTTTTAGGTTCCTCAAGGGAAATAAAACATGCAAATTGAGTTATTTTTTGGATTTGGGATCTTTTTCGAACCGGTTCAGAAGGATTACCAACAACTGTTTCAATGGGATGGTCTTTAAAAACCCAAGTGGGTACTGAAGGATTCTCATGTGGCGGTGAATCAGTGTCTACATGACGTTCAATTGAAAATGTTGGTTCATCCTCATCTAGTGGCACTGATTTACTAACACTGATTTACTTACACTACAGGAGGTTCAATTGAAAATGTTCCCTTACCTATGATCTGAGATGAAATACCATTTCCAAACATGAGATTACCTCGTAGGAAGTCTGTCTTGTTTTTTAATTTGGTTTCATCCCCGGTCATATGTTTAGAACATCCGGAGTCCATATACCATCCAGATGAAGTGCGTTGTGCCTTTAAAGCAGTAATGATAATGTTGCACTTGAGTTGGGGTAATAGGTTAACCAGAAAGTAGGAAAATTCAATTTTAGCCCAGAAAACTTTATAAACTAATTTAAAGTTTTAATTAGAAATCTTTCTGAAAATAAAAATGCAGTTTTAGATAAACCTAACACCCAATAAACAAGTTCCAAGCTCCTATATATATATAATTGCATTCATACCTTGGGAGCATGGAACTTTGGTTGATGACGTATAAACGAGGCACGAAACCGGCATGATGATGAAGCTTTATACTCTTTTCCGCTACGTCTTCAACAAACTTTTCATAGGCTTGAGAAAATTACAATTAAAAACAACCCTATGAATAAATTTTTTTTGTCCGGAATTGAGCCAAAACAATATATCGACTCAATTGGAAATTTGTGTCCTTACAGATCGACATGTGCTTCCAAGCCACATTTGACCCAAAGTCAACTCTCGGACCCGAGAGTGGTCCAAAGGACTCTCAAAGGCCTCTAAAATACCTTTCAAATGGTATTCCCCGTGCACGATTTGGATCAACGATTTTTTTTACAATTGTTTTTCTAGAAAAGTCCACACGAGACTGCTAATTGGCAGGTCCTGAACCATGCCTATCAGCACAGTGTCAAGGTTGAATTTCCAATAGGCACCCCCTGGGGTATGTTAATCGGTACCCCCTGACCCTATAAATAAGGACCATGAACTCATTACTAAGGACGACAAAAAATCCATCATCATCAGTGATCTTAACAACATTCCCTCGAAGCCAACGAAGTTCCATATGAGAAATCCCATTCAAGCCTAAATCCCCATCCTTTTCACACCCAATTTAGCAAATATCCTTCTCTCTCATCGACATCCAAAGGAGTTCAAGCTCCAAGAAAGGTACAATTCTTTCTGCCTCTCTTTTAATTTCTTATTTTATATAAGTTACCTTAAATTCATAATCTAGTTTCATTATATTTCATACATATTAGCATCTACACTTTTATTAGTATATTGCACATACTTTATATTTCATAAAAAAATGAAAACAAATAAAAGAGGGTCACACCCATAAATTCCTAATGGAATTATCCACCACACTTTTCCAAAACTAGAAACACGTTTTCTACACGCACACACTTAATAAAATTATGTTCGAACCTATGGGATAAACCCCACCCCTATTCCACATTCGAACTACATGGATTTTGATGCATTTATAGGGTACGTAGGCGTCTCGGATTAAAATTCGAGACTCGAGTCGATTTTTCTAATTTTCCAAATTCTCTAATTTTTCATAATCCTCAAAACTACTCATTGTCATCATACATATATATAACATATTTTTCAGCGTCTCATCCCACACATATTATCGTTTCCCAATAGTGATCAATATCATGATGAATGCTCATATTATATCTTCTACATTTATTACTATTTAGGGAATATTCCTACGGATGACCTCACCCTATTTATTCTATGAAATGGATCGAACGATTCCAATCTCTATTATATAAACACATGCATACACTTCACGGGGATAAAAATAAAAATATTAACATTTTCCCATGAGATACCGTAAGGGAAGGATGAGTGCCTAACATATTTCCCTTTCGTAAATTAGCCCCTGGACCTCCTATCTATTGGTTTCGCATGCATCAGTTTTGTCCTTGATGCCGCTATCTTGAAAGTGGCAACATATTCTTCTGGCTGTTTTGAGGAAAATAGGTTAGCGACTCTATCTCTTTACATTCACCCCACACCGACGACGAACAAAGCCCCTTTTTCAAATAGAAGGGTGTGAGACCGCGACACAGCTTCCATGGGGGATCCTCTTTCTCCTATTTCCCCCCGGAACGAACGTCGCGCCGACCGGGATGGCCACATAGACTAATACCCTAAATAAATACAATTAGCTGTAAAATCGAGTATGCCTGAAAAGGTGCCTGAAATGATATGAACACTCAAAAGGCAATATTAGTTGAGTTAGTTCATGATTAGATATGAATCGTAGCACAGATACTCAAGTTCTTCTCCCCAAAATTTTATCAAATATACAAGGGGTAAAAAATGTAGAGAAAAAATATGAGTATGTAACAAATAAATTCATCCACAAATAATATTATAATTAGGGGCAGAGTCACGGGTCTCCTACATTAAATAGTTTTAGGAGGCGTCTTTTGTCATTTGAGAAATGTTCCTGCCCTAAAAACCTCAGAAACCAATTATTAGCAAGAAACTACCTAGGATATGATAAAAATGTAGATGTTATATTCTCCAATGGTTTGGTAAAAATATCATCAAGTTATTTTTTAGTTTGAAGATATTCAATAATGAGATATTTAGATTCTACTAGATCAAGAATGAAATGATGTCGAATTTTAATGTGCATAGTCCTCGAGTGTTTTACAGGGTTTTTTGAAATATTTATGGTGCCCCGGTTATCACAATAAATGGTTAATTAATTTTCGATGATACCATAATTTTTAAGCATCTGTCTAATCCATAACAGTTGGGAATAGCAACTACCTGCTGCAATATATTCAAATTATGCACTAGATAAAGTAATGTAATTTTTTTTCTTACTAGACCAACCTACTAGGTTCTTTCCTACGTAATAACACGCGCCAGACGTCCTCTTGCTATCGTCTAAACAACCTGCCCACTCGGCATCAGTGTATCTAGCAATAGAACACGTGGTGTCCTTAGTGTACCAAATACCATATTTTAGAGTCCCCGTAACATATTTAACAATTCTCTTAACAGACAATAAGTGAGTTTCCTTAGGGCTACTTTGATATATATCACAAACACAAACAGTGAAGGAATATCAGGTCTAGAAGCAGTAAGATATAAGAGACTCCCTATCATACTTTGATGTAGAGTATGATTAACATTTTTCCCATTTTCATCCTTAGATAATTTTGTTGAAGTACTCATAGGAGTTCTAGAAGGTCTAGCATTTTCTAATCTAAACTTTTTACAAGATCAACAAAATACTTGTATTGAGTGATAAATAAACCATTATTACAATGTTTTACTTGTAGACCTAAAAAGTATTGAAGTTCACCCACGAGTGACATCTGAAATTCAGCATGCATAATGTTGAAAAAATTCTTAACTTGTTTACAACAAGTGGATCCAAATATTAAATCATCAACTACACTTGTGCTATCAAAACATGGTTGTCCTATTTTCTAACGAACAAGGTTTGATCGTTACCTCCACGGACATATCCTTTAGAAACTAGAAATGTAGACAGTCGCTCATACCAAGCTCTAGGAGCTTTTTTCAACCCGTATAAGGCTTTCTTAAGCCAAAAGATGTAGTCAGGCTATAATGGATTTACAAACCCATTGGGTTGTTCTACGTATACCTCCTCAGTTAAATTTTATTTAAAAATGTGGACTTAACATACATTTGGAACAATTTGAATGGTAGGTGACATGATATAGCAAGGACAAGACGAACTGACTTGAGACGAGTAACAGGTGCAAAAGTTTCATTGAAGTCGATTCCCTCTATCTGAGAATAACCTTGTGCTACCAACCCTGATTTATTTCTAATGACCTCCCCATTTTCATTTGTTTTGTTTTTTTAAATCCATCGTGTGCTGATAACCTTCGAATCTTTTGGCCTAGGAAAAAGATACCATACATCGTGACTCTAAAACTGGACAAGCTATTTTTTCATAGCATTGATCTAGAATGGGTCAGAAAGTGCACCATTTACATTTTTAGGTTCCTCAAGGGAAACAAAACATGCAAATTGAGCTATTTTTTGGAGTTGGGATCTTATTCGAACAGGTTCAGAAGGATTACCAGCAACTGTTTCAATGGGATGGTATTTAAAAACCCAAGTGGGTACTGAAGGATTCTCATGTGGCAGTGAATCAGTGTCTATGGAGGTTCAATTGAAAATGTTGGTTCATCCTCATCTAATGGCACTGATTTACTGACACTTCTTTCTACACTCGTATCATTCACAATTACATTAAAATATTCCATTATAGTTTTTGTTTGATAGGAAAATACACGAAGAGCCCTACTATTTTTAGAATAACAAAGATATATTATTTTCTATCCTCGAGTGTCAAATTTTGAAAGTTTTTCTATGTCTTTACCAACATAGCAGACATTCCCGAAGGTTTTAAAATATTTCAAGTTAGGCTTTTTGTGGAACCAAAGCTCATACGATGTTTGTTTGGAATTTTTCGTGAGGTATACACGATTGATAATATGACAAGCAGTTTGAACGGATTCTAACCAAAAGTATTAAGGAAGATTTTTTGCGTCTAACATAACCCTAACCATCTCTTGTAAAGTTATATTCTTACGTTCAGCGGTGCCCTTTTGCTGGGGCACTAAACTCGTGTTTATAACCATTGACGATGCAAAATTTTGTAACACCAGAGTTCTTGAACTCTCCACCACTGTCACTCCTAATGTGACACACTTGGGTATCCTTCTCATTCTCTATTTTCAAAAGGATTTTTAATAACTCATTGAAGCTATCAAATTTGTTTTTCATAAAATCAACCCAAGTATAACGTGTGTAGTCATCTACCATAACTAGGATGTAACTGTTTCCACAGAAATTGACAGTTTTTTATGGAACCATGAGGTCCCTATGGATAAGTTCCAAAATTTTTGTGGTCAAGACGTACTTAACTTTCTTATGGCGTGATTTACTTATTTTCCATTCCAGTCAAGGACCACATAAAGGATTGAAATCATTTTTGACTTTGGGTAAACCTTTAACTATTTCTTGGGAGATTAATCGTGTAAGATTATCAAAATTTGTATGTCCCAATCAATTTTTCAAAGATTAGTATCATCTAATCTGGCAACATTACATGATTCAGACTTAGGAATTACGGTGTAACAATTATCCTGAGCTTTGTTTCCTATAAAGATACAGTTTCCTTTTTCATTAATAATTTTGCAATCCGTTTTAGAAAACGTAACTGTATGATTGGAATTACAGAATTGAGATATACTTAAAAGATTAGCTTTATGTCCTTTAACTAGGAGAACATCATTTAGATTAGGAAGCCCATCTTCACTCAATGTTCCCTTACCTATGATTTGAGATGAAACACCATCTCCAAACATGAGATTACCTCCTAGGAAGTCTGTCTTGTTTTGCAATTGGGTTTCATCCCCCATCATATGTTTATAACATCCGAAGTCTATATACCATCCAGATGAAGTGTGTTGTGCCTTTAAAGCAATAATGACAATGTTGAACTTGAGTTGGGGTAACATGTTATCTTTTCTAATACAAATAGGCAGAGTTTTAATCTTTTTATGGACTTTTGATTTAGAAAATCTTAGTTAGGTCTGTCTAAATGGTTTCTTCTTAGTCTTAGAACCTCCCTTCTTTTTATATTTAGAGTTATTTGTGGTCTGTCTAGGGAGAACATTAGTATTCCTACCTTTCCTAGAATAGTTAAAGTGTTGGTAGGTGGGTGTGTACATTCTTCTTTGAAAACATTCGGCAACGGTGTGACCATAAACATCACAATAAGAATAGTACAAGTGATTCGAGGTCTTGAATTTACTAGAGTCTTTAAAGATATGCTTGGCCCTATTCGGCATGGTCGTCCAATTGACATTGGTCTTGATCTTTCGTCTTTGGTCTCTAATGGGTGGACAATCATATTTATCTTTACCACTTGAATTAAGCTGTTGATTGTGCTTACCATGTATTGCTCGAGTGACATTAGAAGTACTTTCTCCTTTTTTAGAGCTTTGAACATTTTGGCCTTTTTTGACAAATAAAACCTTTTCATGGGAGACATCTTTTGCTTGTATAAACTATTTCCCCAAAACCTAAACCAGATTTTTCTTCAGAATTAAATTAACTACCAACTACAATATCCTCATTGGATTTAGTTTGAGTTTCAAAATGTAAACATTTTTTAAAAACATTTGAAACCTTTTGCTTTGATTCCTCTAGTTCAACTAAAGTTGCCTTCTACTTTGCTTCCAAGCTTTGATTTTTCTGAGATAAATTTTCTATTTTTAAGGAAAATTCTCTAATTTTAGTCTCATGAGCAACACATTGGGCAGTATAATGCTCATAAATATTTCTAATGGTTTGGTTAAGTAACTCAATACGATCAGTTAATGATTTTACCATTTTTTTCAAGACGGGCACTCTTATTAACCGTTTTAGTGTATATCCCATGCAAATCTGGAAGATAATCATCGGACTCGCTAAGTGTGTCGTGTGTAGTATCTCCTAAAGTATTACTAGATTCTATGTGACTCATGCACACTTTCGATTCATCGACAATGCTACCTAGATTACTTTCAGCAATAATCGGAGCAGAATTATCACAAAAATTGCTAACATTAGCAGGAATTATAGATTCATGAGTGGCCAAGCAGTCACTATCATCATTATATACAATCTTTGTAAATAAAGACATGCAATACTCATTATGTTGGGTTGACTCAGTCTCATCTTCTTTCGTGAATTTGCTAATAATTTTCTTAACTCTTATAAGATCAGTTTCAAACAAAGGCTTAGTAGGATGTTCAAAACCTAACTTCGAAAATCTTTCATCCATTATAGCAAAATTTCAAAAATAATTTATGAAGTTTCAGGATCAAAATAATAACGAAAAGGAAATGAAAGGAAATGATGTGCGGAAAATAAAAACTTTTCTTTCCTTTTCTATTTGTTTACTAGATTATTAATAAAATGTTAAAATTTAAGCAAACTCCGAACAAAATTTTTGAGACTGAGTCAAGACAACATAATCTAGTTTCAGGATCAAAATGTTTCTTAAAAGGTATATACATATATATAGCAGCAAACCGTAACTTCATATATACACAACTAATTTTTTTAATTATAGAAATTTCCAAAGAAAAAGACAATAATCAACTAAATAGCGAAACACTGCCAACTGGGTGCTCTCTTACGCTCCTACGCTCCAACCTCAATTATCATATCCTCCTCGTTATCAATACACTACTCTGCCAGAGATTCATTCTACTCCATCTCCAAGTCATCAAACTTAAGAAACCACTAGTAATCCAACACCCCCAACTGCAGAGGAATCACAAGCTAACCCTAAGAAGTGCATTGGGTTTTCCGACTACAAGGCACTCCTGATGAATGAAATCCACAGGTTGGTCCGCCTCCTAAGCTAACAATAGGTGAAAAAAGTAATAAAAAAAGCAAACGGAAGGAAATGATGTGCATAAAATAAAACTTTTCTTTCCTTTACTTTTTGTTAACTAAATTATTAACAAAATGATAAAACTTAAGCAGACTCCGAAGAAACTTTTTGACCGAAACTCTTTTCAATAAACCTTGTCTTATAGATGCTAAATTCGGTAGTTAATAAATTTTAGGTTTTAACGATAAAACCAAAACTATGTACTTTGTTCAAAAGTGAGCATAAAAGAGATATGAAAATTAAAGTAAATGAACACCGATATGTTTAACGTGATAAAATCCTTAAAATAAAGGAAACATCCATGGTGACCACAACGCCACAAAATAAAATTCCACTAAATCACAAAAAACAAGTACAATCACCAAGCATGCAATTATAAGATCCTAAACTAAGTTCGGATATTTATACCTACATGAGTTACTCCACTCTCTAATGTCTCTGATTTAGTTTTGTTCTCCTCCCCATAACTTCCTTGATTTTCTTGTCCACTTTGATTATAGTGGCTTAACAAGTAATATATCTCCTAAGAAACACAAATTCTAAGTGTTTGTGTGATTGTGTCAAGTGATGTGAGTTGTTTTAAATGCAAAAACAATGTAACTCACAATCTCTCTGTCAACTATATAATAATTTCTACAAATTACAATTCAATACGATATGAAATGCAACTTGATTTAAAATCCAACTTGAGTAATAAACTTCACCAATCTTCATATTTGACACACAACAATTTCTATTAAATTTTTTTCCAAACAAATTATATATATTCAAACCCATTTCACTAAAATGTGAAATTACATTATGAGACAAACTTATTTCAAAATCTGAAATATTCACAACAAGAAGTCTAATTTCTATAAATGTATTTGAGATCACTATCTTGGATTAAAAATTACAACAACAATATCCAAGAAATCAAACAACAAAAAGAACCTAAATTTTTTATAAGTGGCCTATATGGTTATGAAGAAATACTATGTTTGAAGAGTTCTTCAATAAGCCAACAACTCAACAACAAAACCCAATACACAAAACATCACAACAACTAGTCTTCTAGGCTCTTTGGATTTTTTCAGATTATAAAAAAAAAGAAATATGTGTATGGGGTTTTGAGAATAAAACCCATAAAAAATGTAGGTCTGATTGGGTTTTATGAAATTCTGGAGAGAAAACTTTTCCGGTGAGCTTTATCAAGAGTCTAGCATTCCTCTCTCTTTCGGTTTTTCGACGAGATCTGACTGGTGTCGACTGGTTGCTTCGGTCAGTTTATTCTGAGCAGCGAGACTCACTCTTGGTCGTGTTTTCGGTGACTTCGACTGATCATCGAACTCTCTCAATTTTTTGTTCTTTCTTTCTCTCTCTCGGTTATTGTCTCAATGAAAAGTAAAATATGATATTTCTCTTGCCAGTTATTTCTCGGTGTTATCTCTCAAAGGAGAAGATGAGATTTCTCTCCCTATATTCTAAATTAGGTGTCACTCTCACTCTCTCTTGACAAATTCTCTCTTCTTTCTCCTCTCTTCCAAAGAGTTAAAAACTCCAAAAGAGTATATATATGAGGAACTAAAAGGGTTGTTACAAAATAAAGGGTCTAGATTAACTCTCCAAGATCTGACGATGTTTAAAAAATATGGACAAATAATTTAACTGGCTAAAAGGTATTCACAAGGATTGAGGCTCTATTACTATGGATCATTGATAACCTCTCAATCTAGGGTCACAAATTAGTCTAACCACCAATACTCTAAACAAACACATATAGCCTTATTAAAATATAACACACATGTGTTTTTTAAAGAATTGGAAAAATTAATTTTCGACCCAATAAAAATATTCACCAAATTAAAAACAGAACTAATCAAAATTTTACCAAAAAGCATAATTCTTATTTTAACCTCAAATATTTTAAAAATCATATTCCAATTAAATGAAAAATAATTTCAAATTATTAAAAAAAATTCAAAGGAATTTCTTCTTAAAAATATTTGAAGCAACAAAACCACCATAAAAAATATTATGCACACATAATAAACATGTATATGCAGTGTGTGTGTGTGTGTGTGTCCTAATGTGGTTCAAGAGTTGTACTTACCTCTTTATCGAGCATTGTAGCATTAAATCATTTGCGTTATTGGACTGGAATTCCTTTTTTGATGAAGCTTGGATTCCTCTTTCGAGTGAGATTAACTCATAAAAAATCTAATCCTATTTTGTCTCAATATCCAAACTATCTGGAACTCCTATATGACACAGACTCAATTAAGTCAACCATATAGTGTGTTCTCAATAGGGCTACCAGATACTCCTCTTGGAACATTCCCCGCCCAAATTCCTCCTGCTGGAGTATTCCCTCCCAAATGCCTCCTCCTTAAATATTCCCCTCGCAGATGCCTACACCTGGAACATTCTGTGCATTATCTCCATCCACCCACCGACCTATGCATATAAATAAATGTATTGTGACCAAGTCAATGAATAAGTTGATGTTTAATTACCCTGAGATCGAGAATACATATGGTTAAAAGTTGATGAGGCTAAACCTTTGAATAAAAATTGCAAAGAAGATCACTCGGTATTGTACGTAATGATCGGTTTGCATAATTTGAAGAGTCAATTTGTTTTATTGGGCAACAGTATAATCTAAATTCTTAAGTGAGTTAAAGGCATTCTCCTAAAAAAGAACACGTTACCAGAAAATTATCCTAGCATGAATAATAGTTTGAAGGTTTTGGGTTTAAAGTACAAATCAATCCATGCATGAAAGTAGAGTTGGATACTGTACTGCAAGGAGCTCGAAGATAAGGATGAGTGTCCTATATGCAATGAGCGTAGATATGTGTCTTATGAGAATGAAAAAGACAAGGCTGCAAAATATCACAAGTGCTCACTACTTCTATAAAAGGTTTTGAAGTATTTTTCCCTTGGGCCATGGTTAAAATAGTTTGTCACTATTCCATGGAAAGCAGAGGCCATGACATGGCATGCTGGATGCAAGGTTTGTAGGAATCTCATGCGTTATCTCGTTGATTCACTCATCTAGAAAATTTTAAATGAGCTACACCAGGAATTTGAAAAGGAACTATGCAATGTATATCTTACATTATCAACCGATGGGTTTAACACTTTTCGATAATTTAAGTACATATAAGAGTTATTGTCCAGTTCTCATGAAGCCTTTAAGTCTTCCTCTAACACTACACATGAGAAAATATGTCACATTATTGCCTTTTTTTTATTTGGACTGGAGGATCTTAGTCACGATATTGATATAATATTTTCCCCATTAATCGAAGAACTTAAAGAGTTATGGGATAAAGGCGTGATGGAGTTTGACTCTCATAAGGGTGAAGAGTTCACACTTAAAGAAATGGTGATGTGGGTATTCCATGACCTTCCTTCTTTTGGGAACTTGTACGGTTGCAATGATCATGGTTAGTATGGATATAACATTTATGGGGAGGAAACTGAAGTCACTTGGGTCATCGTGGATTTCTATCGACCTGTCACACTTTTAGGAATGGCAATTCTAACTTCTTAGCTCTCGATCATGAGCATAGGATGAAGTCTTCTTGGATTTCTATTTAGAAAATTACGGATAAGGCAATGATTGAGACTAACGAAAATACGTATGTATGCCAACACCCTCAGTTTCTAAACCTGAAGGTTCAATCTTGGGGGATCTGAACGACCCTAGTAAAATGAAGGCATGGTCCAAATGATCAATGTTTTTTAAATTTCCATATTGGAAAGATCATCGTGTAAGGCATGTAATTGATGTTATGCACACGGAAAAGAATGTTGCGGAACATTTAAAAGATGGAGAGCGGGTGCGCCATGATATACATGGTACGAAAATAAAGAATAAATTATAGTTAAAAATGATCCAACTACAGGAAGAATTTCTAACCTCCCAGCTGGTTTCATTTGTACAGCGTAGTAATCTACCAAATAAATGGCATGAAATAGTGCAAGTCTAACGACTAGCGCATCATCATTCAATTAATCCCTCAGCTATTTAGATATTAGTTATCCAAACCCAAATATCTCCATCAGATAATTATGAAAATTATTTTTTGATTTACCCTACTTTGCGAAAAAGTGGGGAAAATAAAGAACATTAAAGATGAAAAATCAATTTCTAACCGAGGCAATTTTTGCATTAGAGAAATATTTTTCTTTATTATTTTTCGATATCAACATCCACCTTCTTGTGCATTTATGTGATGAGGCTTTATTATGTTGTCCCGTTAGGTATAGTTGGATGCATCCTTTCAAGCGCTTGATGAAATCCTTTAAATATTCTATAAATAATACATCGTATATTAGAAGGTCAATTACTGAAGAATAGGTAACTGTAGAATAATCGTTAAACACTCAGAAACATATGCCAAAAACAAGAAATGAGGAGGTCCAATCCTTGTTAAGAACGAGTGATTAATGAACCTAACTAGTTTGAGGATGAATTGATTTTTGGGAACCCTATGTGACACCCCACCTAATTAAACCTTGGGTGATCAAGCCTTATTTTAATTTAAACAGGTTTCTTAAATGGTTCATTCTTAGCATCACTGTCGAATGCCTTTTTAAAATAATACTAACCACCTAAATGAAATTAAAACGGGTGCCAAATTTTATCTTCTTAAACAACAAAATAATCCAAACCACACATTACCAAAACTAGATATGAATATGCAGTATAAAAACAATAATCTGAAAGCATTTAAAGTCTTGCCGTAAAACACGGCCCAAAAAGACAACTACAAATCCATAACTAGAATAAACAGTAATAGAAATGGTGGAACGACATGTTCCAACAAGAATAATAAAACTGAGATCCTACACTAGAACTGAAAAAGAGGAAGCGTCTAAATAATCCCTGCAACCTCCACACTGGCTGCAGCTCCCAAATCTCTGACATGAATCAAGTTGGGTGTCCTTGTGGCTGGGCACCTAAAAGGTTTTTAAAAATTTTACATAGCAAGAGTTAGTACTCAAAACATTTGAAAATATTTTGCAAGCGGTTAACACAATTAAGTTATTGATTACACATATTAAGGTTTCGCACGCTCCCTTGAACTTCCTCAACACTCTTACGTGATACGTAACTATCAAGGGTACTTAGCCTACCTAGTTATACTTCCCATAACCGTAGTTAACTCATTTACCGTTCGTTTTCCTTAATCTTGTAATAATTTCATTATGCCCAAAATTATTACTAAGACATTCACATATCATTTCATTGTCTACTATTCTCAATTTGTAGATTATGCATATAGAAACATTTCTTCCCACAACAATGTATTTAATATTAGTTACCTCTAATATATCCTTTTATTACACACAAAGGACCCTTGGCTCGGAATAATTCATCAACTCCAAGTGAAAGTTGGTTCGGAATGATCCATCGACCCCAACTATCTACAAATATAAATATATACACATATTCTGGTTCGGGACTCTTTCATCGCGGCACCAGTTCAAAGTTTGGTTCGGCATTAACATCAACCCCAAATATATAATAACTTTATGTTAGTTCGAAATGTCACATCGACCCTAACATAATTAGTTTAGGTAATATTCTCTTAACCCAAACCTATTTATATAGATATAGTAGGTACACACTCGACCTAATAAATCATACCCGTACGTAATATATTTTACTTATATTCTCCGTACTTATTAATTACAATTTCTCACTATTGTATTTATTCGAGTATTCGCGTAACTCTAAGGGTCCTAGTTACCCCTCCCTTAATTCAGTAGTTAAGTTAATTTTAACCTACTGGTATTTTCTTTCCGAAATTAAGTCTCACTCTTTCCGTAATTAAATTAACCATTTCAACTCATGGCTAAGTCAATCGTTCTATCATCATTCCATCTCTCCAACATTCCTACTCAATCATTAGTGGAGGAACCTAATGGTACACCTACTGGTAAATTCCAAGTCCCCTCATAGGAAAAATATCAATTCTAAGGTATCCATTAAGTAACGGCATTTAAGGAAATTTCTACACAAATTTTCTATAGTTCAGAAAGGGTCGATCGATCGAAGGAATATGGTCGATCGATCGACTGCTTCGATCGATCGACATTCAAGGGTCGATCAATCGATCGAGCAGTGATAGACCCAGTTCATCTTCTTCCTACGGGTTTCACCATTGTTACATCTCTAACTTTCATGATAAGCCATCTTATTCACAACCAACAATTTCTAATCATTCCTACATGTTCTGGGATGATTACTAACGATTTAAAACAACAAAATCATTATAAATCTTGGCCAAATTGACTGAAAATCTCTCTAATATTTAAGAACCCTAAAACTGCATTCTTTATATTTTTCATCAAACTTCCAGATTTTCATACGAATTTCTCATCAAGTTTTCTATGATATAAACATACTTGGCAATTCAAAACGTCCTACATGCAAATCCTAATCAATCATGGATTATTATCAATTGTTTGTTCCCAAGAATATCATAAAAATCATGTTGTTCCTCAAGCTTAAACATGGGTATTATAACTCAATTATTTTGCAATTAACCACTTGCCTTAAGATTTGTAGGGTCTGATTTCGTGGTTGTTGGTGATGATTGATGATGTTGGTGCCTTAATCCTTCCTCCCAACAATCTTTGTGGTGAAATCTTCCTAAGATGATCCCTCCTTCCTTCTTGCCTAAGGAATTTGCCTCTCTCTCTCTCTCTAATGGCTATGGTGTAACTCTCATTGTCCAACCCTAGCCACCACTCTTATAATCAGATTTAGGGTTACAAAAATTCGTAGGTCTTCTTTCCCATAATTGTAAAGAGACAAAAATTCCCCCGAATGGTCCCGGTTTAACCCTAAAATGACCCGACACTCAACTAGTACCCCCAGGTACACTATTTTGACTAATTCGACCCTTTCGGAATCAATCGTGGACTCTAAATTATCATTTGAGTCTCATAAATATTTTTCTACTCTCATCCTTAATTTTGTCGAGTTACATCCGGTACGTCCATATAGTCACTAGACCGTACATATTAACATTGAAAATTTATTTTCACCTTAGTAAATTTTCTATAACACATATTCATCTTTATTAACATAATATCTATTTAAATTACTCTACTCGCGTAATTTAAATCAAACATATTTAATCACATTAAATTACTCTACTCACGTAATTTAATTAAAGCGTATTTAATCCCATAAAATTACTCTACTTACGTAATTTAGGATTTAGCAGAATTACGGGGTGTTACATACTTCCTCCCTTACAAAAGGAATTTCTTCCTCGAAATTAGGAAAAATACCTGCTATGAATAATTCTGGATATTGTTCTTGCATATCCTCTTCCCGTTCCCAAGTGGACTCATCCATATTGTGGTGTCCCCACTGTACTCGTACTAAGGGCACCACCTTGGATCTTAGTTTGCGCTCACTCTAATCTAGGATTGCCACGGGTCTTTCTTCATACGATATATCTGGCTGCAAATCGATCTCCTCCAGTGGAATGTGCCAGAACGCTCTCTCGCTCCTCTTGTATTTCTTCAGCGATGCTACATGGAACACATCGTGTATTCGCTGAAGATGTTCAGGGAGTCCCAATCTGTAAGCTACCGGTCCCACTCTCTCAATGATAGGAAACGGCCCCACATATCTCGGTACTAACTTCCCCTTTTTGCCAAACCTCGTAACCCCTTTCATAGGAGATACTCGAATTAACACCTGGTCTCCCACCTCTAATTCCACATGTCTTCTGCCGGCGTCAACATAACTCTTCTGCCAATCCTGGGCTATTCGAATACGTCCTCGAATCAACTCTATTTTGGAGGAAGTCTCCTGTATCATCTCTGGCCCTAAAAGTCTGTTATCCCCCACCTCTAACCAACAAGAGGGTGAACGACAAGGCCTCCCGTAAAGCGCCTCGAATGGAGCCATGCCAATAGTGAATTGGTAAGAGTTATTACACGCAAACTCCACCAAAGGAAGATATGGCTCCCAATTTCCCCCAAAATCTAGAATACACATTCTCAGCATGTCCTCTAGCATCTGGTTTACTCTTTCCGTCTGGCTGTTCGTCTGTGGGTGATATGTCGTACTCAACCGTAAGTCGGTGCCCATGGCCTCCTAAAAACTCTGCCAAAAGTTCGACACAAATATCTTATCTCGGTCCGACACGATATTAATAGGAACTCCGTGAAGCTTAACAATCTCTGAAATAAACAGCTGCGCGTATCGCATCGTATCGTAATCCGTACGAACCGGTAAGAAATGTGCGACCTTAGTCAAATGATCCACTATCACCCATATGGAATCGTGGCCCTTCTGCGAGGTTGGAAACCCGGTAATAAAATCCATTGAGATACTCTCCCACTTACACACGGGAATCTCTAGTGGTTGTAGCATTCCTGAAGGCCTCTGATGGTCAACTTTTATGAGTTGTCATGTAACACACTTTGAGACAAATTCTGCAATATCTCGTTTCATACCTGACCACCAATATACTCGTCGCATATCCTGGTACATTTTGTCCCCACCTGGATGTACCGAGAATTTTGACCCGTGCGACTCTGTCATAACGGCATGCCTCAAATCATCGTCTTCGAGTACTATCAGTCTACCGTTGAAGCGTAGTCCACCCTCTGAACTGATGGAGTAGAACTCTGCCCCCTTGGCCAGTAACTTCCGTACTTTATCCTGACAAAATAGGTCTTCTGCTTGTGCCCTCACTATCCGCATAACGTTCTCGGAAGTGATAGCTAGAACTGCCATACATGCTCTTGCCATATCATCCTCGTGTTGGAGCTCACTCCACTTTGCCTTCCAAACTTCTGCTAACTCTCCGATAGGTCTTTTGCTTAACGCATCTGCCACCACGTTAGTCTTACCAGGATGATACTGTATATCAAATTGGTAGTCCTTCACGAATTCAAGCCACCTTCTCTGCCTCATGTTCAGGTCCCTCTGAGTGAACATATATTGCATTGACTTATGATCCGTGAATAACATAAACTACTCACCCAGAAGATAGTGTCTCCAAATCCTCAAAGCAAAAACAACCGCTGCCAACTCGAGGTTGTGGGTGGGGTAGTTCTTCTCATGTGGCTTAAGATTTCGTGATGCATAAGCTATAGCCTTCTCCTCCTATTGTAACACACCCCCAAGTCCTTGTAAGAACGCATCTGTATAGACTCGGTATTCCACTCCGCTCTTAGGCAAGGTAAGAACGGGGGCTGATGTCAACTTGTCTTTCACTTCATCAAATGCTAACTGGAAATTATCACTCCATACAAAGGGAATTCCCTTCCGAGTCAGATTCGTCAATGGTCCGGCAATTTTTGAGAATCCCTTGATGAAGCGACGATAATAACCAGCCAAACCCAAGAAACTGCGGATTTCTGTCGGTGTCGTGGGCTTTCCCCACTCCCTCACCGCCGATACCTTACTCGGGTCAACAACAATGCCCCTGCTAGATACGACGTGGCCTAGGAACTGCACCTCCCGAAGCCAAAATCCACACTTCTCAAATTTTGCGTATAACTGATGGTTCCGCAATGTCTGTAGGACCAATCGTAAGTGTTCTGCGTGCTCCTCCTCCGTACGGGAGTAAATCAGAATGTCGTCTATGAATACAATCACAAACTGATCCAAAAACTCCCTGAATACCCTATTCATGAGATCCATGAATACCGTCGGTGCATTAGTTAGCCCAAAAGGCATCACTCTGAACTCATATGACCCGTACCGCGACAGGAAAGCGGTCTTAGGTACATCCTCTTCACGAATGCGCAATTGGTGGTAACCTGATCTCAAATCGATCTTTGAGAAGTATGCAGCCCCTCTCAATTGATCAAACAAGTCGTCAATCCTCGGTAATGGATACTTATTACGTATCGTTACTTTGTTCAGCTCTCTGTAATCTACGCACAGACGAAGTGAACCATCCCTTTTCTTCACAAATAGTACTGGCGCACCCCATGGCGATGTACTCCGTCGAATAAAACCCTATCCTAACAGTTGCTGGATTTGCTCTCTCAGTTCCCGCATCTCTGAGGGAGCCATGCGATATGGTGCTCTGGTAATCGGTCTGGTCCCCGGTGTGAGATCAATTACGAACTCTATCTCTCTGCTAGGTGGTAACCCTGGTATCTCCTGAAAGACATCCTCAAAGTCCCTCACAACTGGGATTGAGTCCAGAGAAGCGACCACCCCATGTGAGGTCTCCTCCTCAATATAATATAAGTGAGTTCGCGATCCTCCCTCGGGAAGTGGCATAGCCACAAGGAACATCTCCTGCCCCGGGATAGAGAACACGATCGTCCTCTCATAACAATCCACCATTGCCCTATTATGTGCCAACCAATCCATGCCTAGGATGACGTCATATCCCTCCATATCCAGCACTAGAAGGTCCGCCGCTAGACTCAATCTCCCGACCATAATGTCCACACCCTTACAAATAGAGTGTATGAGGGACCCACTACCCATCGATGACTCCACACACATAAGATGAGTGTCTGCTGTCGCTAATAGGCCGGCTGCCCGTGCGAATCTAGTGGAGATAAAAGAATGCGTTGCCCCTGTGTCAAACAAAATATTCCCCTCAAGCCCATAAATAGGAAACATACCCGCAACTGCCGGCGGTGCTGGTGGTGCCGGCTGAAATGGAATGTCACGGATGTTGAACACACGCCCGTACTGCATCTGTCCTGGCTGTGGGGCCGGTACTGCTGCTGGGGCTACTGGTGCCTGCTGCCCCTGTTGGGCACCCTGATGTCGTGACCGGTCTTGCTGTGGACAATTTCTGCTCTTGTGACCTTACTGACCACAAGTGAAGCACTGACCCTGGAACTGTCTTTGTCCTTGGCCCTATTGGCCCTGACGTTGGCCGTGTCGCCCTTGGCCTTGTTGTCCCCCATTTTGATTACCCTGGCCCTGTCGACCCTGAGGGACTGGTTGCTGAGGACCCTGCTAGCCCTGTCGGTCGAAGCGATACTTCCCGTGCTTGAACTTATTGGCAGGGTTCCCCTGTCTGGAATCCTGTCCCAACTGACCCGCTGCCTGCTGCTGTGTTGCACTGCTGCCACTACCTCCATCCACCTTGCCTGGTTGGCTAGGCTCACACCTCTTACTTCCCATAGTATGAAAACGGTGATCCTGACAGTGTAGTAGAGTGGCATTGACGACATCTGTGTAGGTTACCAATGCCGGATTACCAATTAAGTGCTGTCTGATTCTCTAGGTTAGGCCCTTCATAAATTTGGACTTCTTCCTCTCCTCATTGCTCACCTCGTTTGGTACAAAATTGGCCAAGCGGGTAAACTCCTCCTCGTAGTCAGCAACTGAGCGATCACCCTGAACCACTTCGCTGAACTTCTTTCTCATCTCTGACTCTACTGCTGGAGGGAAATACTTGCGGTCAAACCGCACCCAAAACTCATAAATAGTCAAAGTATCTCTCTCCTCGGTGGTGGTAACTGACTCCCACCACTGTAGGGCCGCTCCTGACACACGAAAAGTGGCTAGCATCTGTTCCTGCACTCCGTTGCACTCTAGCATGCGCAAGTGGCGCTGGATATTCTTCTTCCAGTTGCATGCTTCCATTATATCAGTACTGCCCTGAAACTCGGGTGGGTGCCCCTTCTGAAATGTCTCCCTGACTCGTTGCCAAGTAGATGGCCCTGCCGGAACTTGTACTGCCGGTGCCACAGGGGGAGGTACTTGGGGCTGTGGAAAGTGGGCTGCCATTGCCCTCATTGCTGTCTCAACTGCCTGAGCCACTATCACGGCAACCTGAGTAGTGGAGATTAGCTCGGGTGGGGGTGGTGGTATCGGTACCTGTGGCTCCTAATGAGCCTCCCTCATCTCCTCTCTAGCTTCAGCCCTCTCTGCTCTCAGTCTCCTTGACGGCATCTGAAATAAGATTCAAATTGTATAAGTACATAGTTTATACAAAATTTAAGAGCAGAAGTACGATAACGCAACAGTAGGAAATTTATCAACAATCCTAATAGTAGGGCTCTAATACAACAAACGTAGCGCTGAATCGTAGTAAGCCGTACAGATCCTATGGACACTAGAACCTGATGCTCTGATACCATCTGTGACACCCCGCCTAATTAAACCTTGTGTGATCAAGCCTTATTTTAATATAAACAGGTTTCTTAAATGGTTCATTCTTAGCATCACTGTCGAAAGCCTTTTTGAAATAATACTAACCACGTAAATGAAATTAAAACGGGTGCCAAATTTTATCTTCTTAAACAACAAAATAATCCAAACCACACATTACCAAAACTAGATATGAATATTCAGTATAAAAAAAATAATCTGAAAGCATTTAAAGTCTTGCCGTAAACCACGGCCCAAAAAGACAACTACAAATCCATAACTAGAATAAACAGTAATAGAAACGGTGGAACGACATGTTCCAACAAGAATAATAAAACTGAGATCCTGCACTAGAACTGAAAAAGAGGAAGTGTCTAAACAATCCCTGCAACCTCCACACTGGCTGCAGCTCCCAAATCTCTGACATGAATCAAGCTGGGTGTCCTTGTGGCTAGGCACCTAAAAGGTTTTTAAAAAATTTACATAGCAAGAGTTAGTACTCAAAACATTTGAAAATATTTTGCAAGCGATTAACACAATTAAGTTATTGATTACACATATTAAGGTTTCGCACGCTCCCTTGAACTTCCTCAACTCTCTTACGTGATACGTAACTATCAAGGGTACTTAGCCTACCTAGTTATACTTCCCATAACCGTAGTTAACTCATTTACCGTTCGTTTTCCTTAATCTTGTAATAATTTCATTATGCCCAAAATTATTACTAAGACATTCACATATCATTTCATTGTCTACTATTCTCAATTTGTAGATTATGCATATAGAAACATTTCTTCCCACAACAATGTATTTAATATTAGTTACCTCTAATATATCCTTTTATTACACACAAAGGACCCTTGGCTCGGAATAATTCATCAACTCCAAGTGAAAGTTGGTTCGGAATGATCCATCGACCCCAACTATCTACAAATATAAATATATACACATATTCTGGTTCGCTACTTTTTCATTGCGGCACCAGTTCAAAGTTTGGTTCGGCATTAACATCGACCCCAAATATATAATAACTTTATGTTAGTTCGAAATGTCACATCGACCCTAACATAATTAGTTTAGGTAATATTCTCTTAACCCAAACCTATTTATATAGATATAGTAGGTACACACTCGACCTAATAAATCATACCCGTACGTAATATATTTCACTTATATTCTCCGTACTTATTAATTACAATTTCTCACTATTGTATTTATTCGAGTATTCGCGTAACTCTAAGGGTCCTAGTTACCCCTCCCTTAATTCAGTAGTTAAGTTAATTTTAACCTACTGGTATTTTCTTTCCGGAATTAAGTCTCACTCTTTCCGTAATTAAATTAACCATTTCAACTCACGGCTAAGTCAATCGTTCTATCGTCTTTCCATCTCTCCAACATTCCTACTCAATCATTAGTGGAGGAACCTAATGGTACACCTACTGGTAAATTCCAAGTCCCCTCATAGGAAAAATATCAATTCTAAGGTTTCCATTAAGTAACGACATTTAAGGAAATTTCTACACAAATTTTCTATAGTTCAGACAGGGTCGATCGATATAAGGAATATGGTCGATCGATCGACTGCTTGGATCGATCGACATTCAAGGGTCGATCGATCAATCGAGCAGTGACATACCCAGTTCATCTTCTTCCTACGGGTTTCACCATTGTTACATCTCTAACTTTCATGATAAGCCATCTTATTCACAACCAACAATTTCTAATCATTCCTACATGTTCTGGGATGATTACTAACGATTTAAAACAACAAAATCATTATAAATCTTGGCCAAATTCACTAAAAATATCTCTAATATTTAAGAACCCTAAAACTGCATTCTTTATATTTTTCATCAAACTTCCAGATTTTCATACGAATTTCTCATCAAGTTTTCTATGATATAAACATACTTGGCAATTCAAAAACGTCCTACATGCAAATCCTAATCAATCATGGATTATTATCAATTGTTTGTTCCCAAGAATATCATAAAAATCATGTTCTTCCTCAAGCTTAAACATGGGTATTATAACTCAATTATTTTGCAATTAACCACTTGCCTTAAGATTTGTAGGGTCTGATTTCGTGGTTATTGGTGATGATTGATGATGTTGGTGCCTTAATACTTCTTCCCAACAATCTTTGTGGTGAAATCTTCCTAAGATGATCCCTCCTTCCTTCTTACCTAAGGAATTTGCCTCTCTCTCTCTCTCTAATGGCTATGGTGTAACTCTCATTGTCTAACCCTAGCCACCACTCTTATAATCAGATTTAGGGTTACAAAAATTCGTAGGTCTTCTTTCCCATAATTGTAAAGAGACCAAAATGCCCCCGAATGGTCCCGGTTTAGCCCTAAAATGACCCGGCACTCAACTAGTACCCCCGGGTACACTATTTTGACTAATTCGACCCTTTCGGAATCAACCGTGGAATCTAAATTATCATTTGAGTCTCATAAATATTTTTCTACTCTCATCCTTAATTATGTCGAGTTACATCCGGTATGTCCATATAGTCACTAGACCGTACATATTAACATTGAAAATTTATTTTCACCTTAGTAAATTTTCTATAACACATATTCATCTTTATTAACATAATATCTATTTAAATTACTCTACTCGAGTAATTTAAATCAAACATATTTAATCACATTAAATTACTCTACTCACGTAATTTAATTAAAGCGTATTTAATCCCATAAAATTACTCTACTTACGTAATTTAGGATTTAGCAGAATTACGGGGTGTTACACCCTAAAGAGATGAGAGTTACTAATCTACAATATGAGCAAGCATCTTGTTATGTCTTTGGATCGCAAGAAGAAGTTGAAGATTGGAGAGAGTATATAGCTACACAATTAATTGAATTATTCTCGTTTAATTATATGTATTCTACATATTATGATATAAACTCTACAATTTAACTTCAGAAAGTATGAGAAGGAAATTTTCCAAAATTAGAGGAGAAATTGCATGTCTAATGATTTTAGGGCATGAGTATCAAAAGAGGTAATTTTTACTTCTTATGTGCCTGGTTATTTTAATTATTTAGGGTAAAAACATGTTCTAATATAAATTTATTAATACATGTCGCTTCTAAACAAATATGATGTCTATTCAAGGTTTGCACGCCTAGCAAAAAAATCTCGAATTTTGTATAAAAGAGTTTAAGAAATTTCGCACCATCGAGTTTCATTTCATTGCATATCCATTTGAGGAAAATCTTTTAAGGAAAAACATAAAAATTTAAAGATCTTCCTTGACTACTCGTGTCTCTAGTAAAAGTTACAAAAATTCAAAATATAAGGTGCTAACCTATTATGGGATTGTCCAATAAATCCAAGAACTTGATTAAACCATATTCTATTGTGACTGGGTTAAGGTGGAGGACTCTATGAATGCTTGTAAAGTTGATCCTGCCTCCATACTTATCATGGTATATTTATCAAAGATGAAGAGTAAAGACTGCATAGTCAGCGAACCTTTTATTTGTGTCATTCAGAACATTAAGAATGTATTCTACTAAAAGTGCAAAAAATGATGGAAATTGATGTACTGTTGTACATACACCAAAGGGTATGACTACTCAAGAAGATGAATTAAAGTCCCCTAAATCGGTGTAGTCTGCTCTTGATGGCAACCTTAATCTGAAGGATCTTTTAGTTGATTTAAAGGAAGATTGAGTATAAAAAATATTATTTTACCCTTGGTAGTCCTATTGGGATCCTATTATAATATTGGTCCTTAACGGTCCTATTTCTATCAAAATTGTATACTATTATGATATTGGTGTTATATTGTAGCTTTAGTTTGATTTATGAGTGCTTAGTTTGATTTACGAATTTTTAGATTGATTTATGAATGTTTACTTTGAATTATGAATGTTTAAGGGCACGAACACCTCGCACGGGATGTCTGGCTTGATTTATGAATGTATTTATCTTGAATCCTATTTTATAGTAAGAGGTACAGTTGGTTTTTCATGTTAATGCACGTGAGTTTCTATTCGACCTCTTTTTTTTTCTTCAATAAAACTTGTGGGGGTTTCGTTCCACTTGCCAAAGAATATCACAAGTTAATAAAATCTATAATATATATTGAAGCCGTGATGATCATGAGATCATAATATTTGTCATGTAAGTTTAAACTTGAAAAAACGGTTGTTTTCATAACTACATCTTGTTTTCATTAACCGCAACATCTTTTGCATCGTTTGAGCTTTACACTAGCTCATTTAACCTACGACATTTGATTTGCTCCAAAGAAAAAATAAATCTTGTTTTCATTAACCACAACACTACATGAATCTTACAAATTAAATATTGTACGTTAAAAATTCAAAATTTTCATTGTAAGTATCTTTATGGGAAGAGAAACAAATGAATTTATAGTTATTTCCCAAGTCGTTCAAAAAATAGTTTCTATATTTAAAATATATATTTATTAATTTTTTTTTTTTTGGGGGGGGGGGGGGGGGGAGGGGAGGGGGTCTCTAATATGCCACGACTAATTCAATTAATTAAGTAGATTAGGATGTTTTTTACATTGCTATTTGTATCAAAATTGCATCCTATTATGATATTGTCTCTATATTGGAGCTTTAGTTTGATTTATTAATGTTTAGTTTGATTTACAAATTTTTGTTTGATTTATGAATATTTATTTTGAATTAAGAATGTTTAGGGTCATAAACACCTCGCACGAGATGTCTTATTAATGTATTTATCTTGAGACCTATTTTCTAGTACGAGGTACACTTGGTTTTCCATGTTTACGTGGGTGAGTTTCTATTTGACCTCTTTTATTTTTTCTTCAATAAAACTTGTGGTGGTTTCGTCCCACATGCCAAAAAATATCACGAGTTAATAAAATGTGTAATGTAAATTGTTAGCAATCCTAATAATCCCATGTGGTAAAACTATGATGATCACGAGAACATAATATTTTCCAAGTAAATTTAAACATGATAAAAATAATTGTTTTCATAAGTACATCTTTTTTCATTAACTGCAACAACTTTTGCATCATTTCGGCATTACACCAGCTCGTTTAGCCTATACGATGTTTGACTTGCCTCAAAGAAAAACTAAATCTTGTTTTCATTAACCACAACACTTGATGAATCTTACAAATTATTATTGTATGTTAAAAGTTCAAAATTTATATTGGAAGTATCTTTACTGAGAGAGAAACAAATGAATTTATAGTTATTTCGCAAGTCTTTAAAAAATTGTATCTACATTTAAATTATATTTGTGTGGGGGGGACATAGATATTTTCAGCAATATCTAAAATGTCACGACTAATTCAATTAATTAAGTAGATTAAGATGTTTTTTGCATTGGACTTTGTTTTCTTAACTATTTTTGATATACTTTAATAAATCAACATCGTTGTCTAGTTTGTTTAATAAAATATTTAATTTAGTAAGGAAATATAAGGTTAGTATTTCATTGGCTATTGCACATATTGTTGTGTTTTTAAGTGATGCAGTTGTTCAAATTAGAAAGAGTTAGGAAATTTGTGCATTATAAAAATATTTTCCTTTATTATTTTTCAATATCAGCATCCAACTTCTTGTGCATTTATGTGACGAGGCTTTGTTATGTGGTCCCGTTAGGCATCGTTGGATGTATCCTTTTGAGCACTTGATGAAAATCTTCAAATATTCTATGAATAATACATCGTATATTCGAGGGTCAATTACTGAAGATTACGTAACTATGGAATCATCATTATACGCGCAGAAACATATGCAAGAACAAGAGATGAGGAGGTCAATCTTCGTTCAGAACCAGTGATTTTTGAAACTAACGAGTTTGAGGATGAATTTATTTTTGAGAACCCTAAAGAGATGAGAGTTACTAATCTACAATACGAGCAAGCATCTTATTATGTCTTTAGATTGCAAGAAGAAGCTAATGATTGGTGTTAGACTTAATTATTCTAGTCCAAAAGATATGTTTTTATCTTGGTGCCTCCAAATGAAGAAAAGATATCACCATGTTTTTGTTTTCTCCACCATTACAATGCTTATCAACTGGGAGATCTGGAAAGCAAGAAATAAGAAATTCTTCGAAAATGATTCCATGTTGAGTTCCATCATCATTAACAGTGTCATTAAATATATGAAAGACCTGGCAGCCATTCAAATATTCAAAGACAAATGCTATGAAGAGGATATGTTATACATTCAGTGGTTCAACCTCAATATTGTTACAAAAAAAACTACTTTTATTGTCTCCAGCTGGATCAAACCACCATTTTCTTAGGTAAAGTTAAATATAGACGGTGCAGTATCTTCATATTCTTCAGGTATCGGAGGAGTTTCAGGGGACTATCAAGGGAATTTCATTATTAGATTCAATGAAGCTCTTCCTCATCACCCTGTTCTCCTTGTTGAAGCCTTGTCTCTCATTTCTGGGTTGAAGATGTGTATAAATCTTGGTTATTCCAAAATTGAGATTGATTCTGACTCTCTGTCCCTAGTTGAAATTATTCTCTACAAGAAAGAGGCTCCATGGTTTGTAAAGGCTACAATTTCATCTATTCTCTCAGTTCTTTCTTCCATAGAATTCAAAATCAGACACATTTGGAGACAGTCCAATGGTGTGGCAGATAGATTGGCAAAGTTAGCTCTCTCATTATCATCTCCTATAATTTTTAATGAATTTCAAGCTCCTCCAGTGACAGCTCGAGGATTCATTCATCTAGATAAGGCATAAATTCCATCTATTAGAACTGTTTTATAGTTAATAGGAAGTTTATCTTTTATTTCTCTATGTTAATTCTCTTTAATTCTTGTAATAACTCCTAGGAAAGGTTTTTTCATTCCTTTGTTTTATCAATAAAGTGGGGGAATTCCCTCTTCTCTAAAAATAAAAAAAATGTAGCTACATAATCAAATGAATTATCCTTGTTTGACTATATGTATTATATTTATTATGACATAAACTATACAATTTACCTTTAGGAAGTATGAGAATGAAATTGCACAAAATTAGAGGAGAAATTGCATGACGGATGATGTTACGGTGTGAATATCAAAAAAGGTAATTTTCACTTCTTATCTGTGTGGTTATTTTAATCACGTGTGGTAAAAATATGTTCTAATACAAATTTATTAGTACTTGCAGTTTTTAAGAAAATATGATGTCTCTTCAACGCTTGCACGCCTACCAAAAAGTTTCAAATTAATGTAAAAGAGTTTCAAAAATTCCGCAGTACCGAGTTTGATTTTATTGCATATCCATTTGAGGAAAAGCTTTTAATGCAAAACACAGAAATTTAAATTTCTTCCTTGACTACCCATGTCTCTAAAAAAAGTGATAAATATTCAAAATATACGGTTGTGGCACCCCGCCCAATTAAATATCAGGTGATCAGTCCTTTATAAAACTTAAAACAGAATGTTCGGTTGGTTCATTCTTAGCATAACTGTCTAAAACATAATAACATTATTAACCACCTAATAATTAATTAAGCTAGTGTCAAAATATTTTTCCTTTTTAATATAATCTTTCAATTTTTAATCCGAGAATACATACATCAATCATTCACCACAACTAATTAATGTAAATACTAAATCTGAATCACAAACTGAAATAGAAAAGACTTGATAAAGCATTCCAGATTTAAAACTCTAAATCAAGTACCACGAGGACTATAATTCCAACTTAAATGAAAAGAAAATAAACCGAATATAATCTCAAATAATTATCTAAGGAATGGGCGACACATGCCCTAAATATAAAGTCTAAACAGAACGGAAATGAAATGATGGAGGCGTCTAATGCAAAGACCTACAACTTCCACAATAGTTGTAGCACGCCAAACAATCCGAATCTCTAAGGCTGGTGACCCTGTGGCTGAGCACCTAATATATTACATATATATAGAAAGAAAGAGAAGAGATACAAGAAATGGGTCATAGCCTGATGTGTAAAAATATTTGTTTTAGCAAGTATTTAAAATTTACAATAAAGCAAGTATCAAATTCATGTTAGTTCGAAATCTCACATCAGATTCTCACCTCTCCTCTATTGTGCACGCCTAACGTACATCTATTCTCACCTAGCCATCCCTAACACTTATAACTAGATAACTATTTATACTTCTCATTATACCTCGTAATAGTGACCCGTGATTCCCAGTTTTTCCACATTATTAATAACATCATTTATTAATTCGTTCAAGTGTTATCACACTAAGTTAAGTATTCATAGCTTACGTCACTTAAGACTATACTATACCAATGACATACAATTATCTCACAATAGGAATAACACAGGTATATATGTACATTCACCACTATAATATACATATACTGATACAGCACCCCAAGGCTAAACCTATAGTGCATTGCATACTCTGCTATCATGTCCCAATACATCTCGTACTCTAATAAGGACTGTCGGTTCGGAAGTCTCCCATGAACCATATACACAAAAAATACATAGTGGCGGCGAGCATAGTTCACACACCTATGGGTCACACACATAACTACGCTCCCCTAGTGAGTTGACCTATCAACTCATAAATAAGTCTTCACAGTACTATGTTATGAGATACGAGTCAAATATCCCCCCGAAGGTCACCCAGGATAAGACCGTATCTACATAACCCCCCGTGATAGCAAGTAGCTAGGTATGTCATATAAATAATATTAAAGAAGTAATAGGTATTCACACATCCTATTAATATTTATAGGTATTCTCCCCAACCTTCATATATATATATTCCATACGTATTTCATTCTCAATATTACGTATTTTATAGTATTACTAAGTTACCACAATTCTTTAGTAATCTCCAAAATAACACTTCTTTTCCAGAATAATTTAAGTATAAAACTCACATACTTTCTCATAGGCCTGCTTCGTTTCAATTCTGTTAATTGGTAATTTCCTTCACTCGTAAAAACTAAAAACTTCCAAAACTGCCCCTAAGAAATTTTCCAAAAATTCACCCTGTCGCTCGAACCAGATGGCATGTCGTTCGAACGAATGTCACGTGTCGCTCCAGCGACATCGCGCGAGATGCAATCTCACTTGAACGATTTCGCGCGACTTCGCGCGAGATCTTCTGTTTCATCTCTACCTAGAATTCCAGCATTTTTCCAGCATTTTTAACCCTAAAACCTCTAAATTACCATCCTAAACTCCAACCAATCAATCCCCAATCGAATTCTAACAATTATACATGGATTCTAACATCCTAACATCATTATATCATTTCGAATCTTCACAGAATTACGAAATCCCCAAATTTTTCACTAAAGCCCTAGTTCTTTAATTTCTTATTCAAGAACACAAGTTTCCCAGATTCGTTCTTCACATAAGTTCATCAAGACGTGATTTCTATTCTACATACATGGGGGGATTCAATTAGATAAATCTCAGATTCAATTTATACATCCTAATTCTCCAATTTTCATCACTTTTATGAACCGAAACATGTCTATAACATTCCTATACTGACAAGAGTATGATAAATGCTAAGGTACAACAAGTAATAAAAACTTGACTCAAATTATTCGTCTGATTTCTTAACATTGTTGGCATGGGTGTGTTCCCCTCGTCCCGATCTACACGGTGGTGGTGGTTGTGCAAGGTGGTACTAATCGAGCCTTCCCTCTTGGAAATTGGTTCTTCCTCACACTTTCTATGGCCGTTCTTACTTCTGTATCTCTTAACCCTAATGGACTTCTTTTGGATGATAAAAATAACTCCTAATTTTCGTCCATTAATTAAGCCCAAAAATACAATTTACCATAATGCCCTCTCGGGGCGCCGGTTAGACCTAAAATTGCCCCAGGACCCAAACTAAACACCCAGGTATACTATTTTGACTATTTCGACCCTTTCGTACTCAAGGTGCACTCGAAATGACCATACGGGTTACTAAAACAATTAATATATTTATTCTATTAATTTAGTCCCGACACAACTCGCACGCGCGTCTGACTTAAATTACTAAACTGTCATATTTCTTATTCTTGACAATTTCCCGAAGTGTATAGTTCCATATTACATATCACACAGTAATATTCAATCAATAAGTATTAACCCTGTCACGTTAGTTAAAATTTATTTTAAATCCGAATTAATCAATAGTTAAATTCTCACATTTTAATTCAATTAATCCCACAATAATAATTAATCTCATAATTATTTAAATCATAAAAATATGGGGTATTACATACTTCCCCCTAATAACGGAATTTCATCCCAAAATTTGAGAATTAAGGTATTCCTGGTGCAAATAAGTCCGGATATTTCTCTCGCATATCTGCCTCCTGCTCCCAAGTAGACTCCTCTACGTCGTGATGCCGTCACTGCCCCCGAACAAGTGGAACTACCTTGGACCTCAACCTCCTCTCACTATGATCTAGGATAGCCATCGATCTCTCCTCATATGAACTGTTAGGCTGTAAGTCAATCTCCTCAATCGCTATGTGAGTGTGTGCTAACTCATCCCGAAGATACCGCTCAATGACGAAATGTGGAACACGTCATGGATACGATGCAAGTGTTTTGACAACCCAAGCCTATATGCCACTGGTACGATCCTCTCACTAATAGGAAATTTTCCTACAAATCTCGAAGCCAATTTCCCCTTTTACCCAAATCTCATTACCCCCTTCATCGGAGATACTCTCAACAAAACCTGGTCCCCTATGGCGAACTCTCCGAAGGAACGCTTAGCATCGGCGTAGATTTTCTTCTTGTCCTGCGTTACCCATATGCGACCTCGAATCATCTCGATTCTGCTCGATATGTCATGAATCACCTCTGGACAGAGTAGTTTGTTATCCCCCACCTCTAGCCAATAAGCCTAAGAACGATAAGGTCTACCATACAATGCCTCGAACGGGGCCATGTCAATCGTAAACTGATAGGAGTTATTTTAAGCAAAATCCACTAGTGGAAGGTACTGCTACCATCCTCCACCAAAATCAAGGACACACATGCGCAACATATCCTCGAGCATCTGATTAGTGTGCTCAATCTTCCCATCGATCTGCGGGTGATACATCGTACTCAATCGCAACTCGATGCCCATAGCCTCCTAGAATCTCTCCCAAAAGTGAGATACAAACATCTTGTCTCTATTCGACACGATATTAAGAGGCACACCATGCAGCCTCACTATCTCTGTAATAAATAGCTGAGCATACTGCACCGCCGTGTAGTTTGTCCTGACGGGCAAAAAGTGGGCTAGTTTTGGCAATCGATTCACAATAACCCATATAGAATCGTGCCCCCTCTGCGAAGTGGGCAACCCGGTAATAAAATCCATGGAAATGCCTTCCCATTTCCACGTAGGAATATCCAACGGTTGAAGCAAACCTGGTGGTCTCTGGTGGTCCACTTTCACTAATTGGCAAGTGGTACACTTAGATACGAATACTGCAATATCCTTTTCATTCCGCTCCACCAATACTTCCGCCTCATATCCTAGTATATTTTGTCCCCACCGGGATGTACCTTAAATTGAGACCCATATGACTCTGTCATCACTGCATGTCGAAGGTCCTCCTTCTCTAGGACAATGAGTCTCCCAATGAAGTGCAAACTGACCTCGGAGCTTACCGAATACGACTCGGCTCCACCGACTAAAAGTTGTCTAATCTTTCCTGGGAAAAAGGATCTATCGTCTGTGCCTATACCACCCTCGTCACTATTTGCGGTGTGACGGTCATAATTAACATGAAGGACTTGGCAACTACATCCTAGTGCCCGAATTCCTTCCATTTCTCTTTCCACATCTCAGTTGTCTCATCTACCGACCTATGGCTCAATGCATCTGCAACTACATTAGCCTTCCCCGGGTGATAGTGTATCTCGAACTGATAATCTTTTACAAACTCAAGACACCTGTGTTGGTGCATATTCAACTCTTTTTGCATGAATAAGTACTGCAGTGACTTGTGGTCTGTAAATAAGCAAAATTGTTCCCCCAATAAATAATGCCTCCAAATTCGAAGCACAAACACGACTGCTGCCAGCTCCAAGTCGTGGGTGGGGTAATTCTTCTCGTGAGGCTTAAGGTTCCTGGAAGCAAAAGCTGTAGCCTGCTCCTCCTATTGGAGTACTCCCCCAAGACCCTGTAAGGATGCGTCCGTATAAACCAGGTACTCAACCCCTACCCTGGGAAGTGCTAGTATCGGTGTTGAAGTCAACTTATCCTTCAGCTCATCGAAAGCCAAGTGACATGCATCATCCCAAACAAACGACACAAACTTATGAGTCAGATTCGTCATCGAACGTGCTATCTTCGAGAATCCACGAATAGACCATCTATAGTACCCGGCTAATCCCAGAAAACTCCGCACCTCCGTTGGTGTCGTGGGTTGTCCCCACTTCCTCACCACTGACACTTTACTAGGGTCCACAGATATTCCTCTCTGATACAATGTGTCCCAAAAATTGTACTTCCCGCTGCCAAAATTCACACTTCTCATACTTGGCGTACAAGTCATGCTCTCGTAAGGTCTGCATAACCATACGTAAGTTCTCGGTATGCTCCTCCTCGGTGCATGAATAAATCAGTATGTCATCTATGAAGACAATGACAAAGTGCTCTAGGAACTCTCTGAATACTCTGCTAATCAAGTCCATAAATACCGCTAGAGCATTGGTTAGCCCAAATGTCATAACCCTGAATTCATACGACCCATAGCTCGTCAGAAAAGCAGTCTTAGCCACGTCCTACTCCCTGATGCGTAGCTGATGGTACCTAGATCTCAAGTTTATCTTTGAGAATTGGGCTGCTCCTCTCAACTGGTCGAACAAGTCATCGATGCGAGGCAACGGATAATTATTTCATATCATGACTTTGTTAAGATCCCAATAATCAATACAAATTCTTAGGAACCCATCCCTCTTTTTCATAAACAGAACTAGGGCACCCCAAGGCGAGGTACTCCTACGAATGAAACCCTGTCCCAACAATAGTTCTATCTACTCCTGTAACTCCCTTTTCTCTGTCGGAGCTATATGGTAAGGTGCACGTGATATCGGACGAGTGCCCAGTGTTAAGTCTATCACAAACTCGATCTCCCTACTCAGAGGCAACCCCGATGTATCCTGAAATACATCAGCAAACTCACAGAAGACCGGAATTGAATCGAGTGGAACCACTACTGCAGCGGTCTCATCCTCTATAAGTGGGTGGATGACCCTCCCTCGAAACGAGGCATCGCCACTAAGAACATCTCCTGGCCCGGAATGGTGAACACAATACTCCTGCTGAAGCAATCAATCATAGCCCTATACTTGATTAGCCAATCCATGCTAATAATTGTGTCATACTCAGACATATCTAATACTAGCATATCAGCCGATAAAATCAAACTGCCAATCTCTATGCCTACTCCCCGGCATATGAAGAAAATCAACGACCCACTACCCAACGGTGAGTTTACACATGTCACTGCACTCTATACCATGCCTAACAACCCAGTGGCCCATGCAAAGCTAGTGGCTATAAAGGAGTGTGATGCGCCCGTGTCAAATAAGATACGACCCAAAGTACCATGGATAGAAAACTTACCCTCCACTGCGGGTGGTACCTGCGAAACTGCGGCCTGGTGGACGTTATAGACACGTCCATACTGCGATTTCCCCTACTGCATCGGAACTGCTATAATAACTGGCAACGCTGGCATCTGAGGTGGTACTGGGAGGGCAGGGGGAAAATCGGTCTCTGGGGCTCCTGTCAGGCACCCTGCTGCTGCTGCTATGGGGCCCCGCCCCTCTCAGGAAAGTCATGTCTCTTGTGGCCAGTCTTTCCACATATAAAACACTTTCCACAAAAGTTTTCCCCTCATTGCCCTTCTGTCCTCGGCCCTGCTGGCCAATCCCACCTCCCCCTTGGCCCTTCCTAAACTGTTGATGCCGCTGTTGGCCCTGATGGCCATGCTGACCCTTCTGGACAGTCCTAAAACCTCCTTGACCCTGGAGGAAATCCCCTGACCCAAATCTTTTAGAATCCCCCTGCTGGGAACTCTGATCAACCTGCCTCTGCTGACCCTGAGTTGGCTGTGCCCTAATGGCACTATTACCTCCTATCCTGCCCGGCTGGCTAGACTCCCCCGCTCGTTTGTTCACAGTCATATGTAAGCGGTGGTCCTGGCAATGCAGCAGTGATGCATTAAGCACATCAGAATAGGTCTGTAATGAGAGGTTACCCAGAAGATGCTGCCTGATCCTCCAGGTGAGGCCATCTATGAACATATAAATGCGCTTCTCCTCAGTAGGCACCTCATCCGGTACCATGTTTTCCAATTGCATGAACTCCTCCTCATATTCTGTAACTATTCTCCCTTCCTGGGTGAGGTCTAAAAGCTTTCTCCTCATCTCAGTCTTGACGGCGAAAGGAAAGTAATTGCGATCGAACTGCACCCAGAAATCACCGATTGACATTAAATCTGGCTCCTCAGTAGTAGTAGTGGACTCCCACCATTATAAGGATGCCCCTCTCAGCTTGAAGGTAGCCAAAACTTTCCTCTAAACTTTAGTGAACTCATACATACAAAGGTGTCGTTGTATGTCCTTCTTCCACTAACTATCAATAACCACATCTAAACTGCCCATGAACTCTGGGGGACATGCCCATTGAAAGGACCTTCTCACTCTTTCCCATGCAGTGGGAAACGGATGCACTAGAACTAGTGCTACTGCCTGAGCTTGGGGTGGGGTTTGCTACACCACCGGTATGGTTGCATTCACCGCTTGTGCAACTATTGATACAACCTCTGTTGCATCCATTGTCCCCTGAGTCTGCACTGCCGGCTGTTCTGGCTGGGCCTGTCTATTTCTTGGTGCACGTCGAGGAGGCATCTGAGACGAGAAAGAATTTTATTAGTCCAGAGTCATTATTAAATCTCAAATAGCTGAAGACGAAATCGTAAGGTCCTAAAGATAGGGCTCTATATCATAGGACGCAAGGTTGAAAACATTATAAGTTGTACAGATCCTAAAGTACTCTAGAACCTGATGCTCTGATACCACCTGTGGCACCCCGCCCAATTAAATATCGGGTGATCAGTACTTTATAAAATTTAAAACAGAATGTTCGGTTGGTTCATTCTTAGCATCACTGTCGAAAACATAATAACCTTATTAACCACCTAAAAACTAATTAAGCTAGTGTCAAAATATTTTTCCTTTTTAATATAATCTTTTAATTTTTAATCCAAGAATACAAACATCAATCATTCTCCACAACTAATTAATATAAGTACTAAATCTGAATCACAAACTGAAATAGAAAAGACAGGATAAAGCATTCCAGATTTAAAACTCCAAATCAAGTACCATGAAAACTATAAATCCAACTGAAATGAATAGAAAATAAACCGAATACAATCTCAAATAATTGTCTAAGGAATGGGTGACACATGCCAAAAATAGAAAGTCTAAACATAATGGAAATGAAATGATGGAAGCGTCTAACGCAAAGACCTATAGCTTCCACAGGAGATATATCACGCCAAACAATCCGAATCTCTAAGGATAGTGACCCTGTGGCTGAGCACCTGATATAATACATATATATAGCAAGAGAGAGAAGAGATGCAAGAAACGAGTCAAAGCCCGATGTGTTTTAGCAAGTATTTAAAATTTGCAATAAAGCAAGTATCAAATTCATATTAGTTCAAAATCTCACATGAGATTCCCACCTCTCGTCTATTGTGCACGCCTAACGTAAATCTATTATCACCTAGCCATCCCTAACACTTCTAACTAGATAACTATTTATACTTCTCGTTATACCTCGTAATAGTGACCCGTGATTCCAAATTTTTCCACATTATTATTAACATCATTTACTAATCCGTTCAAGTGTTATCACACTAAGTTAAGTATTCATAGCTTACGTCACTTAAGACTATACTATCCTAATGACCTACAATTATCTCACAGTAGGAATAACACAAGTATATATATACATTCACCACAATAATATTCATACACTAATACAGCACCCTAAGGCTAAACCTGTAGTGCATTGCATACTCTGCTATCATGTTTCGGTACATCTCGTACTCCAATAAGGACTGTCAGTTCGAAAGTCTCCCACGGACCATATACAAAAATCACACATAGTGGCGGCGAAAACAGTTCACATACCTATGGGTCATGCACATACTTACGCTCCCATAGTAAGCTGACCTATCAACTTATAAATAAGTCTTTACAGTACTATATTATGAGATACGAGTCAAATATCCCCCCGAAGGTCACCCAGGATAAGACCGTCTCTACACAACCCCCCGTGATAGCAAGTAGCTAGGTATGTCACACAAATAATATTAAATAAGTAATAGGTATTCACACATGCTATTAATATTTATAGGTATTCTCCCCAACCTTCATGTATATATTCCATATGTATTTCCTTCTCAATATTACGTATTTTAAAGTATTACTAAGTTACCACAATTCTTTAGTAATCTCTAAAATAACTCTTCTTTTCCGGATTAATTTAAGTATAAAACTCACATACTTTCTCGTGGGCCTGCCTCGTTTCAATTCTGTTAATTGGTAATTTCCCTCACTCGTAAAAATTGGAAAATTCCAAAACTGTCCTTAAGAAATTTTCCAGAAATTAACCATGTCGCTCGAACCAGATGGCATGTCGTTCAAACGATAGCCACATGTCGCTCGAGCGACTTCGCGCAAGATGCAATCTCGCTTGAACGACTTCGCGCGAGATCTTCTGTTTCATCTCCTACCCAAATTCCAGCGTTTTTCCACCATTTTTAACCCTAAAACTTCTAAATTAACATCCTAAACTCCAACTAATCAATCCCCAATCGAATTCTTACAATTATACATGGATTCTAACATCCTCACATCATTATATCATTTCGAATCATCACAGGATTACGAAATCCCCAAAATTTTCACTAAAGCCCTACTTCTTGAATTTCTTATTCAAGAACACAAGTTTCCCAATTTTCAATTTATACATCTTAATTCTCCAATTTTCATCACTTTTATGAACCGAAACATGTCTATAACATTCCTATACTAATAAGAGTATGATAAATGCTAAGGTACAACAAGTAATAAACACTTGCCTCAAATTATTCGTCTGATTTCTTGACATTGTTGGCATGGGTGTTTTCCCCTCGTCCCGATCTACACGGTGGCAGTGGTGGTTGCACAAGGTGGTGCTAATCGAGCCTTCCCTCTTGAAAATTGGTTCTTCCTCACACTTTCTACGGCCGTTCTTACTTTCTGTATCTCTTAACCCTAATGGACTTATTTTGGCTGATAAAAATAACTCCTAATTTTCGTCCATTAATTAAGCCCAAAAATACAATTTATCGTAATGCCATCTCGGGGTGTCGGTTAGGCCTAAAATTGTCCCGGGACCCGAATTAAATACCCGAGTATACTATTTTCACTATTTTGACCCTTTCGGTCTCAACGGTGTACTCGAAATGAGCATACGAGTTACTAAAACAATTAATATATTTATTCCAATAATTTAGTCCCGACACGACTTGCACGCGCGTCTGACTTAAATTACTAAACTATCATATTTCTTATTCTTGACAATTTCCCGAAGTGTATAGTTCCATATTACATATCACACAGTAATATTCAATCCATAAGTATTAACCCTGGCACGTTAGTTAATATTTATTTTAAATCCGGATTAATCAACAATTAAATTCTCACATTTTAATTGAATTAATCCCACAATAATAATTAATCTCATAATTATTTAAATCATAAAAATATGGGGTATTACAACGGTGTTAACCTATTATGGGATTGTCCAATAAATCCAAAACTCGATTATTCAGATTTCACATAAACCCTATTCTATTGTGACTTGGTGAAGGTGGAGGACTCTGTGAATGCTTGTAAAGTTGATGCTGTCTCTAAACATGTCATGGTAGATTTATCAAAGATGAAGGGTAAAGACCACATGGTCGATGAACCTTTTATTTGTGTTATTTAGAACGTTAAGAATGCATTCTACTCAAAGTGCATAAATGATGGAAATTGGTGTACTGTTGTGTATACACCAAAGGGTTTGACTACTCAAGCAGATGAATTAAAGGCTTCTAAATAGTTCTAATCTGCTCTTGATGAAAACCTTAATTTGAAGGATATTTCAGTTGATGTAGAGGAAGACTGAGTATTAAAATATTATTTTTTGGTAATCCTCTTCGGATCCTATATTATGTTGGCTCTTGACAATCCTATTTGTATCAAAATTGCATAGTATTATGATATTCACGCTATATTGTAGCTTTAGTTTGATTTATGAATATTTGGATCGAATTATGAATGTTTAGGGTCACTAACACCTCGGAAGAGATGTCTTACGAGTGTATTTATCTTGAGCCCTATTTTCTAGTACGAGGTATAGTTGGTTTTCCATGTTATCGCGGGTGAGTTTCGGTTCGACCTCTTTTATTTTTTCTTCAATAAAACTTGTGGGGATTTCGTCCCAATTGCAAAAGAATATCACGAGTTAATAAAATCTGTCATGTAAATTGAAGCCATTTTAATCATCCCGTATGGTAAAACTATGATGATCACGAGCTCATAATATTTGTCATGTAAATTTAAACTTGATAAAAACGGTTGTTTTCATAAGTACATCTTGTTTTCATTAACCGCAACATCTTTTGTGTCATTTCTGCATTACACTAACTCGTTTAGCCTATACGACATTTGACTTGCCTCAAAGAAAAAGTAAATCTTGTTTTCATTAACCACAACACTAGATGAATCTTACAAATTAATTATTATATGTTAAAAATTCAAAATTCACGTTGGAAGTATCTTTATGGAGAGAGAAACAAATGAATTTATAGTTATTTCCCAAGTCTTTAAAAAAATGGTTTTTATATTTAAAATATATAATTTTTTTTTGGGGGGGAAATTATAAGATTAGGATGTTTCTTACATTGGACTTTGTTTTCTTAACTAATTTTTCTATACTTTAATACATCAACATCGTTGTCTAGTTTGGCTAATAAAATAATTAACTTAACAAGGAAATTATAAGGTTTGTATTTCGTTGGCTATTGTACACATTGTCGTTCGAACGACTGCCACGTGTCGCTCGAACTAGATGGCATGTCGTTCGAACGACTCCCACGTGTCGCTCGAGAGACTTCGCGCAAGATGCAATCTCGCTTGAACGACTTCGCACGAGATCTTCTGTTTCGTCTCCTACCCAGAATTCCAGTGTTTTTCCACCATTTTTAACCTTAAAACTGCTAAATTAACACCCTAAACTCCAACTAATCAATCCCCAATCGAATTATAACAATTATACATGGATTCTAACATCCTAACATCATTATATCATTTCGAATCATCACAGAATTATGAAATTGCCTAAATTTTCTCTAAAGCCCTAGTTCTTTAATTTCTTATTCAAGAACACAAGTTTCCCAGATTCTTTCTTCATATAAGTTCATCAAGACGTGATTTTTATTCTACATAGATGGATGGATTCAGTTAGATAAATCTTAGATTCAATTTATACATCCTAACTATCTAATTTTCATCATTTTTATTAACCGAAACATGTCTATAACATTCCTATACTAAAATGAGTATGAAAAATTCTATGGTACAACAAGTAATAAACAGTTGCCTCAAATTAGTCATTTGATTTCTTGACATTGTTGGTATGGGTGTGTTCCCCTCGTCCCTATCTACACAGTGGTGGTGGTGGTGGTTGCGCAAGATGGTGCTAATCGAGCCTTCCCTCTTGGAAAATGGTTCTTCCTCACACTTTTCTATGGCCGTTCTCACTTTCTGTATTTCGTAACCCTAATGGACTTCTTTTGTCTGATAAAAATAACTCCTAATTTTCTTCCATTAATTAAGCCCAAAAATACAATTTACCATAATGCCCTCTCGGGGTGTCGGTTAGGCGAAAATTGCTCCGGGACCCAAACTAAACACCCAGGTATACTATTTTGAGTTTTTCGATCCTTCCGAACTCAAAGGTGTACTTGAAATGACCATACGAGTTCCTAAAATAATTAATATATTTATTCCATTAATTTAGTCCCGACATGACTCACATGCGCGTCTGACTTAAATTACTAAACTGTCTTATTTCTTATTCTTGATAATTTCACGAAGTGTATAGTTTCATATTACATATCACACAGTAATATTCAATCAATAAGTATTAACCCTGGCACGTTAGTTAATATTTATTCTAAATCCGGATTAATCAATAATTAAATTCTCACATTTTAATTCAATTAATCTCACAATAATAGTTAATCTCACAATTATTTAAATCATAAAAATATGGGGTATTACAACGGCGTTAACCTATTATGGGATTGTCCAATAAATCCAGAAACTCAATTATTTAGATTTCACATAAACCCTATTCTATTGTGACTGGGTGAAGGTGGAGGACTCTGTGAATGCTTGTAAGGTTGATCCTGACTCCAAACATAGTCGACGAGCCTTTTATTTGTGTTATTTAGAACGTTAAGAATGCATTCTACTGAAAGTGCATAAATGATGGAAATTGGTGTACTGTTGTGTATACACCAAAAGGTTTGACTACTCAAGCAAATGCATTAAAGGCTTCTAAATAGTTCCAATCTGCTCTTGATGAAAACCCTAATTTGAAGGATATTTCAGTTGATGTAGAGGAAGACCGAGTATTAATATATTATTTTTTGGTAATCCTGTTTTTTCGATAATTAAATCCATATATTGCATGGCGTTGCCCCATTTTTTTTTGGTAATCATATTTGGATCCTATTATTAAATTGGCTCTTGACAATCCTATTTGTATCAAAATTGCATAATATTATGATATTCACGCTATATTATAGCTTTAGTTTGATTTATGAATATTTGGATCGAATTACGAATGTTTAGGGTCACGAACACCTCGGAAGAGATGTCTTACGAGTGTATTTATCTTGAACCCTATTTTCTAGTACGAGGTATAGTTGGTTTTCCATGTTATCGCGGGTGAGTTTCTGTTCGACCTCTTTTATTTTTTCTTCAATAAAACTTGTGGGGGTTTCGTCCCACTTGCCAAAGAATATCACGAGTTAATAAAATCTGTCATGTAAATTGAAGCCATTCTAATCATCCCATATTCCAATGCACGCATGTTAAGTTCACTCGCGCGCATGTGGACCACTTCATCTTCAACTTCTTAATTTTTTACTTTAGGTTTCCAAACACTGACCTTTGATCATATCATGTATCGAATACAATTTTAAATCATTCAACAGTCATTCTTCCTAATTTTTCACGAGGAATCCAAATATATAACTTTTATGGATTGGCGTTGACGGTAGCCTCATATCCAGTTTCTGTAAAAGGTTAAAAATTTTGACTTGATATTCGTGATTTTCTGGGTAAATTCGAACTACAGATTATACATGATTTTATTTTTGGGTAATTTTAGAACAAAAAGGTTTTGATTTGAGTTTTTAATTAATAGTTTAGAAGGAGAATTTTAACTTTAAAAGTTTTCAAATTGGTCAAGGTCAGCAACACAGAATCCACAATTGAAGCTCAAGCTTTAAAGGAGTCTTCTAATTATTAATCTAGTTCAGTGCCAAACTAATGTGAATTCTTACATGTAAAGGTTAAAAACAATCCAAGGTTAGTGTAGAAACATAATGAAATCAAGAAAACTAAGTTTGATACATAAATTGTTAAGATACCAAAACTTTCAAATTTTGCTCTTGAATTTTGAATGGTAATTGGGTACATTTTTGTGGTGGTAATAAGGGCCTTCTATAGGGTTGAAGATGGTGAGTTGATTGGTTGTTTGAGGGGTGGATTTTAGATGTTTATTTTAAGAGTTTTATTATAGGATCATGGCTACCATGTGGTTTCATATGGTTTTCCACGTGCTAAGGTCTAGTGGATGTTTAGGTGTATTATAAATCAACAAGGGGGGTTGTGTAATAATTTTGCTTAAGTATTAGATCCTTAAGTACTTTAGGTTTAAGTAAATAGTCATTTTTCTACATTTTTAAAAGTTTTAGGTATTAAAATGAAAATGTACAAACTTATGAATGTATATCAGGGTACATGTAGTTAAATTTATTTATTTATAGGATGTGTGCATAAATAAGTTTAGGGCTTGAAATTGGTTTATAGGTTTAAACCATGTTTTGAAATTTTTAGGGTCACTTTTGAAATTATTATAATTTAAGGTCCTTCTATGTAATTTGTGTTTTCCTTTCTATATAGTTGGACGATAAATAAAATTATTACTTTTTGTCGTTCACGTATTAGTATAAGATATTTCTAATTTATTATCGATGAGTAGTCATGGTTCCCATACAAAAGTAAACTATCGATGTCATAGTTTATTCGTATGTTCGGGTTGCTACAATTTTCTAAGAAAAAATAAATCTTCCTACAGATTACCTTCAAAGAGTTCAGGGTAGTGTTGTTTCATTGAAACTTTTATTTCCAAGGTGGTTTCTTCGGCTCCATGATGCTGCCAAAGTACTTTGACTAACGAAATGGTTTTGTCATGAAGAACCTTTTTTTGAAAGTTTAATATCCTAATAAGTTTTTCCGCAAAGTCATGATTAGATTGTATGGACATTTCTTTCCAGGTGATGATATGTCTTGGATCTAGTATGTATTTTCATAATTGTGATACGTGAAATATGTCTTGTATTTTTTTCTAATTCAATGGGTAGTTTTAAATGATAAGCTACTGCCCCTATTCGTTCTGTGATTTCAAAGTGTCCCACTTATTGTGGTGATAGTTTTCCTTTTCTGATGAATCATATGATCGCCTTGCTTGGTGATATTTTTAGAAATACTTAATCCTTTACCTGAAATTCCAAGGGTTTCATTCTGTGATCTGCGTAACTCTTCTGTCTATTTTGGGCTTCCTACAATCTTTCCCTATTTAAACGTATCTTTTTGGTGGTCTCTTTTATTATCTCTGGTACAAAGATACTACTTTCTCTGGATTCATTTCATCATAATGGAGAGTGACACAGTCTCCTATAGAGTTCTTCATAAGGATCAATCTCGATGCTGGCTTGGTAACTGTTGCTTTAGGAGAAATTAATTTGTGCTAAGTGATGTCTGTAATTTCTGGCCAAATCTATAGCGCATGCGCGTAGCATATCCATAAGTGTTTGGAATTTCCTTTTTGATTCCCCATCAGTTTGAGGATAGAAGGTGGTACTTAAATGTAACTTGGTGCCCATGACGTGTTGTAATGCTTGCCGAAAATGTCCCACAAATTGAGAGTTACAGTCTGATATTGTGGATAAAGGTACTCAATGGAGTCTGATGATTTCTTGAATATACAAGTCACTAGGCCTTTGGAGAGAATAAGTGGTTCTGACTCGTAGAAAATGTAATGACTTGGTTAAATGATCTACGATTACCTAGATTGAGTTATAACCATGTAATGTCGTGGGTAGTCTAGTGATAAAGTCCATGAAAATATGATCCCATTTCCATACTAGAATTGGGAGAATTTTTGCAATCCTCCTTGTGATACATCTTTGTACTCCCTGGATGTATGATGAATTTACAATGTTGTTCTTCTTCTGAAATTTCATCTTTTAGCGCGAGGTTGGAAGATATGCATATTCAGTTTTTATATCGTAATCAACTTTTCTAGTTATAAGTCTAATCTTTCTTTCATTTTCCATTTTTATTTCTTGTTGTTGGGTTTTAAGGAAACTATCAGTAGATTGTTTCTCTATTATCCTTTTTCGACGAGTTGGGGGTGTCTTAATACTTCGGAGAATAATGGGAATTCTTGCGATTTCCCTTTGTAGATTATATTCCTCCAATAGAGTCATAACTTCGTATGAAAACATTCCTATTAATTTTCCACTTATTTTTCGACTGAGTGCATTTGGTACAATATTTCATTTACCGGAGTGATATTGTAATAGAAATTTGTAATCTTCTAATAATTTAATCCATCAATGTTGCCGAAGATTTAGGTCTTTTGGGGTAAATATAAACTAAAGATTTTTATTATCTCAAAATACTTGAAACTCTTCTCTGTAAAAAGTAACATATCCAAATTTTTAATGCAAAATCTATTGTTGGTAGTTCTAAATCGTGCACTGGATAGTTTCGTTCATGAGTCTTTAATTGATGGGAACTATATACGATTACCTTCCCTAATTGCATAAGTACACATCCTAATACTTTCAAAGAGTCATCCATATATACTTCATAACCAACATCATTAGAAGGTATTGTAAGCACAGGGGTAGTAGTTAATTAATCTTTCAAGGTCTAGAATGCTTGTTTGCATTTGTTTGTCCATTAGAATCACACATCCTTACGATTTAACTTCTTTAAGGGTAACTCAATTGTTGAGAATCCTTCCACAAAATGTCTGTAATAACCTGTGAGTCCTAAAAAACTTTGAATTTTTACAATGGTAGAAAGATGTGGCCACTCAATTACGGTTGTGGTTTTTCATTGATCAACCTTTATTCTTAATTTGGTAATTACTTGTCCTAGAAATTTTACTATTAGAAAATTGCATTTATTTTTCTTTGCATAGAGGTGGTGTTACCATAAAGTTTCTTGCATAATCTGTAAATGTTGTTCGTGATCTTGCTTGGTTTTGAAATATCCTACAATATCATCTATATATATGATCTAAAAATGATTGAAATACTCAATGCATTAAATTCATAAAATTTATTGGTTTGTCAATCCAAAAGACATAACCAAAAATTCAAAATGTCCATAAAGAATTCGAAATGTAGTCTTTGGTATATTTTCTTCTCTCACTCGTAAGTGATGATATCTGAACCTTAAATCTAGATTTAAAAATACCTTTGCGTCTCATAATTGGTCAAACAAATCACCTATTTTAGGTAATAGGTACTTATTTATTTTTGCGACTTGGTTTAATTTGTAGTAATCAATGCACAATCAGAATGTTCCATCTTTCTTCTCGATGAATAATATTGGTTCTCTCTAAGGGGTGGTACTCAATTAGCTAAATTCTTTTGCTAATAATTCATCCAACTGGGTTCTTAGTTCTCATAATTTTAATGGTGCCATTATATTTGGAAGTATAGAGATAGGGAAAGTATTTGGTATGAGGTTGATTACGAACTCTATTTCTTTTGGTGGGGGAATACCGGGTAATTCTTATGGAAAATGTCCTCATACTTATCTAAAATTGAAAGAGAGTAGGATGCCATGCCACATGTATTTTCAAATTGTTGTCCCTGAAAAGAAAATACTTTAGTTTGAGGATTTCTAAAAATTACTTTCTTTGTATAACAATCAATATAAGAAAAATTTACTGATAGAGAGTCCATTCAATTGATAAGAACAAATCCCTTGATATCGAGTACTACCAAATCAACGGTAATAACTCATATTTCTAGTTCTACCCTATAGTTTTTATAAACCTGATTGGCCAGTACTATATCACCGGTTGACATTCTTATAGATAAGGGATAGTCTAAAGGACATGGAATTAATTTTAATAATTCCATGAAGTTATTACTAATAATTGAGTCTGAAGATCAAGAATCAATTAATACATGTGTCGTAAGATTTTTGAAAAGAAATATTACCTTCAGCGACATCATGATTATTTGAGTTTGTTGCGTCCTATTTCTTGGTACTAGTTTCCATTCCCACATAAATATGGGTGGTCAGGAATAAGTAACATTTTCCATCGGGACTAAGAGCCTTCCTTTGGAACTAGATCATGGCTATCTAAAATTAAAGAGATCTACCTAGGTTTCCTAGGGATGACTGGATTGGGTTGGGATTGCGCTTAAGAAATCTTAGCCATTGGGGCCTAATATGTCACGGTTCATTGCATTCATGACAATGGATCATAATCCCACTTTATTTATAGTGTATTTGGTTATACGTATGACCATCTTTAGGTTTGAAATAGGGGTGATCCCCGACTCCATTATTTGAAAGGAAGTTTTGGAATTATTTTGGGGAATTGGGGTTGGCTTATGGAAATTACTGCTTGATGTCGAGTTTTGTTCAATAAGGGTGGATATTTCTATGATCTTACCAAATTCTAGGATTTGTAAGGCAATAAGAAAGGTCTTAATACTAGTCTTTAGTCATCTTTCAAAATGCTTGTATTTCTTAGTGTCTGAGTTTTCATATTCCTTTGCATATTGGGACAATTTTGTGGAATGTGCCTCATACTGAGTTATAATCATCTGTTATTGTTATAATCCTAGAAATTATACCATTAATTTTCTCGTGTTTCTTATCAGAAATACTTTTTGAAAAATATCTCCTCGAATTGATCTCGAGTTAATCTTTTGATATGTTGAGTACGTCCTACTAGCTTCCACCAGTAATCAGCTTCTCCTTCGAAAAGATTTTTTTATAAACATACCCCTAAGTTCAATTACTATATCTACTCCATTTAGTATCTTCAGAGTTTATATAAACCATTTCTCTGCCTTATGAGCCTCAATTTTTTCATAAAATATTGGGGGTCTCTATCAGAGAAATTCCTTCAGGGCATTAATTCTGTGAGCCTTAGTAAATATTTTGGTACCTGCTTCACATGGAGTATTTAGTTGCACGTGGTTTAATATTGTTAGTTCTTGTAAACATTGGATTATGTTTTCTGTAACGGTGGGAGGAGTTGGTAAAACATGTTCCTCTTGTTGTGCTCTTTTTGCTGGGGCATTTGAGGTTCATGTTTTCATCATCATATATTATAAACAACTAAAAAAAATAAAATAACAAAAAGTATTATACATAAATAAAACCAGTTAGATTATCCAGGATACGATAGAGTACATGAACTTCCTAGGAGATACAAAAGTTAGGAACTATGATCAGTATACACGTATAATTGATGCATTAACTACTTCTACATATGACGTAATGTCATCTTGTCATACTAATTACCATTACATATAACATAACTTGATCTTGCCACTTCATCATACCATGCTGGATAAAAGATAACACACCTTCTTTAATGGGTTATTTATCTACATTCTGCCTTTATATCTTTCTCTTTCTTATGGTTTCAACCTATCTGAGGTATTACCTCGTCCGTTTTCGCCCTTGAGCCTCTAGTACTTGAACTTGATAAATATGTGGAAATTTTTATATATGGTATATCCCATCTATAGTTATCAGGGGATACGGGAGGAGTCATGTGTAGTTATTTTTTTGGAGCTACACTCTAGGTTAAATGAATGGCTTGTTGTAGAACTCATGATCTTACAAAAACCTACGAGCTTGTTTGGATGCCTGATCCTCACCCACCAGTCGACACAAAGCCAGGTTATGTTTTATGATGGATGTTACTATCATCCACTCCCCATCTACATCTCGAATAATTTTGCATAACTTTTTATAACCCTCGTTCCTTATGTTTTGCCTTAGATGTGCATGGTTAGTGCCTTCAATATTGAAATAGATGTTGTCCTAGACATTCATAACTACAAGAAAAAATGTCAGTAACATAACATTATAAAGAAGTTATGAAATTAAAATAGCTACATATATCCTAAAGTTCCGCATAGGAATAATAAACTTGACGCTCACTCTGATACCAACTTGTCACGTCCCAAAATCTCCTTATGTACTAATGGTAACCACATTAATATGATAATAATACATCACATATAACAATTGTTTATTTGAAATGAACTTTATTTAAACATGCCGCCTAAGGACCTTATCTATTACATTCATAAGTCTGCTGCGAATTTTTTTAAAATAAAAGGAAGTTACACATAATCATTACATCAGCCGATAAGTAATAGTATATATTATCCATGTGATTTATCCTTCATTCTTAACATTTCCCCTTACGTACGTAAATGATAGAGACATGCATGACGATCCTAAAAAGTTCTCCGGGTCGGGGGGAATTTCGCCTTCCATATGATCGAGGTTCATCTGGATGGGGAAAGAATGAGCAAAATATTTTCAAGTAGATAATTCTAAATGTATTCAATTTATAAAACTTTATGTTTGAGTATAAGTAGAATCAACTGAATATATTGATGGTAAAAGAAAGTAATATTTGAAGTGATATTGATCTGAAAGAAGCAGTGTAAATAAGCAATATGATGATATAACTAAAATTTAGAAACATCAAGTTTAGATGGTTTAAGGTCGTGGATAGTTTCTACAATAAGATAACCCATAATTATCTGTTAAAGGGGCTTAGGGTTAATAGAAAATATAGATAACAATCATCCAAAACCTTTGGAGATAAATTAACAATAATTACAATAACATTTTTTATCCAAATTCATAAGAGTAAAATCCATATTATAAGAAAAATTAGGCACTCAATACCCTGAGTCCTATAGGCTAAATAACACTATGGTGTGTAGAATGGTAGTTTATTCCACGATTATACTGTATGCTATATGAAAATAGGTTCAATGAAATCAGATTAAATTGAAATCATTAGTTCAAAATAAACAAAGTGTTTTTAAAATCAAATCAAGTTAACGTATTGTGAACTACACAAATGAGAATAAGATATATGAGGTTATCACATAGTATTACGAATAATTGGTGTAATCAAGGTAATTGCATGAAATTTTAACGAAATAGATTTTACCTACTTGTATAATGTCTTTGGTTTTTAATTTGACTTGTCTTGTTAAGGCTGAGAACCGAGATTGTCTAAAATTTAGAAAGGGAATAAGTAAGGCATTTTTGTTTAGAATTAATAGTATAAAGCAATTTTTTTTTCATAATTAAAATGACTCCAGGGTTTAATTTTTTATTTTTTATTTTGTTTAATTGGTTAGGTTTCTAAGTACATTTGAAAATGGGTGTAATAAATTTTTTTTCCCTAATATCATCATAAACCTATATATGAAGTTTAAGGTTAAAATTCATAAGTTGGAAAAGTTCAGGGGTTTATATGCAAACTAACTTTCGTAAAGTACCATTTCTAAGGTTTCAATAAAAAGGATTTTTGGTTGACCAAATACTGTAATGTAATGTACCGTTTTGACAAGAACATTAGAATAAAATATTTGAATAAAATTGTAGAATTTTTTTATTTGTTACGTGCAAAGTCAAACTTCTTACGCGCTTCTGTTTACTTCACACGTGCTCGAGTTGACCGCTTCATCTTCAATCTCTCAGTTATTAACTTTAGGGTTTCAATCTTTGACCATTGATTATATCCTGTATAGAATACCATTTTAACACATTCAAATGTCATTCGTCTTGATTTTTTAGTAGGAATCCAAATAAAATTTTATGGATTGAGGTTGACAGTAGACTCATATCTAGTTTCTGTAAAAAGTTCAAATTTTGACTTAATATTTGTGGTGTTTTGGGTAAATTAAAACTACGACTTATGCATGCTTTTGTTTCTGGGTGATTTTAGAACAAAAAGATTTTGATTTGAGGTTTTAATTCATAGTTTAGAAGGAGAATTTTAACTCTGAAATTTTTCAAGGGTATCTACGCTATACTACACTCAAATTGACTATTGCACCTAGGTTCGTAAAAACCAGTGATCAAACTTTCCCACCTAAAAACTGATTCAAGGTTAGGAACACAAAATCCACCATTGAAGCTCAAACTTTAATGGGATTTTCTAATTTTTTATTAGTTCAGTGCCAAACTAATGTGAATTCTTACATATAAAGGTTAAAAATAATCCTAGTTAGTGCAGATATATAATGAAATCAAGAAAACTAAATTTGATACATAAATCTTTAAGATAACAAAACTTCCAAATTTTGAGCTTGAATTTTGTATGGTAATTGGGTACATTTTTACAATGGTAATAAGATCCTTTTACTGTGTTAAATATGGGGAGTTGGTGGGTTGTTTCGGGGTGGATTCCATGTGGTTTCATATGGTTTTCTATGTTCCGAGGTCTAGGTAGCCTCCTAGGTATCTTACAAATCAGTAAGGCATTTTGTGTAATAATTTTGGTTTAAGTCTTAGGTCCTCAGGTAGTTTAAGATTAAGTATATAATCCTTTTTCTATATTTTTTAAAGTTTATGGGATTAAAATGAAATTTTAAAAACTTGTAAAGGTATAGCAGGGTACTTGTAGTACTGTTTATGTTTATAGGTTGTGTGTATAAACAAGTTTAGGGTTTGGAATTGGTTTATAGGCGTAAACAACGTTCTAAAATTTCAAGGGTCACTTTTTAAATTAATATAACTTAATGGTATTCTATGTAATTTTTCGTTTCCTTGGTATATATTTGGACAATAAATAAAACTATTACTTTTAATCGTTCACGTATCGATATAAGATATTTCTAATTTGTTATCGGTGAGCAGTCGTGGTTCCTACACAAAAGTAAACTAGCGATATCATAGTCTATTCGTATGTTCATATTATTACAGGAAGGTTCATTAATTCGATTGAGCTATGGGCATAAAAAATTCTCATAAATAAACCATCAACATATCATTCACATCTACGTTTTGTTATAACAATTTTTTTTAAATAGATAGATTGTCCCTCACTTCGTGAGTTTTTCTAATACAATTTTGTTTAATCATAAAACACAAACTGAATACGAGAAATTGTATAAATAAATTTAACCAAAAAACAAACTTTAAAAGATGAAGTAATTATAAAATAAATAAACATGCACTACGCCAAAAACTAAAAATCGTCACGATATGCTGGTCAAAGTTTTGGACTCTAGTCAAGTTCCAAAACTAGGACCAAGTTTGAAACCTCAATTAGGGTTGATCTATACCGCCAGTTGGTTACGTGTTAATGTGACCCTCATGGACGTGGTTTACAACTATTACCCAACCAAGACCCTAATGGTTATGAAATAGCTCTAGGATGGTCGCGTAATGGGTCAAAGTTTTTGACCGTGACCAAAGACAAAAGACCGTGACCATTTAGTGTAAAATGTCATTAAGGTTCACAACTATAACCCAATGTCATGACAACCCTTGAAATCAAAATCGTCACATAAATAGGGTCATTATTGGGGATCGTGACCCGTTGTCGATGATTTTTTAGGCTTACTATCCAGAACATTGACCAAGTTGACAAAACTGTGAGCATTCAAATTAATTCAAACTGTTCGTGATCCATGATGTCTAGGACGAAGTTAAAACACATCGTGCATCTATTGAATGAGATCTCTTTAGTGATGAGTCACATGTTGGGCCAGACAAAAGAACATACTAATATGAAAGAGGACATGCCAACTCTTAAGATGGGCGTGAGCTATGTTGCCAATACCTTGGGAATACTGACAAATGAAATCAAGGGATTATGGAAATATCTTAGTCAATAAGAAGTCGAATCTTAGTTCATGCGATAAGGGTTTCCCTATTCTCTACCTCATGATTTCCCATCCCAAATGCCTCATCCAACATTCCCCTCTTAACCACCTATTTCACCCTCTTTTCGAGCATCATCATCGCCCATGAACAGTGACTATGCCGAGGAGTATTATAAGAGGGATTTGTTCAATACTGTGATCATTGTCACATGCATTATCATTTCTACAACTCTGAGAACACTTCTGCATAGTCACTCTTTGAAAATAGGCGAGGTTAAGTTATTGGTGGATCTAATCTACTCGAGTTGTGAATAGGTACCCATTCATGTTGACCTCTTCGGTGAGTGGGCTCCATTTATTCAGTATAAGAGGGAATATATATCCTAGATAATTTATTTGTTAGTCAAGATCATGCAATGAATAGTGTTTTATTTTTCACTTACTTCCTCATCACTCACATTTTGTAATATCCTTTATGTTTTACTAGTCACATAAATGCTATTTTACATATTTTACTGTTATTATTCTATTTGTAGTTTGTTTATTATACTTCTATCACTAATACCACTCTTTTATTATCATATATACATTCACATTTATTTTTATAAATTGTAAACCCAAAAAAGGGGGCTTATACTACAATTACCAATTTAGAGCATTCTCACAATTTCTACAGTTTCAACACCTTTTACATATATTTTTATTAATCAAAAGAGACATCCTAGATTCGGATTATAGCTTAGGCCCCAACCTTGTTCATCTTATGAACTACGTGGACTTTAATGCCATTTTTGGCTAAGTAGGTGACCCGAAGTCATTTGGGATTCAAGTCCTTTCTTACCATTTGGAACATTTGGAAATATTTAGAGGTCTAGTTGAGAAATGAACACTTTTAACATTTCACATATACTTCGGGGAAGGAACACTTTGAAGATTTTAATGATTATTTGTGTTGGATTAATGTAATTAATTTGATGGCTTAATAATTTTTGTATTATTGCTTTTTGATTAGCGTATTAGTTCTTTCTATAATGGAATTGTATACAAGCTTGAAAACGTGCACAAAAATTTCTTTTAATGAAAATAAATAAAAGTTAATTTTTTAAATTAATTCATTATTGGTGATGGTCTAAGGCCCTGACCATATCTATGACAAGATTTCAATGTGTTAGAAGGTGGTCAGGGTCAGGAACTGTGACCGCTATACATGTGGTTAAAAGTGGGGGTCACGGTTCCAGACTGTTACCAACCAATAAAATTTCTTATTAGGTTATCATGGTTAGAAACTACGACCATTTAACCTATATTCATGGAAATGGCCACAGTTGGAGACTGTGAGTAGCGAAAAATAGTCACGGTTGGGGTCATGACTTACGACCGTCACCACTTGTTTTGGTCTGTATCCGTGACCATTCCCCAAATATTAGGATTATAAAAGAGATCGCAACCCTATACTTTGGGGACTATTTTGGAACACGGCCCCCCAAAATGGTTACCCTTGAACTTTTCATGATCAAGAATCGCAATTTGAGTAATTGGCCACGATTCAAAACCGTGAACATTTCCACTTTTTGGCGTAGTGTAAGACAAGGTTATAATTATTTTTAATTTCATGGGACATGTACTTATTAGGAAAAATTTCTTGGGATTGACATTTAAATGTGAAATGTTTTTAGCCTTAAATATCTTTGAATAATCATGCATCGAAAATAAAATCAAGAACTGGGTTTAAAGATTAAACATATGGTTTCAACAATCCATGCCATTGCAAATCTTGTTTTGATTTATAGGAGGAGAAGAAGGTGGATGTCGATGAAATCCTTGTAGCCCTTCAAGGTATCTAAAAACCTTGAATAAACCTTACGTACGCTAGGATCTTCTAGTGTATCATCCTTCCTATAGTCAAGTAGGTGGATGGACACCTTTTTCGATGAAAACCCTTCATTGTGAGTGAGATAATGATATGTATTTATAGAACAACTAAGAAAAACCTTAAAAAAATTTTGTCTTTACCCTCTTAGGCCTTAATGATCAATAATAAATAGTTAAAACACATTACCATCCCTTTATATACAAGTACAAAAGGTGGCCCGAGCTTAAGTTGGTTTCTTGAGAATATAGGCATGATTACTTGGGTATATGGACTACCCAGGTACCCAAGACAAATAATTAAATTAGCTCCAAATAAATAATCAGAGATCCCAAATTACATTTATCCTAATTTATTTTCTTTATTTATTTATTTAATCCTGAATTAACTCCATCAAATAATCACGATTGCACTCCAATTTAATTATCTCATAAATCACTCGAATATAATGAGGACTTATTTGCATGTTGAGTATGACACATAAAATAATTCCCCACATTTACTTATAATTCGATTTAACCAACATTTATTCAATTTCATTAATTCTCAGACTTACAATTGTGCTACTCCACCTGGAGTATAAAAGAATCCACTGGCTAGGTTTAGTTGATGGAAAAACATATAAGTTTATCAAGAGGGTATCACAATCCACGGTACCCCCTAAACGTGGAATTCCTTGAATTATGATATCATACGTACGATTGTTACACAATATGAGCAGATTATTTGACCGAACATTAAATCAGATCCCATCCATAGCAATCAAGGTGACATTTGCGCATGCATTCCACTCCTCATAATTCTGGGGATTAAGAATCTATACACCCTTTAAAAAAGGTGTTAGATTAGGTGAGTCTAATCAATAAAACCCTTAAACTCAAATCTCACAAGTGGTAGTGTTCAATACATTCCTAGGATGTACCAATGACAATCCTCTGTTGGACTATCAAACAAGTTCTCAAACCATCAAAGAAGTATCCACAGTTTGAGATATATCTGACACCCCGATTAATTAAATACCGGATGATAAGTTCTTTATTAATTTAAACATAATATCCAGTTGGAATCAGTCGTAGCATCACTATCAAAATTGTTTATTAAATACTGGCCACCTAGTATTTAAAAAAAATCAGATGTCAATTTTTTTTTTATTCTATTAAATCATGCAAGAAGTTAAAAGATTAACTAAACATTCACCATCGAATAGTAGATCATGGGAATCAAAATGACATAAGGAAATAAACTGAGTTTGGAGTAAACACTTCCAGAATAAAATCCTAATACAGTATTTCGAAATGAAATAAATCCAACAACTGAAATGTAAATGACTGTCTAAAAACTGCTATCTCTAAATAAGAATAGGCAACCTGCCCTAACTGAAATGAATCTCGTTGAATGTATCAAAGATGAATGTGGAGGCGTATAATACTGAGGTCATGTAACTTCCACAGCAGCTACATCACGTTAACGGAATGAATCTCCTATCCTTGGTGTCCCTATGGGTGGGCACCTAAAAGGTTTTTACAAAATCAAAATAGATTTAACAAAAAATGGGTCAGAGCTCGAGTTGAAAATATTTTAAAAACAACAAGTATTTGTACGCATAATTACCAGATAATTATATACATGTTAGTCATGTTCTCTCACATGAGATTCTCACCCCTCAACTATTGTGCACACAGAACGCACATATATTACCCCTCCTAGTGACGCTACCCCACCTAACTAGATAATAACAACTTCCCATCATGCCAAACTAACCTCCTTTACAACTCATATAATTGAAATATTCATTATTTAGTTTCTCATATTTTATTACTTAATTTCAGGGTTTCATTAATCTATTAAGTCCTGACACGCTTAATACACTTTTGGCATTATCATTCGTTCTACTAAATAACATTGTAGCATAAACACGAGAGTATATATATTTATATTTCACTACTATAATATATATACTATTATCGCACCCCACATAGGCGAAACTAACGGTGTTCAGATACTCTGTTATCAAGTTTCGGTACCTCACGTACATAATAAGGACTATCGACTCCGAATCTCTCATGAATTGTAATAAATCAAATCACATACAAATTGGAGGTGAACATGGATCACGGTGTAATGGGTCACGCACATAACTACGCACCCATATAACCAAAACTTATCCACTCACAAATAAATCCTCCTTAGATCCCATGCTATGAGGTACCAATCTATAATCCCCCTTGAAGGGTTCCTCAAGACAAGACTGTATCCTTCAAGACCTCCCAATAATAAATAGTATGGTAGGTATGTCATATACATAAAAATCCATACAATAGGTATTCACACAACCTTAGTATTTATAGGTTCAATATCGGTATACACACAACCCATATAACTCGTCTTATACGTTGGATTTATATCCCGAATATCAAATGTAATTTAATTAATGTAATTACTCACGCTGTATAATTTCAAGTATCTTTCCTATCCTGAAAGATTTCGTAGTCACCCCTTTATTACTTAGATTATTTCAGTACTATAGGTTCCCCCCTATTGTTGGTACTAACCCCAAGCTGTCACTGAACCGAATTAATCCCCAATTCATCTAATCTCCAATAATCTCTCTTATTTTAACACTCGCCAATCCCCCTTTCGATACCATACCTAATGATACTTTCCGGACATTAAAATACAACCCTACTGACCTTCCCTAAGATCCATTATATTCAATTAATCAACATCAAGGGTTATTAAGAGTTAGGGTTGGATCAAAATAAAAAAGGGAAATAAATGACCAATTTCAGAGGGGTCGATCAATTGAAGAAATGGGTCGATCGATCGATATGTTCGATCGATTGACATTCTTGAGTTGATCGATCAATGGTACAGATATTGGCCCGGTTTTTGCAATTTAAGGCTACAGGTTTCATCAACTAAAATTCTGAATAACCTTCTTAAATCATTCCCAAACTCCAAAACAAAGATACTAAAGCTTAAATTAACACAGATAGAAAATTTTCAATCTACACGAATTATTTAAACATTAAGATTCATTGGCTTTTCAATTTGATTCTAAGTTAACCCCCAAGAACCCTAACTATGGCTTTTCTTCAAGAACATGATTAAAACTCTTAATCCTCTACATGATTATTCTCAAAGTAAGTCAAATTTCATTTTTCTACAACAATACTTCAATCATAATCATGATTTTTACCCAAAATATGATTTAATCCAAAATTTTCCTCTACATGCATGTACATTAAATTCTTAATCATATTTTACTAACATGGACAATTTATCTGACTTAATTTAAGCAAGAATAATACTTTTCTGATATATGAAGGTCTGAACCATTGGTGAGGAATGGTATGGTTGTACTCCTCTATTTCCGATCTACGTGTTAGTGGTGACAATGGTGAAAACTGGTGTTTTTGGCCTTTGGAACTCCTAGGAACATCTCTCCTCTTCCTCCTATGACTCCTCTGCAAAATGGTAACTTCTAACCCTAGGAGACTAAGCTTAGAAATTGATAAAGACCTCTAAATTTCTTGGGTTTAATTACCTTAAAAATAGAAATATCTAAAACAACTTCCCGAGATGCCCATTCGGTATAAAACTGGTCCCGGACCCAAATTAAACCCTTGGGTAGACTTTCCTCACTATTTCGACCCTTTCGAACACTTTGACGCACTCAAAATGACCATATAGGTGACTTATAAATAAATTACTTTTTATTTCATTAAATTACATCCTGACAAAACTGACACACGAGACCCAAATTAAGTTCCATAATTGTCGTATTATTCGCTTCCAACAATTAAATCATAATTACATATTACTTTACTCACTAAGTAATATTCAACATAATTTTCTTCGTTAAGTACTAACTCTCATCGCGCTAGTAATTATTTAATTAAATTTGAATTAATTATAATTAATTTCCTATTTTTTTAAATCAATTAATCCCATAATTAAAAATCATTAAAAATATGGGGTATTACATACTTCCCCCCTACCAACGGAATTTCGTCCCGAAATTCGAAAAATAAGGTGTACCTGGTAAGAATAACTCTGGATACTTTTCGTGCATCTCATCCTCACGCTGTCAGGTAGACTCATTCGCATTGTGATGTCGCCACTGAAGATGCACTAATGACACTACATTTTACCTCAATTTCATCTCTCTACAGTCCACGATAGAAAATGGCCCCTCCTCGTAAGAACTATCAGGCTATAAATTAATATCCTCTAAAGTAATATGAGTGCTGGCCAAGTCATCCCGAAGATATCTCCTCAGCGAAGAATATGGAGCACGTAATGAATCCTAGGCAAGTGCTCCGGTAGCCCAAGTCTGTAAGCCACTTACCCAATCCGCTCAATAATAGGTAATGTCCCTACATACTTCGGTGAAAACTTCCCTTTCTTCCCAAACTGAATTATCCCCTTCATAGGAGATACTCGTAACAACACCTAATCCCCCACAGTGAACTACCTAAAGAATCTCTTGGCATCGGCGTAGCTCTTATGTCTATTCTGAGAAACTCGAATACGGATTCGAATAAACTCAATCTTAGCCGAGGGATCCTGTAACACCTCTGTCCCAAGTAACTTGTTGTCCCCCACCTCAAGCCAACACAATGGAGAATGACAAGGTCTACCATACAACGCCTCAAATGAAGCCATGTCAATAGTAAACTGGTAGGAGTAATTATAAGCAAACTCCACTAGTGAAAGGTACTGCTTCCAACCCCCTCCAAAATCAAGGATACACATCCACAACATAGCCTCTAACATCTGATTCGTTTGCTCGGTCTGCCCATATGTTTGCGGGTGATAGGCCAAACTCAATCGTAACTCCGTACCCATGGCCTCCTGGGAGCTTTCCCAAAATCTAGACATGAAAATCTTATCACAGTCGGACACAATATCAAGGGGCACCCCATGAAGTTTCACTATCTCGACAATGAAATCTGAGCGTACTACCTTGTAGTATAATCGATTTGGACAGGCAGAAAATATGTTACCTTGGTCAATCGATCCACAATAACCCATACGGAATCATGACCCTTCTGCGATGTAGGCAGCCATGTGATGATATCCATGGAAATGCTCTCCTATTTCCACATAGGGATCTCTAATGGCTGTAGGATACCGCCCAATCTATGATGGTCCACTTTCACCAGCTGACAAGTGGAACATTTCGAAACAAATTTGGTGATGTCCTTCTTCATTTCACTCCACTAGTACTATTGCCTCATATCCTGGTACATCTCATGCCCTCCGGGATGTACCGTAAACTGTGAAATAGTCAACTTCGCCATCACTGCATGTCATAAATCCTCCCCCTCTGGAATAAATAATCTCCTATTAAAGCGTAAGCCCTAATCTGAGCTCACTGAAAAAGACTCGCCCCCCTTGGCTAGAAGCTGATAATCTGATTCTGACAGAAGGAATCTTCTACCTGAGCCTGTATCACCCTAGTAACTATTATGTATGTAACCATCATCACTGACATGAATAAGCGAGAAACTGCATCCTGATGTCCCAGTTCCTTCCATTTTGCCTTCCACACCTCGGCCACCTCACCTGCTGGCCTACGGGTCAATGCGTTTGCTACCAAGTTAGCCTTTCCCATGTGATAATGGATGTTGAACTGATAGTACTTCACAAATTCAATCCACCTTCGTTGACGCATATTCAACTCCCGTTGTGTGAACAGATACTGTAGTGACTTGTGATCGGTGAACACGCAAAATTTCTCCCCACAGAGGTAATGTCTCCATACCCGAAGTGCAAACACAACTGCCGCTAACTCCAAGTCATGGGTAGGGTAACTACTCTCGTGGTACTTAAGAATATGGGAAGCCTAAGCTATATCCTTTTCCTCCTGCTGAAGCACCCCCCCAAGACCTAGTAAGGACGCATCAGTATAAACCAGGTATTCCACCCCGGGCCTCGGCAGTGCTAGAACTGGTGCTAAAGTCAGTTTGTCCTTCAACTTATGAAAAGATAACTTGCAGGCATCATCCTATATAAATGGCACCCCTTTGCGATTCAAATTAGTAAACGGACCCTCTATCTTCGAGAATCTCTAAATAAATCTCATATAGTATCCGTCCATCCCCAAGAAACTACGTATCTATGTTGGTATCGTTGGTTGTCCCCATTCCCTCACCGCTGACACCTTCCATGGATCTATGGATATCGGTTCTTCAGAAATAATGTGCCCCAAAAACTAAACCTCTCTCAGCTAGAAACCACACTTCTCATATTTTTCATTCAACTCGTGCTCATATAGCTTCCGTAAAACCAATCTCAAGTGCTCGGCATGCTCCTCCTCAGTATGGGAATAAGTGAGGATGTCATCTATGAAGACAATAACAAAATGATCTAAGAACTCTTTGAACACCCTGCTCATCAAGTCCATAAATAAGGCCAGTGCACTGGTTAGACCAAATGGCATAACCATGAATTAGTAGGATCCATATCTCATCAAGAAGGCAGTATTAGGCACGTCCTTCTCTCTAATACTTAACTAATGCTATCCCGACCTGAAGTCTATCTTTGAGAAGTAGGAAACACCCCTGAACTGGTCAAATAGGTCATCGATTCAGGGAAACGAATATTTATTCTGTATCGTGACCTTATTTAACTCTCGGTAGTCAACGCATAACCATAACGACCCATCTCTCTTCTTCATGAATAGTACGGGAGCACCCCAAGGTGAAGTACTCCTACGGATGAATCCCCAACCCACTAACTTATCGATCTAATTCCGTAATTGCCTCATCTCTTCCAAACCCATACGATAAGGTGCACAGGCTATCAGCCTAGTGCCTGGAATCAAATCTATCACAAACTCTATCTCCCTCCTCGGAGGTAGCCCTGGTATGTCCTTAAATACATCATCGAACTCACGAACAGTCGAAATTAATCTAGTGGTATTCTCACCCCCTTATAGGTCTCCTCCTTTATATAATATAAATGGGTGGACGAACCTCCCTCTGGATGAGGCATCGCCACCAAAATCATCACCTGACCCCATACGATAAACACAATATTATGACTATAGTAGTCAATCATGGCCCTATACGTAACTAGCCAATCCATCCCGATAATAACATCATACTCATGCATATCTAAGACAAGCATATCGACCGATAAAATCAATCTCCCAATCTCTATTCCGATTCCCCGACATATAACGAATATCAGTGGCCCATAGCCTAGCACTGGATCTACACTAGTAATTGTGCTTTTACCGTGTCTAATAACCTCATAGCGCGTGCAAAACTAGTGTTAATAAAATTGTGTGATGCCCCCGTGTCAAATAATATCCCTCCCAAAGTCCCATGGATAGAAAATATATCCCCAACTGCGGGTGGAGCCTGGGGAATTGCAGTCAGGTTGACGTTGTAGATACGCCTATACTGTAGTTGTCCCTGCTAGACTAGAACTGCTAGAATGGCTGGTAAGGCTAGCATCAGTGGTGGTGTTGGGAGGGAGGTTAGGAATATCGATCGATGGGGCTCCTGTCTAGCACCCTGCTACGGTTGCAGCGCCCTGCCCTTCTCAGGATACTCCTGTTTCTTGTGGACAATATTTCCATAAATTATGCATTTACCCATAAAGTTTCCCCCTCTCTACCCCTACCGTCCTTGGCCCTGATTGCCGTTACCACCCCTACCTTGTCTCTATTTTCCCTGTTGAATGAACTATTGACCCTGCCTAAAACCTCCATGTCCCTGCCTGTAATCACCTGATCTGACCCTCTTAGTAAGGTCCCCCTGATGGGAACTTTGCTGACCCTATTGCTACTGACCCTGGGTTGATTGTGCCCCACTGGCACCATTGTTTCCTGTCCTACCCTGCTGTCTGAACTCCCCCACTCATTTTTTTCCCTTCAGATGGAAGCGTTGATCCTGGAAGTGTAGTAGGGAAACATTAAGCACATCAATATATGTAGCCAACAAAATATTTTCCAATAGGTGCTGGCAAGTCCTCCAAGTCAAGCCATCCATAAACATCCGAATTTTCTTCTCCTGCATATGTACCCCATCTGGCACTATATTAAGAAAATTCATAAACTCTTCCTCGTATTCTACAACGGTCTTCCTTCCTGGGTGAGGTTCATTAACTTTTGCCTCATTTCAGTCTGAACGGTGGAGCGGAAATATTTGCGGTCAAACCACACCCAAATGTCCTAGATAGTCACACTGTCTCTCTCCTCAGCAGTTGTAATAGACTCCCACCATTGCAGTGCTGCTCCCAATAGATTAAAAGTAGCTAATATCTACCTCTGAACCTCAGTGCACTCGTTTATCCTCAAGTTACACTGGATGTCCTTCTTCCATTGGCTCGCTACCACAACATCGGAACTCCCTGCGAACTCCATAGGCTGTGCCTTTTGGAAGGCATCTTTGAATTGCTCCCAAATAGAAGGGAACGCTTGAACTAGTGGTGGGGGCACCGATGGTGCCTGGGGTGGGGCTTTCTATACCACGGCTAAATATCTCAAACAAGAGATAATCTTTATAAGTACACATTAAATATCTCAAATAGATGAAGACGTAAAATGCGTAATTAATGAATACAACAGTCCTAAATATAGGGCTCCATATTAAAGAAAGCGATGCTTGAAGCGTAATAAGCCGCACAAATCCTAAGGACTCTAAAAACTGATGCTCTGATACCACCTATAACACCCCGCTTAATTAAATATCAGGTGATAAGTCCTTTATTACTTTAAAACAGAATATCCAGTTACAATCAATCTTAGCATCATTGTCGAAAACTTTTATTAATTACTAACTGCCTAGTATTTAAAAAAATCATATACAAAATTATATTTATTTAATTTTATTCTAATAAATCATGTAAGAAGTTAAAAGATTAACTAAACATTCACCATCCAATAGAAACTCGTAGGGATCAAAATGACATAATGAAATAAACTGAGTCCGGAGTAAGCACTTCCAGAATAAAATCCAAATACAGTAATCTCAAATGAAATAAATCCAACAACTAAAATTTAAATGACTGTCTGAAAACTTCTATCTATAAATAAGAATAAGCAACAACCCCTAACTGAAATGAATGTTGCTGAGTGAATCAAAGATGAATGTGGAGGCCTCTAATACCGAGGTCATGTAACTTCAATAGCACCTACATCACGTTAACTGAATGAATCTCCTACACTTGGTGTCCTTGTGGCTGGGCACCTAAAAGTTTTTTACTAAAACAAAATAGATTTGATAGAAAACGGGTCAAAGCTCGAGTTGAAAATATTTTTAAAATAGCAAGCATGTAATGCATAAATGCCAATAATTATATACATGTTAGTCGCATGCTCTCACTTGATATTCTCACCCCTCAACTATTGTGCACACCTAACGCATAGATACTAACCCTCCTAGTTATGCTACCCCTCCTAACTAGATTATAACAACTACCCATCATGACAAAATAACCTCCTTCTCACACTCGTATAATTGAAATATTAATTATTTAGTTTCTCATATTTTGTTACATAATTTCACTATCTCATTAATCTATTAAGTTCTAACACACTTGATATACTTTTTGCATCATCATTTAGTTCTACTGAACAACCCAATAGCATAAACACAGGAGTATTTATATTTAAATTTCACTACTATAATATATATACTATTACCGCACCCCACATAGGCGAAACTAACGGTGCGCACATACTCTGCTATCAGGTCCCGGTACCTCACGTAATAATAAGGACTGTCGACTCTGAATCTCTCAAGAATCGTAATAAATCAAATCACATACAAATTGGAGGCGGACATGGACCACGGTGTAATGGGTCACGCATAAACATACACACCCATATAACCCAAACTTATCCACTCACAGATAAGTCCTCCTTAGATCCCATGCTCTGAGGTACCAGTCTACAATCCCCCCCCCCCCCCCCCCCCCTAAAGGGCCCCTCAAGACAAGACTATCCCATTCAAGACCTCTCGGTAATAGCATGTATAGTCGGTATGTCATACACATAAAAATATATACAATAGGTATTCACACAACCTTAGTATTTATAGGTTCAATATCGGTATACACACATCCCATATTACCCGTCTCATACGTTAGATTTATATCCCGAATATCACACGTAATTTAATTATTGTAATAACTCTCATTGCATAATTTCAAGAATCTTTACTATCCCAAAAGATTTCGTAGACATCCCTTTATTCCTTTGGTTATTGTAGTACAATAGGTTTCTCCCTACAACTAGTACTAACCCCAAGTCATTATTTAATCGAATTTTTACGGTGTTTCAAGCTTGACCACTATATGTTTAGGGTGACGGTCCCTCAAATACCCCCTCTGTAGTCTTTAGCAAATATAAGGTTGAGGACCCCCCAGGGTCCCTCAACAGCAGAAAATTCATACTGACAAGACCCCCCAATGGTCCCGACAGAAACTCATATTGAGAAGAAACCCCACCCAGCGTCCCGATAGACACTCATATTGATAAGGAACCCCACCGGGTCCTGGCAGACACTAATATTGAGAAGGAACCCCACCCAGGGTCCCGGCATAAATTCATATTGATAAGGAACCCCCCAGGGTCCCAGCAGAAAGTCAAGTCAAGAAGGGACCTCACCTAGGTGGCGGTAGGAGACCATATTGAAAGGAACCCCCCCAGGTCCCTACAGAAACTCAAGTCGAGAAGGAACCTCGTGTAGGTGGTCGTAGAAGGCCATATGGAGAGGGACCCCTCCAGGGAAACTCAAGTCAAGAAGGGACCTCACCTAGGTGGAGGAAGAAGCCCATGTTGAAAGGGATTCCCCTAGGGTCCCTATAAAAACTCAAGTTAAAAAGGGACCTCAACAAGGTGGAGGCAGGTGCCCATGTTGAGAGGGACTCTCCCTAAGGTCCCTACATAAACCCCAAGTTGGGAAGAAACCTCATCTAGGTGACGGCAAAAGCCCATGTTGAGAGGGACTTCCCTCAAAGTCCTTGTATAAACTCCAGTTTAGAATAAACCTCACCTAGGTGGCGACAAAAGCCCATGTTGAGTAGGACTTCCCCAAGGTCTCTACAGAAACTCAAGTTAAGAAGGAACCTCACCTAGGTGGCGGCAGAAGCCCATGTTGAGAGGTACTCCATCCAGAGTACCTGCAAAACCCAAGTTAGCAAGAAACATCACCTACGTGGAGGCAGAAGCCCATGCTATGAGGGACTTCCCCAAAGATTTCTGTAGAAACTCAAGTTGAGAAGGAGCCTCGCCTAGGTGGCAGCAAAATCCCATGTTGAGAGAGACTCCCCCCAGGGTCTCTGGAGAAGTTGACATTGAGAAGGAACCCCCTAGGGTACCTCGTAAGAAAGTTACATTGAGATGGAACCCCCCTAGGGTTCCTCAGTAGCAGAAGTTGACATTGAGAAGGAACCCCTCAAGGCTCCCTCAACAATAAAAAAATGACATTTAAGAAGGAACACCCTAGGGTTCCTCAACAGTAGAAATTCATATTAGAGGAGGGACCCTCAAGTTCGTCCCCCCTCAGCTCCCAGAAAACCAAGCTAGGATGAGGGGGTGGCTACCATAAGTAGCCCCTCATCATGAAAAGTCATTCTTTAAAAGAACATAAGTGATAAGACTTAGTTTCTTGAGAGGTTGCCTAGTTGAGCAAGCAAGGCTTAAGTAGGCTAGTTAGGATCTCTTAGGAGTTTGGCTTGGAGGTTAAGGGACAAGGTATGTTGAGAAAGATAAATCACTTATCACTATAGGATTGAGAGAATAATAGTAGAAAGATCCTAGGGTTGCCTAGTCCTCACACACCTCACAATAAGACACAACCAGGGTGAGAAGCCAAAGGGTTACTCATAAGAAAATAATTGTCTATAAAATGATTTCAAAGGAGAGGGTCCTCTAGGCCCCTCTCAAGAAAAATAATTTTAGAAGGGGGACCTCATGAGCCCCCTCAAGCTTACAAAGATTTTAGAGGAGGTGGTCCTTGAGACCCCCCTTAAGTTTACAAAGTTGGTACCAAAAGTTATCGTTTCAAAAGATATTTACCAAATTTGATATTTTGTCTCCATTTGGAGACATATTTGCTTTTTCAATTTGGTTTGCACCAGGTGAAACCTGTCTGAGTGGACATGATGCTGTACATAGGTAGGAACAAATGGTACACTGCAGACCTTATCCCTCACTAACCCTCTAAGTGTTTTTAGCGCCAAAAGTGCCAACCCATCCCTAGTGCCCAAGTATAAATAGGACCCTTTGTCAAGGTCAAAGATAGACAGAAAAACTCAATTGCAAAGTTACCCTATTAAAATCACACCAGTTCCTCTCTAGTATTCTCTTCATGCTCTCTCTCTAAGTGCTGAGTGCCTTGTTATTTCACTCCCCACTGATAGCCATTACTCTTTGGAGTCCCTCTTGAGAAAAGTTACTATTATTTTTATGAATTTCATCTTTGTTGTAGGGTGTGAGCTGTAGCTTGAGTTCCATTATTACTAGAAGGAGAAGGTTTTACCAGAAGCTACATTAGAAGTTCTTGAGAACCTTGCAGACAGCGTCCATTGGAGTGGGTCACGCCTGACCCTTTCTAGTTATTCATAGACCCTAGTCTCACTACCTTCCTACATTTGGCGACTCCGTTGGGGAGGTATTCTCACTTTCATGGACAAAGAAAGGTTGAACGAGTCTAAGTAGCTCATTTTTTATGACATTCCATATGGGAATGGAGCCCTCAGTGAGCATACTACTTGGGAAAAAGTTGTGGTAATCAGAGCCAAGGCACCTGCCCCTCAGGGAGGGTAGACCATCTCGTCGACAGCGGCTCCGATGGAAGTTATAAATTTCATAGCGATGTTTTTTAACTTCTTGAAGGAAAACAATGTAGAACTATTAAGTTTGGGTTAAGGTTGCGTAACACCAGCCACCCCAGTTGTAATTCTGGCAGTGACGATTCCACCGCGGAAGGTAGTACCGGAACAATTCATAACACTTCCAGGTCCTATGAGAGGAACCCTCACTGATCTAGATTCCTAATGAGGAACCCCCGATATTACTAGTTCTGAGAAAGGAACCCCTTGTAGCAGGAAGCTTTCGCATGGAACCCCCGACGATGGCAAAAGTCATGGCTGACGAAGAACCCCTCTTGTGGTTGAGGAACCCATCATGACCACCATAGCATCTGGTGAGGAACCCGCCTCACAATCATGGTCGAGGAACTCATGGTGAAATTAGACCCATACAAGTGACCCCTATGAAAGGAGTCACCCCCTATTCCAGCTAGTGGCGAGGAACCCTCAGGGGTCCTCTCCCCAAATGACAAACCATTAATAGATATAATCTCTCCCTCCAAATCAAAGCCAAATGCCCTTGTAAAAATTACCTCTGACAAGGAACCCTCGCCAACCTTCATCGGTTGCAAGGAAGTCATGGGCGGTAATGCCATTAAGGAACCCATGGGCAGTAATGGCACGCGAGGAGCTTAAAGGTTACGAACCTTTAACATAAACAATGCTACCAGATTCCTTAATAAGAGAGGAACTCACCAATACAGTGTGTCGTGAGGCACTTGCGTTTAGCAGCAATAGTTGGCAAGGGACCCACATATGTGTTTTGCTTAGTCATGTAACCCCCCATATATGAAAATTCATTCGGTAAGTAACACACCATGAAAAATGGCAATCGCGAGGACCCCTTTCTAGCAGCAAAGCCTAAGAAAATGATGGCGGCAAGGAGCCCCTATTAACATTGGCAGTCAGCGAGACACCCTCAGACATGAGGTTGACGTGCGAGAAACTCCTATTAGTGTTGGTAGTTGACGAAACACCTTCAAATATGCAGTCCACGCGCGAGGAACCCCTATTAACATTGGCAGTTGGCGAGACAACCTCATACATGAGGTCGATGCACGAGGAACTCCTACTAGTATTGGTAATTGGCGAGGGACCCTCAAATATGCACTCGACGCGCAAGGGATCCCCTGTAATCATGGCAGCAACAACTATTAGCAAGGGACCTAGGTAGTGGGTACCATAGTTGAAATTCTATGGGGCGAATAACCCCCGATGGAAAACTCAAACGGGGAATCTTTAATTGACTCATTCCTTAATGAAAGATTCTCAGTAGCAATCATTCCAAGCGAGGAACCATCGAGAAGATGGTAGCTCTCGCGAGGAACCACTAGGGTCAACACCTTATGCATGGAATGTGTAGCTTCCCTCACAAAATGCGAGGGACTCCTTGAAATTAGAGGAGTGAGCGAGGAGCCCCCAATTTCAAAAAATTAGTCGTGGAACCCTTTATAGTTGAAGAAGTAGGCAATAGACCCTTTGTGGTCAGGAAACCCTTAGCCATCACCAGAACCTCTGATGAGGAACCCCTTGCAACCACACTGGCAGTTGAGGAATCGTAAAGGTATCAGACGAGGAACCCCTCATATACAAAAATGTTGTTAAGGAACCTCAATGGCGAGGACCCCCAATGAGAAATGCTTCAAAGTTAAATTGGCGGTCGAGGAACTCGCCATTACCAGAGCCTCTGACGAGAAACGTTTTCCAGAAACCCCCAAAATGAGGAACTCATCGTGACAAGCACTTCAGACAAGGAACCCACCTCGACTAATGGTGGACGCGAGGAAACCTTAATAGTTGAGGAACCTCTTGTGGTCGAGACAACAGGCATGGAACCCATTGGGGTCAAAATGAAAAATGAGATACCCCTAAAATGAGAATCCTTGGACGAGGCTCTCGCGGCTATAAAAACTTCCAGCCAGAAACCCTCTGGCAGTAGTAGTACTTGCGAGAAACCCTCTAGAAGTAGCAGCACTTACGAGGAACCCTCCATTGACAATAGAACTTACAAGGAGCCCTCTGGTGTCAATCTTTTAGCAGTAATGATTATGAAAATCCCTCAGCGACGTAGGGTTCAGACGAGGAACCCTTGAACCATTTAAACTAAAAAAAATAGAAGCAGCTGGAATATAGAAAGAAACTCCTAGAATCACTCAAACAAAAGGCAGACCAGACTTATGTTTTCCCTTTCTTAAATACTATAATAGAACCTCTACTAGATTGGAAGAGGGTCCATGACATTAAGGTCTTTACTCATTATACTTGGAGTAATATCCATCCCAAGGGAAAAGTATACTGAGCAAAGTTCTTACGAAAACAACAGATAAATTTTTTACACAACACCAGTAGGAGGTTATCCTCCTAGTAATAAAAAAAAATTCAGTACATTTTTTTATTACTATTCCATACAAATTTATAGCCTAGAGAACAAGTCCTAACCTCTGTTCTCAAGAAAAAAATTTACTTGTCCAGTTTTCAGAAAATAGAGAGAAATAGGTCTACCCCCCCCCCCCCCCCCCCCCTCTAAACGGGTTATTTTTCTAAGAAGAAAAGGTTCCTACGAAAAGTTGGGAACCAGGACCCTGCAGACCAAGGGAAATTTTTATTATATAGAAATAATTATTTCTTTACTTATGATATATGTAAAATTTTATTCAAAGTTCATGATAAGGAGAAGGGCTAACCTCATCTCCTAGTTACTCCCTAAGAAATGGATGTGAATAACAAAATACCCCACAGTCACATGGGGTTGCTCTAAAAAAATTACCCCAAAGTCACTCGGGGTTGCGCTAAAAAGTACACCACAATCCCATGGGGTTGCGCTAAAAAAATTATAACTTGCTCAGCTATGTGTAAGTACCCGCAGCTACAGGGGAATGTTCGAAATGTTAACCTGCTTAGCCTATAAGCAAGTACCCCGCAGTTAGAGGGGAAACTTCAAAATTTTAACTTCCTCAACTCATATGCAAGTACCCCGCAGTTAGAGGGGTAGCTTCAAAATTTTAACTTGCTCAGTTATATGAAAGTACCCCACAGCTAGAGGGGCATCATCAAAATTTCAAGTACCCCACAGTTAGAAGGGTGGCTTCCATATCTTAACTTTCTCAGATCATATGCAAGTACCCCGCAGTTAGAGGGGTGGCTTCAAAATTTTAACTTGCTCAGTTGTATGCAAGTACCCCACAGCTAGAGGGGTAACTGCCAAATTTCAACTTTCTCAGTTATATGTAAGTAACCCACAGTCCGAGGGGTAGCTTCCAAATTTGAACTTGCTCAGTTATATGAAAGTATCCCATAGTTAGATAGGCAACTTCAGAAATGTGACTTGCTCAATTATATGCAAGTACCCCGCAGTTAGAGGGGAAACTTCAAAATTTTAACTTGCTCAGTTATATGCAAGTACCCCGTAGTTGGAGGGGCAACTTCCAAATTTTAACTTGTCATTTATACGCAAGTACCCCACAGCTAGAGTGGCGCCTTCCAAATTTTAACTTTCTTGGCTATATGCAAGTTAGTACCGCAGGCTCCAAGGGCATAGGAGCTCTTATAGTCTTGAGCAAGTGCCAAGTATAAATATAAGGTACCATAGTTTAGTACCCGAGGCTCTAAAGGCACTGAAGCGCTCACACTATTGAGCAAGTGTCAAGTATACATATAAGGTATGACACTTTAGTACCTAAAGGCTCCAAGGGAACCAGAGTGCTCATATTCTTGAGCAAGTGCCAAGCATAAATAAAAGGTACGACAGTTTAGTGTCTCAAGATCCAAGGGCACTAGAGCGATCACAGTCTTGAGAAAGTTCCAAGTATAAATATAAGGTGCGATAGTTTAGTACCTAAGGATCCAAGGGCACCAGAGCACTCACAATCTTGAGCAAGTGACAAATATACATATAAGGTACGAAAGTTTAGTACTTAAGGGATCCAAGGGCACCGGAGTGCTCATAATCTTAAGCATGTTCCAAGCATAAATATAAGGTACGAAAGTTTAGTACATTAAGCTTCAAGGGCACCGGAGTGCTCACAGTCTTAATCAAGTGCCAAGTATAAATATAAGGTACGAAAGTTTAGTACATAAGGCTCCAAGGTCACCGGAGCACTCAAAGTCTTGAGCAAGTGCCGAAGTATAAATATAAGGTACGACAGATTAGTACCTAAGGATCCAAGAGCACCGGAGCGCTCACAGTGTTGAGCAAGTGCCAAGTATAAATACAAGGTACGACATTTTAGTACCTCAGGATCCAAGGGTATGGGAGCACTCATAATATTGAGCATCTGTAAATTATAAATAAAACGTACTATAATTTAGTACCTGGGGCTCCAAAGGCATCGAAGCAGTCGTACTATTAACTTGTATTCTGCTCGAGAAGGGTATAATATTGAGAAGTCCTCAAGGCAGTGAAAAAATAGTGAACTCTTGATTATGATATTTCATGGACAAGTCTTTCGACACTACAAGACACTTCTGCATGAGGGGGCTAATATTGAGAAGCCTTCAAGCCAGTGAACAAATAGTAAAATAGCCTGGAGTGTGGGGATCCACTTAGAGTGGCTCCACCTGCCTAAGATTATAAGTTTGACAGAAAATAGCTTAGGGCGAGGGGATCCACCTTGAGTGGTCCCTCTTCCCAAACTTGATGCTACAGAAAATGACTCAAAGTGAGGGGTCCATTTCGAGTGGCCTCTCTTCCAAGACCAACACAAGTAACAGTTTGAGGATGAGGGAGTCCACCACTAGGGACCCCTCAGTCACTCCAAATCGAACAATGTAATGATGTAAAGGTATGAAACTTTTGCATTCCAAGATGAAGTAATAATTTTGTACAAAACCCTTTGGTCTACTCAACACAAAGACTTTTGTACGAGGGGACTAGTGTGGAGGGGTGTCCAACTACTATTCTAGACTAGCCAGGGGCGAGTGAGTGCACCTAAAGGGGATCCTACTGCCCAAGTTAGCAAGAAAATATTTAGAGCAAGGGGATCCACCTTGAGTGGCCCTATCACGAGGTGTAAAACCTAGATGAGGGGACTCACAGCGAGAAACCCCTCTACCCAAGATATAAGGCCACCGACAAAGGCCAAGGACGAGGGGCTCATTGCGGGCAACCCCTCTACCCAAGATAGAAGGCCAAAGACAAAGGCCAAGGATGAGGGGATCACCGCAAGCAACCCCTCTACCGAAGATAGAAGGCTATGCACAAAGGTCAAGGACGAGGGTCTCACCACGAGCAACCCCTCTACCCAAGATAGAAGGCCACAAACAAAGGCCAAGGACGAGGGGCTCATCATGAGCAACCCCTCTACACAAGATAGAAAGGCACAGACAAAGGCTAAGGATGAGGGGCTCACCGGGAGCAACCCCTCTACCAAAGCTAGAATGCCATAGACAAAGGCCAAGGATGAGGTTCTCACTGCGAGCAACCCCTCTACCCAAGATAGAAGGCCATAGACAAAGGCAAAGGATAAGGGGGTTAACTTTGAGAAACTCCTATACCCAAGATAAAAGGCCACAAAAAAGGCCAAGTAGGAGGGTCTCACCATGAGCAACCCCTCTAAACAAGATAGAAGGCCAAAGAAGAAGGCCAAGGACGAGGGGCTCACTATGTGTAACCCATCTAAACAAGATAGAAGGCCACAGAAAAATACAAAGGATGAAGGGCTCACCGCGATAAACCCCTCTTCCCAAGTTGATACCCAAATAAGGAGGTCCACTTTAATTGTCCTCATCAATAAAACCTGGGATAAAGTGACAGAGCATTTAATGACCTAGGGAATGATGAAGGAACCCTAGGATCCCTCATAATTGAAAATCGAATTTATGGCGTCCAAAGCCTTTTGGTCTCCCCAACACAAAACACTTTTCACGAGTGGCTAATATAGAAGGGCATTTCAAGCTTGACCACTATATTTTTAGGGTGAGGGTCCCTCAAATACCCCCTCCATAGTCTTCAGGAAATATAAGGTTGAGGAATCCCGAGGGTCCCTCAATAGCAGAAAATTCATATTGAGAAGGACCCCTCGGGGTCCCGATAGAAAGTCAAGTCGATAAGGGACCTCACCAAGTGGCGAAAGAAGTCCATATTGAGAAGGACCCCCCAAGGGTCCCTGTAGAAACTCAAGTCTAGAAGGAACCTCACATAGGTGGCGGCAGAAGGACATATTAAGAGGGACCTCCTAGGGTCCCTACAGAAACTCAAGTCGAGAAGGGACCTCACCTAGGTGGACGAAAAATCCCATGTTGAGAGGGAATCCCCCCAGGGTCCCGGAAAAAACTCAAGTTGAGAAGGGACCTCACCTAGGTGGCGGTAGGAGCCCATGTTGAGAGGGAATCTCCCTAGGGCCCTTGCATAAATCCAAATTGAGAAGAAACCTCACCTAGGAGGTGGCAGAAGCCCATGTTGAGAGGGACTTCCCCCGAAGTCCTTGCAGAAACCCAAGTTGAGAATAAATCTCACCTAGGTGGCGGCAGAAGCCCATGTTGAGAGGTACTTCTGCCAAGGTCCCTGCGGAAACTCAAGTTTAGAAGGAACCTCACCTAGGTGGCGGCAGAAGCCCATATTGACGGGGAATCCCTCCAGGGTCCCTACAGAAACACAAGTTGAGAAGAAACATCAACTAAGTGGCGGCAGAAGCCCATGTTGAGAGGTACTTCCCCCAAGGTCCCTACACAAACTCAATTTGGGAACGAGCCTCACCTAGGTGGCAACAGAAGCCCATGTTGAGAGGGACTCCCCGCAGGGTCCCTGCAAAAGTTTACATTGAGAAGGAACCCCTTAGGGTCCCTCGCCAGAAAGTGACATTGAGAAGGAACCCCCCTAGGGTTCCTTAGCAGCAGAAGTTGACATTGAGAAAGAACCCCTCAAGGGTTCCTCAACAGCAAAAAAAAGACATTTTAATAGGAACCCCTAGGGTTCCTCAATAGTAGAAATTCATATTGGAGGAGGGACCCTTAAGGTCCTCCCCCCTTAGCTCCCAGAAAACCAATTTAAGATGAGGGGGTGGATACCATATGCAACCCCTCATTATGAAAAGTCATTCTTTGAACAAAAGTGCTAATACTTATTTTCTTGTACATGTTGCCTAGTTGAGCAAGCAGGGCTCAAGTAGGCTAGTTGGGATATCTTGGGAGTTTTGTTTTGGAAATTGAGGGACAAGGTATGTTGAGCAAGATCAACCACTCTAGACTATAGGTTTTGGAGAATAATAGTAGAAAGATCCTAGGGTCCCCCAGTCCTCACACACTTCACACTCAAACACAACCAGGGTGAGCAGCCAAAGGGTTACTCACAAGAAAAGAATTGTTCATAAAATGGTTTTAAAGGATAGGGTTCTCTAGGCCACTCTCAAGAAAAATGATTTTTGAAGGGGGTCCTGAAGACCCCCCTCAAGCTTACAAATATTTTAGAAGAGGTGGTCCATGAGAACCCCCTCAAGTTTACAAAGTTGGTACTAAAAGTTACTGTTTCAAAAGATATTACCAAATCAGATATTTTTTCTCCATTAGGAGACATATTTGCTTTTTGAATTTTATTTGCACTAGGTGGCACCTGTCATATGGTACAGGCTTCTGCACACATGTAGGAACAAATGGTACACTGTAGACCTTGTCCCTCACCAACCCTCTAAGTTTTTTTGGCACCAAAAGTGCCAACCCAGCCCTAGTATGCAAGTATAAATAGGACCCTTGGCCAAGGTCAAATATAAATAGAAAAACTGAATTGCAAAGTTATTCTGTCAAAATCACACAAGAGCCTCTCTAGTATTCTCTTCATGCACTCTCTCTAAATGCTGAGTGCCTTGTTCTTTCACTCCCCACTGACAGTCATAACTCTCAGGAGTCCCTCTTGAGAAAAGTTACTATTATTGTTGTGAAGTTCATCTTCTTGCATGGAATGAGCTCTAGCTTGAGTTCATTCTTATCGAAGGAGAAGGTTTTACCAGAAGCTGCTTCAGAAGTTCTTGAGAACCTTGCAGACAGCGTCCATTGGAGTGGGTCATGCCTCACCCTCTCCAATTATTTATAGACCATAGTCTCACTAACCTCCTACAAACCCCAATTCATCAAATCTCCAATAATCTCTCTTATTTTAACACTCGGGGCCCAAACTAAACTTCTCGATAGACTTTTCTGACTATCTCGACCCTTCTGTACACATTAGCGCACTCGAAATGACCATATGGGTTACTTATAAATAAATTACATTTTATTTCATTAAATTACATCCCGACACGACAGACATGCACGTCCCAAATTAATTCCCATAACTGTCGTATTATTCTCTTACGATAATTAAATCATAATTACATATTACTTTACTCATTAAGTAATATTCAACATAATTTGCATCAATAACTACTAACTGTCATTGCGCTAGTAATTATTTAATTTAATCCAAATTAATTATAAATAATTTCCAATTATTTTAAGTCAATTAATCTCACAATTAAAAATCCTTAAAAATAAAGGGTATTACAATATACTTCTAAGATTGCATCGCAACGGTTACAATGGGATGTCAACTCCCTATTTAAGATTTTGAATTATTTTATTAGTGCTACAAGCGAAATCTTGATCTCCTAGTGATCCACTCGAAGCCGACTCACCAGAATTCCTACTAAAGTCTGTTGACCAACATGTCTTTAATATATTTAAAAAAAATATAAGTCCTTCTCATAAGCATGATTCTTATTTCAAAATGAGTTGACATATGTTTACTCAAAAGTAAATGTCATACATGATTTTAAGAATAAAACAATAATCTCCAATTTAGACATAAATCCATGTATCCAACTCTCAACCCATTTACACGACAGTTTGATTCTTATAAGTTGTGAGGAAAACTTTCCAATATAGTCAATTTTTATATAATTGGCATCATTCCGGTAAAAAATATTTGAGTCATAGGATAAACTTTGAGTTGATGATGATGAAGACGTATTGGTCAAGCTGTAAAGACTATATATGTTGTGGCGTGTTTATTGTGTCATGTTTTTTTCACATATGCCGAGGATCTCACAAGTATGAATGCATATAGTTTATGAGTCCTTAGAATTTTTACTAAGGATGTTTGTTTTATTTACAAACGTTTGAAACTTAATTTTTTAAAAATATTGTTACTAAGTTTATCTGAAGGCGGAATTTTAAGTTTCATTGATCTCATTCAAACGAGATTTCAGTCTCATTCGAATGACTGCCTAACTCGTTCAAAGCATTGATCAAACGAGGTTCAAACGGGAGCGTGTTGCATTAAGTTATTGTGTAGATCCTATTTAGTGTTGTTTTGGTTGGTTATTTTGTTTCCTCTCTTTTGTTTGGTTTCTCGATGGATTCCCATGATAATAAAGTTATTTATAATCGAGATGAGATTAAAAAGCTTCTTGCCCATATTGAAAAGTTAAATTTTGTGAATTTGAAGTTTGTAATAAGAATTGAAATTCTTGAAAAATGAAATAATTATTTTAAATCATTTGTGGAACATTTGTAAACAGTTTAAAATCTAAAATATTTTTATCGTGAAAATCTTATGGACATGGATTGTGATTTTAAATGTTTAGATTTGTCCAAAGAGGAGAGTGATGATAGAGTCCGAATTTCCGAGAAAGAATTATCATACTCTAAATTATTTAGGATTTGTTTACATGCCGATGAGGAAAATAATGTTTTGATTACTGATTTTAAGGCACGAGAGAAGAATTTTAGGAATATGTTTTCTCACACTGACGGGGGAGCGAGATAACCTTCTAATAATGATTGAAAATATGAAGAAGTAGTCCCTGAAGTGCGAATAGTCAAATCCTTTGCTTGAGTCTAATGTTTTGAAGTTAAAAAATGATTTAAAAGACTCAAGTAGTGATTGTAGTGGATTATATGTTTTCAATGCTTCCGTTGCCAAAGACAAGATCATTGTTTGTTTTAGAGGGTCAACCGAATCCAAGGACATTAGAAAAGTTCAAATGTTAGGTAGCATTCCCCGAGTTTACACATGTTTGTATTGTGGTAGGAAAGGTCACCTTAGGTCGTTTTGTTATGATCTTGGAAGAGGTCCTAGGAAGTTGAAACTCTAGTTTTGCTTCGTGATATATGTTTACTAATGTTATGACATGTGTACTTCTTGTATTACATTTTTCTTTTATTGAGTTATATTGAAAAAAATACAAAAAGATTTTGTTTTGCTAAATTTTTAAAAAATTCAAAAAGATTTTCAATTTTTGTGTAGTTTAGTTTTACACATTTTGTGTGGCATATTGATGTTTTTGAATCCAATTCACTCCGTACTTTCCATGTGGATAAGACATTTGGTTATGATTATATATACTTATATTATTATTAACTATTTTTATGAAGTTGATTTTAACTTTATTAGCTTTTTGGATTCTACTTTGCATATGCCTCCGCACACACATGGACGAGCTTATTGGATTTTAACTTCACATGTATATTTGAGCTTTATGATATGTTCTCTCATCAATCTTGCCATCTACATCTTTTTTTAATATGGGGGATTTGTTCATGTAAGAAACGTTGCGCATGAGCATTTATTTGATTATTTTTTTAGTGTGCACGAGAAAGGGCTACGAAAGGAGCATATCTCCTTCGTAGAATTATTAATATTCTATGCTTCTGTGCATTGTGCTTATTTTTTCATTAAGTTCACTTTATCTTGTCATTTTAGGCTCAATCTCAATTTGATAAAGTTTTGCATCCAATTAGAACTTCTTTAACATATCTGAGTGTTTGGTTCATAATTCACTTATTTTTAGTTCACACCCCTTCATTCCATTCCAAATGTTGAGACACAACGATATTGTGATAGTATGTAAAGCTTACTTGTTTTGTGTCATGTTTTGGGGTCGTTTATATCTATAGATGTGTTGGATTTTCATTGATATATTCGACATATATTATATATGATATTCTGTTTTGAGTCTTCGCAGTTTACATTTAGTCTATATTTATCACATGCTTGATCTTTTGGATTACTTGTGCTTGAATTGTCATGTTGCATGTTTGATACACTTTACACCATTGCATGATTTATTCCCATATCCCTTGATTATTATTGGTATCTCATGATCACATATTAGGGGGAGATTTGATTTTGAGGGAGTAATTATTTATGCTATCTTATTTTATCTACTCCTGAAAAAAGGGGGAGATATGGCATCTTTCTTTTGCATGATTAGGACATCTTTATCTTAGGGGAAGACGTCTTACCTAGGTTGAGATTGTTTAGACATTGTTAGATGCTTATTCATTTGTGGATTTATACTTGTTATTTTCTCTTTACATTTAAGGTGTGTTTAAGTGTGCAGGAATATAGGATGCGACAATGTTTTTCAAGCAAAGCAAAGTTACTCATACTTGTGTGTCTCTCGAGCATCTGTAATTTTTCCCTTTGGGATCGGGGAATGAGTCTTTTTAGAGAAATTTACATCCCATAGGATTTTTGTTTGGTTTTGTTAAGGAATATCAAAAGGGGGAGATTTGTAAGGATAAATTTCCAACAGAGTCCATTTGTATGTAATTCGCATTATTCTGGTCAAAACGCTTGAGTCATAGGATAAACTTTGAGTTTATGATCCCATAAGCCTATGACGTCGTTTGATGAAGATGTAGAAGCCAAGATTCAAAGACTGGATATTTCGTGCCGTGTTTACCGTTCCATATTTTTCTTCACATATGCCTAGGATCTCTCAAGTATGAATTCATAAAGTTTATGAGTCCATGGAATTTTTATTAAGGGTGTTTATTTTATTTAAAAACGCTTGGAACTTACTTTTTTTGAAAAAATATTTTTTCTGAGTTTATCTGGAGGTGGAGTTTTAAGTTTCGCTGACCTCGTTGAAATGAGATTTTAGTCTCATTCGAACGACTTTCTCACTCGTTTGAAGCATTGATCAAAGAACGTTCGAACGAGGGCGTACTGTACTAGTTTTTTAGAGGTCGCTAGAAGCGAGATTAACTTTGTTCGAGCGAGATCATGATATCATTAGAACGACAGTTCATTATTGATCAAATGATCCTATGCCACCTTGAAAATTGTATTTTCCTATTTAAGGCATTTAAGACTGAGATTTTATAAGAATTCTTTTGCAAAAATGATTCCGCTTCTATTTAGAGTTCCAACTCCCAAAAGTTTCACCCTTTTGTTTACAAGATCCAATATTCACAATACATATACTTTGAGATATTGTTTTGGCATATAGTTTATTTCTACCATCATTATAATAACCTATTTTCCTTCGGTGGAATCCATACGTGCTAATTTCAGTTAACAAGCAGGGAATTTTTTTTTTTGAATCATATATAGTTACTGAGCTGCATCGGTGGATACTAAGGTGCACGGGGACTCACGTGTTGTGGATTTGGCGTAGGTGTACTCATGCGATGCACTGCGGAGGAGTGGTTGAAGATAGAAAATCATCAAGGATAGTGGGGGATCGACTCGTTGTGTAAGTCTACTATTTATGCTTTGTAAAACCAAATCATAGTGATTGTGTAGCTGGGTCGTCTGAGGTTTTTACCCTTAGTGGTTTCCTCATACATCGGTGTCTTGTGGTTTGATTTAATTTATTTTATATGTTATAACATAGATGTATGTTTAGGATAAAAAGATAAAATTTGATAAATCAGTTTTTCACAAGAATGGTCTAATTGGGAGAGTTTAGTTTAAAAGTTCAATCTTTAAAATTGGGAAAAGTGAAATTAATTGGACTTATGTTTATTCACACCCATCGCTATTGCTTTTACATAAGTAGGAGATTAACCGAATGTTATCCGATACAACCTTGGTCATCACCCACATCGTTTGAACTCTCTAAATAAGTGAAACCTGAACTCAATGTTCTTACCCCTTTTATGGGTTAAAGGTTTTCTCTAACTTACAAGGATACCGCTATGAACCCTAAAAGTATAATACACCATTGGACTTGAAGTAACTTCACCCGAGTTACTTAGGAATTAACCAAGACATAAATCCTTTTTAGTTGTCTATAAAGTGACAACTTTGGCTTCCCTAGTAGAGTCATCAATCTAAGACTACTTTACACTCCTTTAACTTAGATCAACCCTCCTTAGGTAAACACATATTTTGAGGAAGAAAACTTCGAATCCTTATTTGATAGAAAAACATAGTCTTTATGACTATTTGATTTAAATATGTCAACCATGCTAAAGGAATAATAAAATTTGGTATAGTACACATTATCATGCATCAGGCTGCTCACCGCCAAAGCCTCGGGAATATTCCTCATTTTTTCCATCTAATCAAATTTCCTAAGACATTGATTCCCAGATACAGTAATTCCATACTTAAAACTAACTCTTTTCATGGGATCCAGATGTTAATCATATTTATAAAGCATTGACACCACTGACTTGGGATAAGCCCTGCATCGTTTTCAACCAATTTAGCAAAAACTTGATCATAAAGATGTGTATGTCTTCTCCTAAGTAGTTTATATCAAATATTCAAATAACGACACTCCAATGTAAAATAATACTCCCGCCTCGTTCCCGATTAGGCAAGCATTATCCATAAATTGTATTAGAAATACCAACACATTTCTGTCATACTTCTAATAAAATGAAGTACTTTTATGATTTGATCAGAACGAAAAATTTATTACTTGATAAAGATGAATGACCCAAGACCTTAATGTTTTCTTAAATTCATAAATGGATATTACAATCGTTTAAGAACGCATTCTTGACATTAAGGAAATATGAATAGACTTTAGCATGCTACCTCGAGAAGGTTTTCTCATATTCAATTCCTACCTTTCCAATAAATTTTCTTTGCAATCTTTGCCTTGAAGGGTTTCACATTCCCATCCATCTATTTTTTAACTTCTTGTAGGTTAACTTATGACTCGAATCCCTTTTGGTATCCACTGTAATAAGTCAAATCAGTAGCCTTTTTATTAGAATGCCTTGTTGTAGTTCCTGGGACCTAATTTTTGTTTTCCTGGGATCTCATTGAAACGATCACCCAAAACACAAACCATTTATTATGACTTATTATGCTCCCACTAGGATGTGACACCACTTGCTATCTAGTTTAAGTGGCATGTGTACCCTGATCATTGGTAGTGTATTATCGATATCAATTTGTATTTCATCATGTACAAGTAGTTTAGAATTATTTGTAACATAATATTCCTTTTATATCGTGTGTGTGTCCAATTTACACGTGCGCCCATGGTTTATTACATAACCCTCTTACAAGAACCGACCCTTGATGCAATCATTGTGCTTCTTATGCTTATGAATATGATATTTACTGCCTTTATAAGCTTTCAAATAAACAACTAAAATACATACATCTATCTTAACTTCAACTTCTTCCCTTGTTCCACATCACGAATGCCGAGAACCCCCAAATTCGAACATGCCCTGGAATGATCTTGCGCCCACTCTAATGTTTAAGAGGAGTTTGAAGAGACTGATTAAGAAGAAATTAAAATGCAAATGTATACACCCATATCTTATGTAAATATTACAATCTTCAATAAATACCCATGGACCCTATCATTTCCAAATAAGTCTTATTCCTTCCTATTCTCTACACCATTATAAAGTGGAATCCATGGTCTAGACTGTTGGGATAAAATCCCCACACCTTCGCTAAATGATCCTTAACTATCCCAAGAGGTAAACACCTCTACAATCAGATCATAGAATTTTGGATTAGTTTACCTTTCCATATTCCATCTGAGACTTGCACACTTTGAACTAATAAAAGGTTTTGGACTTATGGTGCACGATATAAACATATCCATACCTTTGAGGGATCATCAATGAAATCGATGAAGCACTCAAAACCTCCTCTTTCATAGATGGATACTAAATCACATTAATCGAAGTGAACCATTACCAACACATCTTCTGACTTTTAGTTTTGGACCATGAAGCCCCCTTGGTTATTTTACATTTTCAATGGGATTCAAGACTAGAAGTGCATAAACTTCCAATGAAGTTGATTGTGCATTTTAAACGAGTCTTCAAATTCCTTTTAGGACAAACTAACCTAAGCGCAAGTGCCAAAATTGTGTTGGGTTGGAGAAAGGAAATTTTCTCTTTATTCAATTTAGTATTTAGCAATAGTGATAAAACAAACATTATAATGCATAAATTATTTTTCAATATCCCGAAACAAATAAAAGACATGAAATTTTGATAAAACATTTTTATAAAATTAATCGAATATTAGTTTAAGACCTATTGAGAAAATCGAAACCAACTTTTCTAAAATTGGGGTACAATAAACAATTTACCTATATTAATTTTGTGTCTACACCAAAATTCGTAAGAATATCCCATTACTAATATTGCTTCCGTATTCTAATTTCCCATAATAAGTAACATTTATCATTAAAGTAATTTTTTATTTACCTAGAACATCTGCATCTAGTTATCGTCTTGGTTTATGGTTCCCTGGTCTTTATACTAGGTGACCCATGATCGGACCCTAAATTATGTAATTAATTTAAAGAGATAAATCATTACCTTGTCATTTTCCTTACAATCCAAGGAAGAACTGGACACGTTGCTATAAAATTTCTAACTACTAATATTGAGAATAGCTCATTCTCATCTATTCCACTGCTACTGAGGAGTATGAACTTTCCTTAACCCCAAAACATTGTACATGAGATTTAACCTTATCATCCCACTTCTCTTTCGGGAAAGAAGTAAACTTCCTCTCAAACAACCAACACCAATCTTTGGCTACCAATGATCCTTACTCTCAAATTACTGAATGTATTGGATTTATCCACCAAATGTAATCCAAAGAATCATTTGTTCAACTAATGATGAAATCCTTATAAGAACATGATTCTTGCTTGAGTGTCATCAACCAACCATAGGTGTCTAAAAATTTCAATCGGTCAATTATTTAAAAATAATGTGTTCATATAGAACTTTGCCGATGGGGTGACCTAACAAAATTAACTCTTAATTTAAAAGGATTATTATGTATTTTAAAATGTCGTGATTCCTTGATTAAAACCATACAATCGGGGCTCGGAACAAGATAACACAAGGAATCAATCGCATCATGATTTTAAAACATGGATTGGAACTACAGTTTAAATTATTTTCTTATTCCTTTAAGTTAGAACAATGTTCTCTTACGTTTTCATTCCTTGAAGTTAATTCCAATTAAACCTTTAAGAAATATATTGTGAGAAAATGTTGAATTCATTTTCCAAATATTATAGTCAGGTAATTTTAAAATTAATTTCCACTTAACAAATGGGAATTAATTCGATTAAATTTGAAAGTGGCATCGCTCAATTGCTAATTTTTACACTTAATCTATCAGACATCCTACTTATCCTATGATGTGAGATTTATTGATGGGTGCTTAAATCACGTCACCTAGAACAAGAAAACTTTTCATCTTTTATTATGATATCTGGACATTATTGGTCCCACTCCTAATGACACTGACTCTGATGCAGAGGATATCAAAAGTTGTGTCTAAGCGTATATCATTAGTCCATTCATTAAATTTAAAATTGATCGTGTAGAACTTACTCAATGGGAGGAATTAAATCACTCACATTTAATTTCAATAAACTATCACTTAAGAGTTATAAAATTTCCATGATACCGAGATTAAAACGAACTGATGGGGGTCAAATGAAGCTGACACGAGGAATTAATTGCATAACAATTTTAAAAAATTGATGGAGACAATGTGGTTTATGTTAAAATCCCTCTCCCACTTAGTATTTTAAAACTTCAGGGTTTTAAAAAGACTATTAATTTAATTCTAAACGTACCAATTTAAATCCTTTGTAATTTTCAATTTACTTGTACACATTATTTTACCTAATCTCACTATATTACTATTCAAAAATAAAATAATTTTAAATTAAAATAAACCACGGAGATCAAAATTTTAGTTATACCTTAAAATTGATTATACTAATCTAATTCAGTTTATAAAGGAATAAATAAAATGGGTTTTCCAAATAAAATTTTGATTTAGGTCGGTCTCAAAATTAAATCCATGGTCTCCATAAAAACACGTATTCCTAATTAATCCCATTAGTACACTGTGGGGTATAAACCTAGCGGCCCAAGCCAAGAGGCCCAAATAGTTTGAACCTACCTAAAGGCTAACCCAATACTAAAGCGTAAAGATCATTATAAGAGATAACCCCTAAACATAAGATCAATGTGCATGGATCCCAGAGAGATGAGCATGAATCAAGAAACTACCTAATTAGTAGAAGGAAAGTGTTCCACACGACTCCATATCTCCCGTATCTATAAATGTAACCCTCACCCCATGGAAAAGGTGACATGTAGTTCTTGTTATTAAATCATAAAAGAGCAATGAGAAAAGATAAACACTCCGTGGACATAGGCCATTGAAGAATCACATAATTAGTACAGTCAGTGAGAATCATTTGTAATCAATAATTAGTACAAATCATTTGTAATCATTTGTAATCATTTGTAATCATTTGTAATCATTTGTAATCATTTGTAATAATTTGTAATCATTTGTAATCATTTGTAATCATTTGTAATCATTTGTAGTCATTTGTAATCATTTGTAATCATTTGTAATCAGTGAGAATCACATAATTAGTACAGTCAGTGAGAATCACATAATTAGTACAGTCAGAAAAAATATAAATGTTTCACCCTCATAGTGCACCCCTTCTAGACAATCAATAAGGTGGACTGCTGCCACACAGAACTAGGTTTGAGATCCACCTAAATAAGACATAGGGAGCCCCTCACCCACGTTATCGCCAATGGGAGAAACACTCTAAGAAAAGTAATGAGTAACCTAGATCCACTCGGATCTCATGGCAGGCCGATGCATATGAATAACGACTCCATCATCAAGAGGAGGCAATACGCCTCCAAATGGAGGAAACTACGCATCTCCAATGAAGCCTAGAAAATTAAAGGAGGAGCTCTGTAGAGATAAAATCAAGAAGCATTTTCGGATGCCTAGTCCTTAGGAGATAAAAACTTGCAATCAAGGAAGGAGTTTGCATCGCGACTAGGAATATTGTGAGCACGAAAGTGGCCTGACAGTGCAGAATCAAGAAGAAGGACATTGTAGACATGATATTTGATGTCTGGTGTGAAAGTAGATGGATCAACACCCTGCCAATCGTAGTTCTAAATCTACCAAAGAACTAACTAGGAGGTCCCTCATCACTCAGATGGAATCAATTTTTAAGGGAAATTGTGAATAAAGAGGCCCTGAAGAAGTTTGCAACCCCAAGGTTCAAAAAGTATGATAGAAGGACTGACCCCATTGATCATGTGCACCAATATAGGAAAGCCATGACCCTGTGGAATCACAATGACTCCCTTATGTTCCGCATATTCCCCCCAACTTAGGGGATGTCGCGCAAAAAATGGTTTGATAGGTTTCCACATAGGTTAATCAAAGATTTCAACTCACTCGATAAAGAATTCATTGTTCGGTTCATTATGAGCAGATCTTATTCGTAGAGAATTATTTATATCCTCATGATGTGGAAGAAATCCCAAGCGACCTTGCAGGATTATTCCAAGAAGTACTGGGAAACCTATAAAGAAGTTAAAAATTTCTCGAAGTAGGTTGACATGGCATAATTAAAGATAGGGTTGCCCCACATATCCATGTTGCACTAGTCCCTAACAACAATGGAGGAAGATACCATTAATGACCTTATGTAATGAATATAAAATTATGCTAAGGTGGAAGATGTGACCGCCCTCAGCAAAGGTGGCAATGGGCCCGTGAAGGTGACTAAAGGGAATGACAAATAAGGTACCCCCCAGAAGGGGAAAGAAACACGACGAAGGTCCAATGAAAGGGGCTAAGGCAGACCCATAAAAAGCTTTTCAACCAATCAATGTCATGTTCAAGTAATCAATTTACAAGATCTTGAGTAAGATCAAAGACTAACAATTTCTCAAGTGCCCGTAGATGGAAGCAGGAGATTTGAAAAAAGTAACAATGCACTCAGATGCGCCCACCACAAAGAGAACGAGCATAAAATTGAGAACTATAAAGTCCTAAAATATCCTCTAGAATATATAGCCCGTGAAATCTAAACAAGTATGTGGAGAACAAAAGTAACAATGTTGCCTCCAGTACTGACTAAAAATCGTATAATGTCTTGGATGATGAGTTGGGACATGAGTTCACTGTCATTCATGGTACTTCAAGTTAAAAAGTAGATCCAAGGAAATTCAGTCCGAAATGATCTTAAGAAAGTCACTTCAGTAGTGGCAGCTTTCTAAATCGACACTTCCAAAAGTCTGACAGGCAAGTACAGGGGCCCAGAAGATATAGACTATAACAAACATATAGTCTTCACAGAAGACCACTTAATTCAGGTTTGGATACCACACCAATATGAGCTAGTAATCACCTTTAGGACTGGAAACTTGGATGTGGATAACCTACTAGTAGATCAAGGAGTCTCTTCTGAAGTTATATACTTCGAGTTGCTTAACAAGATCAACCTAAACATGAAAGACTTGAAATAAGAGACCATCCCTCTCGTCGGCTTCGTCTAAAGACAATACCACACCATACAAATAGAAATTAAAGTACTAAAGACCAAGGATGGAGGAAATAAGGTTGGACCCCGTAGATAAGGTCAAGGAGTAGTAAGAAGAGATAACTTTAGACAAGTCTTAGATATGAAGGGAATTATTGATCAACACCAAACTATTCGAACAAGAAAGGGAAGATTTGATATCTCTGTTAAACAAGAATAAAGATGTATTTTCCAGGAAGTAATATAGTATGCCTCAGATTGACCCTGAAGTTATGTGTCAAAGGATTCATGTGGATCTCGCTTATCCGTCGATCACACAGAAGGCTCGTTGAACTTCCCTAGAGAAAGCAAAGGCTGTGAAAATGGAGGTAGGTAAACTTCTAGAGGCAAGGTCCATTAGATAAGTTCCATTCTTGAAATTGATCTCATAATCGGTGGTGGTAAAGAAGAGTAATTAGAGTTTGGGAGTGTGCATAGACTTTATGGACCTCATCAAAGCCTGTCTCAAATACAACTTCCCTCTTTCAAGATTGATCAGTTGGTCGAGGCCATAGCTAGTCATATGCAAATAAGCTTCTTGGATACATACTTAGGATATGATAAGATACATTTTTTGATCCCCGATAAAGATAAAACATCATTGATAACTACCCTTGGCATGTATTATTATAAGTTCATACCCTTTGGCCTTAAAAATGCAGGAGCCATGTACCATCAATTGATCATAAAGATGTTTAATCAACAGTCGGGGGTATGACAAAAGTATACATTAACTAAATGTCTATCAAAAGCAATCACAAATACGACCAATGGGATGATTTGGAAAAACCCTTTAAGATCATCAAGCACTACTAGATTAAGCTCAATGTGGCCAAATGCTCCTTCGATGTTCAGTCCTAAAGGTTCCTTGGGTACTTAGTCAGTAAAAGGGTTATTGAGTCTAACCTCAACTAGACAGTAGCGATCAATAACGTTAATGCTTAAAAGATGCTACACGAGATGTAAAGGTTAATAGGGATGTTGGAAACCCTCAATCATTTCATCTTTAAGTCTTTTGAATGATGTCAACCATTCTTGCAGATATTGAAGAAAGAAAAATGAATCATTTGGAATGAGGAATGCTCAAAGTCCTTTGAAGAGATCAAATCCTACATGATAATTACTCCTCTATTATTTATTCCCAGTATAGGAGACCATCTGTACCTCTATATAGAGATTTCCGACTATGCAGTCAGTTTGGCCTTAATGCACGAAAAGTAAGGACATTAAGTCCCCATTAATAATGTAAAAAAAAATTCGCATTGGCACCGGGAAATGCTACCTCCCACTTGAAAAAGTATCCTACTCCCAGGTCATCACATTGCCCAAGTTAAAACACTAGTTTGAGGCCCACTCAATCATAATCATCATATACTTCCCCTTTAAATTCATTCTTCATAAGGTTGAACTATCTGGACAGTGTTCAAATGGTTGATTGAACTTAGGATAATTGATATACATAATAAACCAAGAACGGAGATCAAGGGGCAAGTATTGATGGACTTCATAGTTGAATTTATAGGGAAAGGAGGATCCAGCGATCGTGGAATAAAACATCAGTTAATGACCCGATAGATTGGTTAGTCTAAAATTAAATCCTATATATATATGGTGCATCCAAATCAAAGGGGAACTAGTAGGAATCATACTTATTTCCCCAGAGAATACCATGGTTGAAAAAGGAATTATAAATGGATTTGAAGCTTCCAAAAATAAGGTCGAGTACAAAGCTCTCATCGCCAGATTGAACAAAGCTTCCCCTATGGGGGAAAACCAACTTACCATGTACTGTAATTCAAAGATAATATCCAACCAATTTAGAGGAGACTTCAACTCTAAAGATGAATAAATGTCGGCGTACCTGTAGGTGGCTCAAGACTTGATGGACAAATTTGAGAAAGTAAGCATTCAGATATTATCCTAGGGCCTAATAGTCATGTTTATACCTTAGTAGCTTGGGGGTCAGTAGTGACCTCTGATCTAAGGAGAATCATTAAGGTGGAGTTCCTCGCCAATCCTAGAATTGCAAAGCCTATGGTAGCAGAATATGTACCCATTGTGTAATAAATTCCATATGGATGGATTCTATAATCACTTATCTCCAAGAGGACATCAGGAAAAAAATACACGCTTTTACCCAACACCTAACTTTAAACTCTACAAGATATTTTCACCGATAACTACATCCAATGAGACCAAGTTTTATATGAAAATCATGATGAAATTTTTAAAAAAACACGCTGGAGGAAGATCTTTGGGTTTTAGGGCGATCAATGAGGGATATTATTGGTTGAACATGAAGAAAAATCTGATCTACTACGTGAGCAAGTGTGCAAAATCTCAGAAGTTCTCTTTCATGATACATCAACCGACCAACGATTTGAAGTCACTCACTAGTCCATGAACATTCTCCTAATGGGGTTTGGATATTATAGGTCCGCTACCAATGGAACTAGGAAATAGCAAATACCTGTTGGTTGGTACAGATTACTTCACAAAGTGGATAGAAGCAAAGCCATCAAAAAAATCAAAGACACTGACATGATCAGATTCATGTGGAGGAACATTGTGACTCGCTTTATTGTATCTAGGGCGATCATAATATATAATGGAATGAAATTTAAAAGTAGGCCACGGTAAATTGGTCATGGTAAATTGGTCACGATTATTGTGACCAATTACTTGACTAGGGTTTAAGGTGATCACATATAAGGGATGGTCACGGTCAAGAGCCGTGACCCATAATGGTCCAAAATTGTGATCGAGTTGTGACCCATTATAGTGCCAAACTTCCCTCCTCTTTGGTCACAATGGTGATCACGGTACAAAACCATGACCCATCTGTGACTATTTATAGTGAACCGCGATCACAGTTTGAAACCCTAATCCCAAAACCCTATTTAAAATTATCATGTATTTCTAGATGAATTAATGATTTAATGATAAATAGGAGTCTTAAATGTCACATTTGTAGGTTTGAATGGATATTTACTTGAAAATGTTATGTCAACGAAAAATACCCCACGCTGATTTGGTGTTCCTTAGAGGCCAATGAGGGCGGTGACCCAGCCGTAAAGATTATCACCTTTATGAGTCAAAGATTGAAATGGACGAAAAAAATAATTTCTAAAAAACCTTTAACTTAGTTAAAAATATTATATATAAACGGCTAAAAAATCACATTTTCAAATATAAAAATCTTAATACTGTACATAACAAATGTGTGTATGTTTAAGTGTGTGAGTGTGTGTGTATTTTTATGCGTGTGTGTTTCATTATTCTCACATGTTATATATTAAAATATGGACCTATTTATCATTAGAAAGTGTATATGAAACGCTTGAGGTGGACTTCTATATGAAATCTCATGTTCTATAATTATGTTCTTTGAAATTAATCAAGTAGATAATTTAGAAGGAGTATGGGATAAACTTTGGTTAGCTTTTTGGGTTGGTGGTTGTTGTGGCTTGTGTTTAATGATCATGGTTTGATATGGATGATGGATACTTTAAAATATCACTCTATTAATTCTTCATAACAAACCTTTAACTAATGATTTGTCTTAATGGATACCCTATCTTAATGACTACACACATGCACACATACACATGCACACAGACTCACACACACGCTTATATACATTAAATGATTATAATATAGTCATTTGATTAACTTGTTATGGATCTGTTCACTCCTTCCTTAAATAGTTATTATTTTTGTGAACACAAATTAGTGGGGCCAAACAGTAATTTAGGTTTAATTAAATTATAATGACCTTAAATTGCATTTGTTGTGTCTGATTCATCAGATGAAAAAGTATAACTTTTTGAATTAATTTGAAAATTACCTCTAAGACTCATATTCACACCCTTCTATATATTTTCTCACGAAAAATGAGTCATGGTAGTAATTATTGAAAACAAGAGTGCAAGAAGGTATAATTTGATTGCACTCAAACATCTTTCAATAGTGTGCGCCATATAGAGGGAACTCCTATTTACATGTATGGTAATAGGAAAATTGAACAACTTAATTACCTTATAAATCGCGGAGTTGATCTCTTTCAAGACTACCTATTCGATCGTAATTAGTTTTCCCTTCCAGAATGTTGGGATGAGGCGGTAGAGAAAATAGTTCTCCTTTATAATTCCGACAAGGAACTTACGTTGGTGACATTATTAGAAAAGGCTCAAAAAATATTCATCCTTCGTGGATACAATTCCTTAAAGAGATCATTCACCCATATTGTGATATCTCAAGACATGTATATATTAAAACGATCTTGCAAGTAAGTTGAAGTATAAAGGATTCCAATTCAAGTCACGGGCTTTATTCGTCAATCATAGACACGCTTCTGCCCAGGTGGACGTGTGTAAAATTTCTTAGAATTTTAAAAAGTAATACTGATTTGATAGAAATCAGACATATATATAGTCATAAACCGTAATTTCTTATATACGTCGCTAATTTTTTAATTGTTGGAAATGCCAAAGAAAAATGACAATAATCAACCAAATAACGAGACACCGCCAACCTGGTTCTCTCATACACATCAACCTCAATTCTCATCTCCTATGAGTTATTAATATTCTACTATGCCAGAGATTCATTCTACTCCACCTTTGAGTCATCAAACTCAAGAAACTAACACCCCTAACTACTTCTGCAGAGGAATCCCAAGCTAACCCTAATAAGTGCATTGGGTTTTCCAGCAACATGACACTCCTTACGAATAAAATCCATGGGTTAGTTTGATTCTAAAGTCAACAATAGGGGTTACCCCACTCAGATTCCTCAAACATTTCACTATCCTCCTCTTAGAACATTCTCCTCCCAAATTCCTCCTGCTGGAACATTTCCCTCCCAAATACCTCCTCCCAAAAGATTCCCCTCGTAAATGCCTACACCTGGAACATTTCTTGAATCATCGTCATCCACTTACCTGCCTACGCATACGAATAATATTTATTATGATCAAGTCGATGAAAAAGTGGATGTTAAATTATCCTGAGATCGGGAATACATATGGTTGAAAGACAATGAGGCTAAACCTTTGAATAAAAATTCCAACGAAGATCACTCGGTATTGTATGCAATGATCAGTTTTCATAATTTGAAGAGTCAATTTGGTTTATCGGCCAATAACATAATCGAAATTTTTAAGTATGTTAAAGGAATTCTCCCAAACGCGAACACATTACTAGACAATTATCCTAGCATGAAAAAGAGATTGAAGGTTTTGGGTTTAAAGTACAAATCTATTCATACATGCAAGTATGATTGCATATTATACCGCAGGAACTATATTTTTTTAAAACTGTCATAAAAAGCCTTTTATGACTCTTTTTTATAGTCAAAATCCATCATAAGTTTAGGTGTCATATCTGATTCGAGTAAAAACTATCAGTTCGATATGTAATATCTATGAGTGTTTTTTTAAGCCATTATTAAACCACCAAAAAATGTCATATATGATATAAAAACTGGCATATATGATATAAAAAGTGTCATGACAAATCAATTTACACATTAAAAATTGTCATGTATGATTTCAAAATCAGTCATAAAAACTATTTATACATATTAAAAACTTTCATGTAAAATATTTCATATCATGCTGGTTTAATATAAACTGTTATTAAAGATCGTATAATGTAAAAAAAATTCAAATTATGGTTGAGAAATAAACCAAAATACAAATCAAAAGGTGTAGATTCATTTATTCCACATTCAAACAATAGATACATTATAACAAACTAAGTTCCTCCATATTAATAATCATACAAAAAACTACACTGGATAAAATTGAGCTAACACATCAGCCAAATTTAATTCTTAAAAAAAAAGTAAGTGTTCCTCCGTAGTAATAATCACTTCATAGTTTTAGACAACAATGTGTCGAATTCCTCTTCCAATATTCACGATCTTGTTTTCCTACAATGATACTCCTTTTGACATGCCTTACCCCTCCATAAGTTCAAAACGACATATATAAATCTCTAGTGCAACATAAAACACAACATATATGAATTCGAGTTTTTCCCAAGTATGAAGTCGTGTGTAATTCCAGTTGAAAATATTTTTTTATATAACACAAATAATTATAAATAATTTGGACAGAGTTTCCTCTATTTTTAGGATTATCCCCCATATTTAAAAATAAAAACACACTCCAATTTTTTAAATAAATTTAGATATTATTTTATTCACAAAAGGGAAAATCAACCATTGATGCATTGCTAAGTCTGTTGCGTTTCACATAAAAATAGCCAAATAAGACTATCCTCACCTTCAGGTAATTGATGCTCACTCCTGGAAATTTATTGTGAACATCGTTGTTGTGAACTTCATTGTTATTAACATTATTGATGTCTTGAACACCAACGTTGTGAACATCATTGTTGTGAACTTCACCTAACTTTGATGATAATGAGGCATTGAGAGAAACTAAAATCGAAGAATATACTTCTTAAATCAATATAATTCTTGAAACAAAAGGAAACAAAAAACATGAAATATCAGCAACACAGATTACAAATGCCTGTCTAGGGTGGCGTACTGCTGCTAGTGCATCTCATAGAAGACTTCCTCCATAAGTAATGGGACAAGTTGATGTAGCATGTCTAACTCATCTCACTTATGCCCTAACTAACTATGTCGGGATGTCAGGACCCCCAAAGCCATTCCTACTCCCATGGTCTCAGACCATTCCTTTTTTCTAGTGTTAACACATAAGCATCAATCGTACCTGACTGTATCCATGTACGAGCGTCTATCGGACCTGTCTATATCCACACACCAGCTATCAAGAAAATCATAGAAAGGGTAAAATCAAATTAACTACGTATGGAATTTCTATTTGCACACATCCCTTATCGAAAATTCAATTCCCCACTTTTCCCATCCCATCCTAGTAGCATTTGCAAAGATATCACTTAATACGGATTACAAGCTTGTTGCTGAAGATTTATTTCAATGCCACTGGAAATATAAGCAATTTAGCTTATAAATCCACATATGATTCTTTTTCAGGTGAACTAATCAATAAAATCTAAGCTCTTTGATATACACAAAATAGAAGATGATGACAAATTCTCCAAATGACACAAAATCCATTAGCTATAGTCATTAAATATCTACAATGCAATTCAAATAAATAAATCAATACAGATCAGCTACTTTTGTAAATGAATAACATAGTAATTTAATCAAATGTGTTACTTCATAAAAAAAATCAAACACGTTGATCTATTTCATTGTTCGTAGCAGCTTGTAGTCCTATCAATCAGGCTATATGAGTCGAGCTTGGGGTTAATCAGGCTCCGCCCGATTTTGATTTACTCGGCTCAAGCTCAAGCTCGGCCCGAAGGAGCCTGAGAGTGTTTGGCTCAAGCTCAGCTCACAAAGTTTAACGGGCTTCGGGCCTGATTTGAGCAGGCCCGAATTGAATATTTCAATATGTATTTATTTATTTTAATAATAAATATTCATATATTCCAGTATGTATTTATTTATTTTAATAATAAATATTCACATTTTAGCAATAAAAAACACATTTTAGCAATAAAAAACACATTTTAGCAATAAAATTCATATTTTAGCAACAAAATATGAATTTCAGTATTACAAATTTATATTTCAGCACTAAAAAAACACATTTCAGAACGAAAAAAACACATTTCAGCATTAAAAAAACACATTTCATATCATATAAAATAAAACAATTATATATATATATATATATATATACATACATACATACTATTTCGGGTTGAGCCTAGTTCGGGCTTGAAAGTGCTTCGATCGCGCTCGGCTCAAATTGAATTCGGGCTTAATATCTCAGCTCAAGCTCGATTCGGCTCAAACTCAATTAAAGCTCGACCCAAATTTAGCGGGCCGAGTGAGCGGCCTTCGGCCTGCTCGACTCAATTGACAGGCCTAGCAGCTTGTAGTGACTATAGTATTATATTTCTGTTTAAAAAAGTATTAGATCGATAAGATGACAAGTGTAAGAACCTAAAATAATTTTCTACAATTTTTGGGATACTTTAAATACTTTATATGAGTTTTTAAACAATTTTTAGAAATTTAAAATTGGTTTTTAAAAACCTTGTGGGCTATTTTGCAAATTCCATAAGCTATTAAATACATGCTTGGTTAGAAATCGAAAGCGCTTGAAAATTATATGGGTACAATTTGTATTTTTAGAAGTTTAAAAACACGCATTTTTTCAAGCCATCTTAGCCTTACACGTGATGTTTCCACAACGGCTAGATATTTTTAATCAACGTCCTGGATGTTATCTGAGATGATCCTTGTAACATATGGATCAACTAATGAGGGTTAACTTCCAAGCGGTGCAACCTTAACACTTGGATTTGCTTCGATCTTTCAAAATCAATCCTGAGCGTTGATTTGCCTCAAGGTTCCAGAGCCTTCCATTTCTTTCTATAAATACAAGCCATATGTTATACGTTTATAATCTTTTGCCAACCTCATTTTTTTAGAGAAAAAAGAGAGAAGAGAGAGAAATAAAGAAATAAAGAAAATAACAAGTGTCATTTTTTTAGATATTGCGTAGTTTTTATTTCTTCTTTCTAGAAATATTATTTTGTTGGTTGTTTTCAAACTGATATGTTATTTTCATTCCCTAAACCAACAAAACCTTTTCTAATTCCAGTTTCTTTGAACATTCAAACTTAGATCTAGTTGAGATCTTAATTTGGGATTTGCACTTTCAAATATTTCACATTTTGTGAAATAAATGTACGTATTTTCAAACAAATAGTGCATAGGATCTTGGCTCTGGTATATATAAATATTCCCTCTTGATCTGTAGATATTTTAAAGATCCAAAGTCTAATAAGTTTGATTAAACAAATTTTGGAAATATTTGCATATTTATGACATGTTTTGCATATTGTCTGTAATTAAGTGTGTGTGAGTTTCATGCATGTGATTTAGAGCACATCACCACTTACACATTCACACTACCATAGTGAAAAGTATTGGTAATGCGATCTTGGAAATTTTGAGTCGACGTAAAGCTAAAAGGAGTGGAGTTACAAAGCTGAGAGAACATTAACAACATCAGTGCCTTGGGAGAAGTCCGAAAATCCAGAGGAGTTGGTATATTTTTGAATTTAGAAGTAGGTCTGAGTATTTGTCTTGATTGTTATATAGTTTGTAAACTGTTACTTTATTTTAGTGGATTTTTACTTTAGAGGTGTAGAGACCTCCGTGGATGTTTCCCCAATTGTGAGGTTTTACCACGTTAAAATTTCTCGTGTATACTTCATCTTCCTCTCATACATTTCTTAAGGTTGTGCTGTGTTGGTTTAATTTTCATAAGTTTTGTTTTTCAAAACTGGTAAACCTATACCTTAAATAAGTCGTTCATACTGTTTTACACATCTTGTGTTTGAAATTTGTTTTAAGAAAAGGGTTTCTTCAACAAACTGTTCGGATCCATTTAGATATTTTAATCTTGAATTAAACGACTTAAGTGGTACTTTTTCAACTGGTATGAGAGCTTTGGTTTTTCACAAAGTTCTTTAGATCTTGATTTTCTGAAATTATTTTCTCAAAACAAATTATGGACGAGAAATTTGAGAGACTAGGTAACCAGTCCAGGCCCCCTCTCTTTGATAGAACCAACTTTCCTTACCGGAAGGTATGGATGGTGGACTTCATTCAAGGGACATTGGGAGATGATGTCTGGGATGTTATTGAAAATGGTTACACTTTTCCTACTAAACCAACTGCTGAAGGAACTACTATGAGGATTAGAAAGTTACTAAGTGAAATCACTAAAGAAGAGAAACAAATTTCACTTAATAATAGTAACGGCAAAAATGCCATATTCATCTGTATTAATGAACAGGAATTTAAGAGGATATCATTATGTTCTACCTCTAAAGAAGCATGGGACACCCTAGTGACTGCATATGAGGGTGATACAAGAGCTAAAGATACTAAAACACAAATGTTAATTCATCAGTACAAGTCCTTGATTATGACTGAGACTGAGTCATTTGAGGACTTCTATATTAGACTGATAGACATTGTGACCAAATTGCATGCTAATGGGATTATTTATGATAGAAAGTAAATTGTCTCTAAAGTACTAAGATCACATGCACAAAAAATAGATAATAAGAGATATGCAATTCAGGAGATAGATAATCAAAATCTTACACATGAACTCCTCAGTAGCAAATTGAGAATTGTGAAAATGGAATTAGAATTTAAGAAACAATTAACCCAGTCCCAAAAGAGACAGTCTGCCTCTAATCTTAACATTGACTTAGAATATGATGAGTATTATAATTTAGATACTTAGGATAATCATATTGCCTTAATGTCTAAGCAGTTTAAGAAAACTGTGAACTTTTGAAATAAAATAGCAAAAAGATAAAGAAAATCTACTTATCCACACCAATCTAACAACAAACCTCATGAGAGAAGACAGGACATACACCAGACTGACAATCACAAGAGATATGAGAAAGACCTTAAAATTGTTGAATGCTATAGATGTGGGAAGCTAGGGCACACGGCTAGTGACTTTAGAGTTAACTTAGAAATTATTCACAAACATAATAGGGCTCATCTAAGCAAGACTTGGGATGGATCAAGTGACTCTAAAAATGATGAACTTGAGTCATATATCGCTTTTGACCATTGTATTTCATTCTTTGCTAAGATAATCTACAATGATGATGAGGAATCTGATCATGCTATGTTAACTGATACTATGCCTATTAGTTTATCTGCTTTATTGCTTGAGAATGTTGATAATTATTCAATTGTTGTGCATGTGAGTCAAACAGAACACTCTATTTTTGATGTCAATGGGTGTGTGACTCCTAAAATGAACCATTAGGGGACACTGCACACTGCACACTTAGTGACTCTGATAATGATGACCTTCCTAACATTCACACATTATACACAAACTCTTAAGAAAAGCACTAGGCTTGAAAAATTTGTCAAGGATCTTACCCAGAAGATGTAAGATGATCAAACAAAATGTTGAAGAGTACACTACTCAATATCTAACTTATGAGAATGAAACCAAAAACTTTGAAGAAAAACTGAAAGAGTTATCTAACTTAAATGAAATCCTGGAAAAGAAATACAAAGGAACGTTGTCGGAAATGACACAAACAAAAGAAAAGACATCCACGGTCTTCAAAAAGTTTACTAAATTTGAAAATACTTCCACATGTTCTAAAGATTGTGTTGTTAAAAGTAAAACCAATTCTGATGATAGAACTGGAATAGGATTTTGTCCCAACTCTAAGACACAAGCTAAAAATGTTGAAGCTATAAAGTTTGTTTCTGGAGGCAAAAGACCTATTAAAACTTGTTCAGATTTTCAAGGTTTAAAAAATGAGTTTGATAAAATACAACTGAAGTTAGACATTGGTGAATCAAGAAACTCTAAGCATAATGTTGAACAAAAGACTAAATATGCTTGCCCCCTATTCTACAAGTAGATTCGACATTTCATCATGTGCCATCTAGGAATAACACTAGAGCTCAAAACTTAGAAAACCTTTGAATAATAATTTTCCTGACATTGTGAGTTCTACGTGCCATATTTACTGCTCCTATTGTGATGTCTATGGACATTACCTTGATGGTTTCTATTCTAAACGTCTATGTAATCATGTCTATAAATCTCCTATTTACTATAATTTCAACTATTATAGGAGAATCCGAAATAATTATGACCTTCCTAGATAGCCAGACAAGAATTCTAACTATCATAATAGAAGGAAAATGACTAATACTAAAAGTCCATCAACAAGAAGGAATCCTAGATTCTATTCTAGATGAATTGCTCCAATTGTTTTATAATAACAATAAAAATGCGCAAAAATCTTTTAAGGAAAAGACATAAGTTCGCATTTTTTATCAATTACGATCTAATAAGCACAAATTGAAAACTAGAGCAATTTGGGTTAGAAAAGATGATCTATTACCCCAGTTAAAATGCAATATTGTGATTAGTGCTTTTAGAGTTGGACATATAACAACTGGATGGTATTTAGACTCTGGTTGTTCCAAACATATGACCAGGGATGATTCCAAACTTTCAAATAAAACTAACTTCGCCAAAGAAAAATACTTATTTGGAGATGGTGTATCATCCCAGATCATTGGTAAAGGAAAACTCCATGAAGAAGGATTACCCATTATTGGATATGTTCTCTTGGTAAAAGGACTTAAATCCAATTTACTAATTATATCACACTTTTGTGACTCAAACCATACTGTCACCTTTTTAAAGAATAATTGAAAATTTTTAAATAAAAAAGGTGATTGCATTATTACAGGACTCCGTACTCCAGATAACTGTTACAAAGTTAATCCAAGTACAAAGGTTTGTAACATTTCCAGAATGGATGACAAGGATATATCGCATAATAGGTTATGTCACACTAACTATTATAGTCTTGGAAAATTGTGCTCCCAAGAGATAGTTAGAGGTCTTCATAAGATGAAACCAATTTCAAATATTATTTATGGTCCATGTCAATAAGGGAAAATTGTTAAGGCTCCCCATAAGAAAGTTAAAAAATCTGTATCCACTAAACCTCTAGAACTCATCCATATGGACCAAATAGGTCCTTCCCGTACTGTTAGTCTTTGTGGTAACAATTACATCATTGTTATGGTTGATGATTTCACTCGATTAACCTAGGTTTCCCTTTTAAAACAAAAATAATAAACCATTCGTAAGTTTTTGAAAATCTTAGTTCGTATACAAAACAAAAAGGACTCCCAAGTGGATATAATTCGTAATGATGTAGGAGGAGAATTCATAGATTCTGACGTCATAGAATATTGTGACTATAATAGTTAAAAACAAGAATCTAGTGCTCCTAAGACACCTCAACAAAATAGGATTATTGTACTATTCAAGAAATGGCCCGTGTGATGATTCATTCAAAAAATCTACCAAAATATTTTTGGGTAGAATCCATTCGTACCGCCTGCCATATAATAAATTGAGCCTATTTAAGGAAAAATAGGAAACAAACATCCTATGAGATTTGGTATGGGAAGAAACCTAACCTAAAATAATTTAGAACCTTTGGTAGCACCTGTTATGTCTGTAAGGACAGAGAACATCTGTCTAAATTCAAAACCAAAGGACATAAAGCCATCTGTTTAGGATATTCTCCAAATAGTAGAGCCTATCGTGTCTAGAATCTTCGTACCAAAATCATAATGGAATCCATTAATGTAGTTTTAAGTGACACTAATGTAGAAAGTAAGAAAAAATAACCAATTATTGTGGATGAGTCCGAAAATATTTTAAATTATGACTCTCCAAAAATAGTTGAATCTTTACCAACTTAGACCCCTGAAGTACCTAACTGGGTTTCCAAAGATCATCCTTTAGATAGTATAGTTGGTAATACTACTGAGCATGTTTGCACAAGATCTCAACTTCATAACATTGCTCACTTTGCATGTTTTATCTCTCTTATTGAGCCAAAAATTGTAAATGAAGCCTTAAATGACACTTTGTGGATAACTGCTATAGAAGAGGAACTTCTTCAATTTGTCATTCATGATATTTGGTATCTTGTACCCAGGCCTAAAAATAAAAGGATTATTGGCACAAGTTGGATTTTTAAAAATAACATTGATGAATCTGGGATGATTATTCAGAATAAATCTAGATTAGTTGCCTAAGCCTACTCTCATATTGTAGGATTATATTTCGAGGAAACTTTTTCTTCTGTCATTCGCCTCGAATCTGTTTGCTTACTTTTTGGCATAGCTTGTCGTTTTCACTTCACTCTATATCAAATGGATGTCAAGTCAACCATCCTTAATGGAATTTTAAGTGAGGAGACCTATGTAGAACAACCTAAAGGTTTTACTGACCCTCATCACCCAAATTATGTCTATCATCTTAAAAAAGCTCTTTATGGGTTACAACAAGCTTCTAGATCTTGGTATGAGCATCTATGCACCTTTCTTTTAGATAATGCATTTAGGAGAGGAGGGAATGACCAAACCTTATTTATCAAACCTTTTGACAACCACATTACTATTGCTCAATTTTATGTTGACAATATCATTTTTGGATCCACCTCCCCTTTAGAAGTTAACACCTTCTCGGACATTATGCACAAAGAATTTCAAATGTCACTTATAGGGGAGTTACAATTCTTCTTAGGTCTCCAAGTTAAACAGAATTCAAAAGGATTATTTCTATCATAATCTAAATATGCTTTAGAGATTATCAAGAAGTTTAGCCTAGAAACAGCTAAAGAAGCTATCACTCCTATGAGTACCTCTGTCAAACTTTCTAAATATGAGAATGGGAAATCCATTGATTCTACCTTATACCTTAGTATGATAGGAAGCTTACTTTACCCTACTGCCTCCCGTCCTGATATCATGTAGTTTATATGTGTGTGTGTCCGATATCAAAATAATCCTAAAGAGAGTCACCTATTGTGCGTTAAAAGAATTATCAAATACATTAAAGGAACTCTAGACTTAGGACTTTTGTATACTAAAGTCACTTTCAGTACTATAGTAAGTTACACCGATGCTGATTGGGCCGATTGTACCGATGATAGTAAGAGTAATTCCAGAGCATGTTACTACATTGGTAACAATTTGGTAGGATAGGGTAGTAAGAAACAAAACTACACTTCCTTGTCTACTGTCGAATCCAAATATATTGCAGCAGGTAGTTGTTGTGCTCAATTACTTTAGCTAGAACAAATGATGAAAGATTACGGTATAACTCAAGATAAGTTGCATCTCTATTGTGACAATCAAAGCGTGAGTAATATTTCTAAAAATCTAGTTCAGCACACTCATACTAAACATATTAAAATCATATATTATTTTATACGCGAGTTAGTTGAATCTAAGAATTTAGAAATAATTTACCTTCCTACTTAATTGCAATTAGCATACCTATTTACCAAACCTATAGACTTTCTTTGATTTGAATCTTTGTACAAATCTATTGGTATGGTCACGCCAGAACAATGAGTTATTATTTCTACTAGTTTTCTTTGCCCTTTGTCCATTTGAAAAAAAATGGGGGAGAAATTTGAGTCCTCTTGGACATTTTGGTGTATTCTAAACTAATAGATTGACCTTAGTTATCTTATTTTCAGTAATTTTTTGTATAGGATATTGGGTAGATAGAATTTTTGTATAGGAATATGATTTTCTTATTTCTTTTGTATCCCTATGAGTCCTAGATGACTCAAAGGAGATTTTGTCTCATATTTCCAACTTGGGAGATTGAATCACCCTATATCTTTCACTCATTTGAGTCTATATTATATAGGTTCTCATCAAGTTTGTACATAGTGAAAAAATTGAGTCATACCCTTTCAAACCAAAGAACCTTCAGATTCTTCATTTTGACTTCTTGTATTAGTCGAAAAGGTAGTACACCGACACTTCACATAGGATGCATTCATGTGTTTCATTTGTGTTTTCCTTAATTCATTATATGGTTGCGTGCGATTTAAATCCCTCTAAAATAAATTTCTATAATTTTTGGGATACTCCAAATAATTTTTATGATTTTTTAAACAATTTTTAGAAATTTAAAATTGGTTTTTAAAAATCTTGTGGACTGTTGTGTAAATTCCATAAGCGATTAAATATATTCTTGGGTAGAAATCGAAAGCACTTGAAAATTATGTGGGTATAATTTATATATGATGAAGTTCAAGAACACGTGTTTTTCCAGCCATCTTATCCTTACACATGGTGTTTCCACAACGACTAGATTTGTGTTTCTACGCTCTCACATACATGTGATTAACTATCAACCATTGGATCTTTTTAATCAACATTCTACATGTTATCTGAGATGATCCTTGTAACATTTTGATCAACGAATGGGGGTTAACTTTCAAGCGGTGCAACCTTAACCCATGGATTTTCTTCGACCTTTAAAAATTAATCATGAGCTTTGATTTGCCTTAAGGTTCCAGAGCCTTCCATCTCTTACTATAAATACAAGCCATATGTTATACGTTTCCAATATTTTGCCAACCTCATTTTTTGAGAGAAAAAAGAGAGAAGAGAGAAGAGAGAGAAAGAGAGAAAATAAGAAGAGAGAGAATCGAAACCACTAAACTAAACTTCGACAAAATCGTAACAGCAAGCCCTTTATGAGAGCGAGTTAGTTTGAGATTCACAAAGATCTATCCTCTTCTATCCTTTATCTCTTTCCCAACTTAATCCCGTTGGTTAAATCTCATTTTTTATAGAACTTTGAGATTTCATCTCTGTGATACATCTCACTTAAATATTGCGTAGTGTTTATTTCTTCTTTCGAGAAATATTATTTTGTTAGTTGTTTTCAAACTGATATGTTATTCTCATTCCCTAAACCAACAAAACCTTTTCTAATTTCAGTTTCTTTGAACATTCAGACTTAGATCTAGTTGAGATCTTGATTGGAGATTTGCACTTTCAAACATTTCACATTTTGTGAAATAAATGTACATATTTTCAAACAAACAGTGTATAGGATCTTGCCTCATGTATATAGAAATATTCCCTCTTGATCTGTGGATATTTTAAAGATCCAAAGTCTAATAAATTTGATTAAACTAATTTTGGAATATTTGCATATTTTGAACTTTTTTTTGCATATTGTCTGTAATTAAGTGTGTGAGAGTTGCATGCATGTGATTTAGAGGAAATTATCACTTACACATTCACACTACAACACTGAAAAGTGTTGGTATTGAGATCTCGGACATTTTGAGTCGACGTAAAGCTAAAAGGAGTGGAGTTACAGAGCTGAGAGAACATCAACAACATCAAAGCCTTGGAAAAAGTCAGAAAATCCAGAGGAGTTGGTATATTTTTGAACTTAGAAGTAGGTCTAATTATGTGTCTTGATTGTTATATAGTTTGTAAACTAGTACTCTATTTTAGTGGATTTTTACTTTTGAGGTGTAGTGACCTTCGTGGATGTTTCCCCAACTGGGTGGGGTTTTACCATGCTAAAATTGCTCATGTATACTTCCTCTTCCTCTCATCCCTTTCTTAAGGATGTGATGTGTTGGTTTAATTTTCTTAAGTTTTGTTTTTCCAAAATGGTAAACCTATACCTTAAATAACTCATTCATATTGTTTTACACATCTTGTGTTTGAAACTCTTCAACAAACTGTTTGGAGCCATTTATATTGTTTAATCTTGAATTAAACGACTTAAGTGGTACTTTTTCATAAAAGAGTAAAACTCAAAAGTTCAACTACTAAAGTTTATTTATTTATTTTTATATAGTCGACTACCTATACAGAAAAATGATTATTGGATGTCAAACTGATGCAGTCGTACAACATAAGAAGGCAATATTAAAATTCGATACATACTGAGCATGATTTGAGAACCTAGGAAATGTGTATGCCCTGACCCGGATATATTGGTTATCCGTAGTCAACTCGGTCCGAATCGTGCATTAGGTGTGAAGTTCAATCAAACAACTTATATAATTTTTCTATTCCCATTTTAATTTCTTTAAATTTTCACTTATTAGCATGCGAGTCCAATTTCATTTTCAACTACGTGAGGGACTCGTAAGAAACACTCCTGGAGTCCAATGCATACAGAACTTACTAACATAAATAAAATGGAAAGACTACCTGTATAATGCCCTCAACATATAGAACCACATACTTCCTATCGTAATAAAAGGCATATGGTACCATTTATTCTCCTTGTCCTTACAAAAATGGTTATGTTGTATCATTATGCTTAAAAATAGCATTTCTTACCATTAATGCACAGGGTTAAACAATTAACAATTTTTAGGAAAAAACTTCACTTACTTTTGAAACGCTTATTACTCAACACTCATTAACTCACATCAGAGTTGCTTTACCACTACTTAGGACTTTCTTTTAGCACATTTACATATCGTGTTAGAATTGTGTATTTAACATGAAAGTCTTATACGACACACACGCCTATGTTATTATGGGCTTAGTCCTCATTAGGTAGCTTAGTTACTCATTAAGTGACCTTACTTAACCAGTTCGCTATTTTTATGAGCATTAGTCATTATCCTCAATTTACTTGTCCACATTACATTAACCGAAACATTTATTGTTACGTTCAACTTAGGTTATCTTTATACTTTCACTACGTAACCCCTTCACTTTTCATGTTCCATATTACATTATCTTTTTCTTATAATTTCCAAATAATAAAAGTACTTTAACGGGCTCCACATCGTCGGCGAAGGAACCATAGGTTCTGGCCAGTTGTTTTGGGTTTTTCACCCAAGATCCCCAGGACCTTCTTTCTTACTTCTCGGTTGCATCCGATTTTTTATTAATGTGTTTAACATTTTTCACACGTCCACATTACTTCCCATTTATAGGTGGAAGCCAAAATCTCGGACTTCACCATTCGTTTTTTCATTAACACTTGGAAAACTTTTTCTTTCTCCTTTAAGTCTTTTGTTCACACACATGTCGATTTTATATCAAAATCATTCACGCTTTTAGGAATTAACTCAATTTTACCCATACTAGTATAAAAACATTTATTAACATTTATCCCCTAAAATGTTCCATTTTAAGTAAATTATCAATTTACACCTTTTTGTTGCCAACTTTGCAATTTAATCCATTAACAAGTGTTATTTTTCCCAAAATGGTTATTAAGTTTCCAACTTCATGATTAAAACACGTTTAGCCATTTTAACACTTGTTTAATATGACACTTTTATCCAATTTTTACACTTACCACTTTATTACCACAATAAATAAACTAACGCCCCTTTTCACATTAAAGCTCCAATTTTTAGACATTTGACATATACACTTTATTTATGGAACATTCCATCTTAACACCCACTTTGCTACTATTCACACATTTAAACCCTTTAACTTCCATTATTAACTTTTATACCACAATACATGTAAAACCTCACTTTATTATATATTTAAACATTAAAAACACTTTTACTCCCTATATAAAATTTCACACACTTTAAATACCCACTAAAGTGAAAGTTTCTCCTTTTCATTTATTTTCATTTATTCATGTAGGAAATCATCCTTTAATCTTACAAAATGACCCAAACAAGCTTAATAGATTTTATTCCATAAAATTGCATTCTTTCCCTTAAAAACATCATTATGACACATTTTATTGCATAAAATGTTGAAGTTATATATTCTGAGCTTTTCTATGTTTCAAAACCAATTTTAAACTACTTTTTTAAAACCAATTTCCATACAAATGATAAGATGATTACTAATTAACACTTAGATGCAAACTAACATCAATCTTAAACATATTAGTCTACTATATAAAAAATAAGCATGTCGAATTTATACACACTTTAAACTTAGATCAAAGTAAGTTTTCCCCACCTAAAAAGTCTTCAAAGAAGGTGGTGGTGGTGAATAAGGGTGACTCCCCCACCTCCAAAGGTGTCCCTTTGGGGAGTAACAAAATCTCCACCATGCAAGATCCAACTCCTATGTTTTTAGAACTCAAACTCCATAAACCCTAGTTTCTTCAAGATCCACACCACTGCTAACTTCCTTTTGCAGAAGGAAATGGCATGGGAAATATAGTGGACGAGTATGGTTTTTGGGTAAGTGTAGTTTACCAAGGTTTAAGGAAATGGCTTATGGTATTTCGAGAGAGGGAGAGGGGGTCGTCGACTTCTTGGGAAAGAGGCTAAAAATAAATATTTTTGTTGTTTCTGATTATTAACCTAAGCCTCTCTCTTATACGCAACCAACAACTCACACATTCTTATAATATGCACATACAATTTCATCCCCACCATCAGGGTGCAAGAGCTGACAAGGAATGTTGATCAACAGTTCAGAAGTTGATAACGCAAATTGTAAGTCTGACTTCGTCCTGGTCGTTCGAGCGACCACTTTCATCATTTGAACGATATGGGTTTGTCTTTTAAGCGATTGGGGCTCGTCATTAGAATGATTAGGGGATCTTGCTCGAACGACATAATCCCTAAAAGTTTCTAAATATCACAGATTTGACCTAACAACTTCTTTAATCTCACAAGAGGCACGAATGAAAGGGTAGAAAATTCTTAAATACCATTTCTCTTTATTTTTATCCAATTTTGCTGACAATTATTCTACACTTATTATTAACTCCTCATAAACTTTATAATCCATATAAAATTTAATCGAATTATTGGGGTAGGGTATTATAAACATCCCTCCTTGGGGAATGTTTTCCTTGAAATTCTTGGCTTATCAACACATAGAGCTCGATTAACTAGCAACTTGTTTTTGGCCCTAGGGTATTCCGAACTTTACAATATAAGCCCCAAACCTCATTTTCACTGATCCCTATTGTTGACACAATCATAACGAACTCTAAGATCTTATTGTTAATTCTCAAGCATGCCTAATACGTCTATCTTGACAGAACCTCAAGCACATAAATTTAGTCAAGTCATCTAAGTTAACTCTGTGTTGCCACTTATCAAAATCTCCTCTTGGTCACTGAATATACCGAGATGTTTCTCCTTCATAGCATGAATTGAAGACATAGAGAGATACAGGCAATGGTGTTATGTTTTCATCAACCATTAGGATGGCGATTTATTGAATAGGATACATGTTGGCTTAAAATTGAGTGGGTTTTGATGGTGTACCTCTTTGTAGCCGGGGTCGAGCACTTTGAACCGAAAGAGTGAGTTGTGAAATGTGTATGGGTCCACCAAGGGATGCGTTTGGCAGCCTGATAGATATTTTTACTCACGTATTATTATTTCCTTAGTTGAGTCGATCAATAGTATTCAAGTATAATAATTAATTAACCTTATTTTCTTTCCTATAATTCCTTGTTGACCAAGGATTAAGGTTAGTAAGATGTGTAAATAATAAATTAACCTTATTTATCCACTTAATGACCACTTTTATCACCAAAATAAGACTATACTAGTTAATTCTCACAACTGGGAGCCCTGCGATAATGCAATCAGTTCCCAGTGTGTACTCTTGTTCCCCATAGGGTGCACGTACCTTTCTTTAACCACTCGATTTTTTTTGAGTTTTCGCTATATAACGCCCACTTTTAACCCTAAAACGAGCTTATACTATTAAATTTCGACAATCGGGAGCCTAGAGAGGATGCGATCACTTCCCATGGGTCACTCTTATGCCATATAGAATGACTATTCCTATTGGGAGCCCAGAGAGAAAGCGGTCGCTATTTTGAATTTTTACCCCATAACCCCCACATTTAACCCCAAAAGGAGCTTATACTAATTAATTTTGCCAATTGGGATCCCAGTGAGGATGCTATCACATCCCGCGGGTTACATTTATGTCCCATGGGGTGTCCATGCCTATGACCAGGAAAACTGGTTGTTTCTTTGGGTTTTCACCCCTTAATGCACATTGTGAATCTGTATATAACCTTTGTCTACACTCAATTTGTTAATTGAAAATTTTGTAAAGGATTACAAAATTTAGTGATACACATGCTCACTAGATTATATCATGTTATGTTCGGGACATACTAAATGTTTCTAGGGCTACCCACACACGTGTTCACTTACTTTGATTAGGCCAAAATTAGTTTGGAAAAACAAAACCATATACGATAGTAAAAACCACAACCAACTTTCTTCTCTCGAATGGACAATTGAATAAAATAATTAGATAAAACTCAAAATGTGAGAAACTTACAACACCATGTCTTTAACCACTAGAAGTGAGAAGAAACAAATGCACCAACAAAATAGTTCACAAATTTCTTGAGTTTTATACGTTGTTGGGATTTATGGAATCCTACAAAAGCCACATCAAAATCCCAAGTTTTTAACACAAAGTTGACTTTAATCCAGAATAATATTTAAAGAATCTAATATAAAAATAAGACATGCTACAAACCATGTCATTTGGAATTATATACCAAGTCTCTGACGACAACATATTCTAAGTGAGATAAACATAATAACAAACACCTCATTCAAGCCTGCCAAAATGTGTGTAAATAAAAAATATATATAATCTTTTTGACTCATTTACAAACATGTTATGTGCAAAGTCAAGAACTTTCACAAAACATGTCAGGCCAACATAGGGAAAATAATCCATATTTCAATATTTTTTCGCGATGAAGAGTAAACCCCAAATGGAGTGATACAATACCCAAAAAATAAAATGAATCACATTGATCAATCATGGAATACCCTTTTCAAAATATCATTTATTTTTATAAATTATAAATTACATTTGTATCCTTAATTTATTAATAATTACGTTTTGACAACCAAAATTTAAAAAATATTAACATGCCCAATACTTTATGTAAATCACATTTTCTCTTCTCAAATTCATGTAATTTGCAGCAGATGAGAACCTAATGAGAATTTTTTTTGTAAAAAAAGAACATGTCATAGGAATCTAACACCAAACTTAGTAATTGATACTATCATTGTGAAAAAACATATATTTTGAAAACAATAGGGATCTCCAAACATTATATATATGATGTTAATGAATCGGTGACTATTTTGTGACACCCCGCTTACTTAAATACTGGGTGGCCAGCCCATGATCAAAATAGGCGGAGTGTCACAGATGGTATCGGAGCATCATGTTTTAGAGTCTTTAGGATCTATGTGTCTTATTACGTTTTTGTGTAGCGTTATTTGATATTGATCCTTATTATAGGATTATTGTATTCCTTCATGTATGTGACATACATTATCCTGCTATTAACTATAGTCGATTCGATTCATATATGAGTTTAATTGGGCTTCGTACATCGAGCAATTTTGGACAACCAGCGAAGTCCATTAGAAAGGCTGTTGGGGGAGAGGCTCAGTAGAAGCCATGGAATATTCTGGGAACAGTGACCACGATATAAGTCACTATGATTATTCTTTAGGCAGATGATATTGGGATAATCATTAGGGTGTAGTAGTTTCCCTATGCACCGTGGTAGAAAGCGGTGGTGTAAATTTAGACTCACCCAGCGTAGTTAGTAACGGGGAGTCGGAGAAACTCTTTTGAAGATCCGTATCTAAGGATTCAGGGGAAGATAGGGAGTGTGATGGGTTAATGGGAGGAGAAAACCTAAAGGAAATTGTGTTAGGTGGAGTGCAGTTGAACCTATGATTTAATTTTTGGCGAAATTGTGGCTTATAGGAGCGGCATTGTAGTGATAGGAGTCAATCACCATAACTATGGAGATATACCAGGAATAATGAGGAATTTTGGGTGTGGGTTGACCACAAATCCTCTCATCAGTTGTTTATGTAAAGACGTAAAGGAGATTTCATTACTTCTATCAAAAGGGTCGTACAATGGTCGATAATGAAGGAAAGTTAACGTGTTCAGTAAACTTTGTACCCGATGAGGTGGATACGGAGAATAAAATAGGTCCATAAGTTAATAATGGACTCATGGAGAAGTGAGGGTGGACTCGATTAGGGCCGACAAGGCCAGCAACGAGTGCCATCGGGTCGGCGGATACAAAAAGGACAACGGGGATAGTAATCAGGGTCTAGACTACTAGGTCTACGAGAAGGACAATCCTTATATGTCTAGTGGGTCCAAAGAAAGGGGAATGACACATAGAGGTGTTTGATGTGTAAAGAGTAGGAACACATGTGTGGATATTTTCCGTAGTGAATTAGGGGATAGGAATGGTATGCCTAGTAGGGTAAATAGTTATAAGAAGTTTTTGGCTTGGTTGGGATGAGGGTATTATGTCCAGGGACCATTTGAACTGCAAGTGATTTTGGAAATTTAAAGTATGAGTTTTATCCCGGGATGATTGGGATCTATTTTTTATAATGCGAGCGAGTCACAGTAGTTTGTTAATACTGGATTCACATGTGAAACAACTTTACTAGAGGTATCATTAATATTAGTATAGTGTGTATATATATAATGTTGAGTAGTGGGGATCTCTTTGGTTTCAACTGTAGGGGAGCAGGTGTGGACACTGAGAGGATATATTTTTATGAGGTTAGCTCATTTTGAGAGGTGATATTTGAGGTGTGATTTTATCTTCGGTATGGACTATTAAACGATGGTGGGAGGGTAAATCAAGACTATCGTGTTCACAATTCCGGGGCACGATGCATATTTTTATGAGGTCTCACTTGAAATAGGGTTGAGCTCGCGGTGATATTTTTATGAAGTAGACTTCAGAGACTATTGTTGTCAAGTTACATTGGATCCCAGTGTGTAGGGACTTTTACTAATGTGATTTAGGGTATATCGGGTTCACCATTGAGCAAAGAGTTTTTAGCTCATTGTTGGTTATGTGCTAAGACGTTAGTGATGTTGAGAGCATTGTATCGTGCGACGCCTTGAGAGACATGGGCATAGACGATTTAATCTATGTCTCGAGAGACAAATTTATGATATCTTAGTTATGTTCTTTGGACCCAGGAATTTCGATGATCGAAAATGCTAGGGAATAGTGCATTGGGAAAAGTTCTTTTAAGTTTCATTGTGGGATGTTACATGGTTAGACCTTAGTCAATGTTGGGAGTAGTGAGATGTTGTTGGATGCTAGTGCATCGGTTCTAAATGTTCAGTTATTGAATGTGTAGAAGAAATACCATAAGCTAAGTGCTATTACATTATATGGCTAGGGGAGCCTAGGAGTGCTGTGAAGGAAGCACCGAGAGAACTTATGTAGCACAAGTTAATGGGTGGGGCAATATCAACAAAAAATAAATTGCAATTTGTGGGGTAATCGAGAATACCTCTATGATATAGCCACGCCGAGAGTGCGGAGCTAAGCTTGATATAAGTAAATTACGTACGAGACGTAGTCAAAATTATGCTGGGATGCTTGGGATATAGTTACAGTATAGTAAGACTTGTGTTTGTTGTTTCGAGGTATAATTTACTTGTGTTAGTTATCACCTGAAAGAGGGTCTAGTCTATATAAACGTGTATATATGTTGTTGTGTGTTTCATAATAGTCTTATAAGAAAGTGTTTGTAATGTTATATTTGATCCCGGTGAGTAAGTACGTTCACTGATAGGTCTCAAGGTGGATAGGCTTTTTATCGAGCGGGGAGATATAGATCATGATTGATTCATGGTAAGAAACTAGTGATAGTAAGGGGCGCCGTATGCATGATGTCTTTTGTAACATGAGAGTGCGAGAGTCTACTTTTATGTCAGGTGGCGAGAATTTTGGAGTACATGTTATGGACTGAGTGCATGCCATATCTTAACGACTAGCAATGTTAGGTAGTAGTGTATCGAGGGGGTTCATTATTTGGTTTTCTCTTTGCAAGACGTCCCACGCATGAAACTTAGCTCAGCGTTAGAAGTGGGGAGGTGTTTGGTCATTAGGACATGGATTTGGTACCTCGGTTATTATTCATATATGAATTTATAACTGTGAGTTGAAAGTTACATTACAATTTAAGTCTAGTAGAGTCAGGTAACATTTGTGCGGATAAGCACGGTATAGGATGTACGAGTGCCCTGGGTAATTTATTTAATTTTAATATAATTTGCAATTAGAAGGGGCAGAGATATGTGTAGCGATCTTAAGGGCATGTGAGTAGGGAAGTATTCGAGGCTTGGAGTACTAGACTTATGTTAATTTCGAGGACGGAATTTCTTTGTAAGGGGGGAAGTACGTAATATCCCACATTTTTGAAGATATAGAATTTCATTTTTGGGGGGATATCGAATTTAAATTATCTGGAGGATTTAACTAATTTAGTGAATTAAAATTTAATTAATCCGGGTTAATTTTTAAATTTGCATGTGTCAAAATTTGAGGGCAAGATTTGAGAATTTAGTAAAGTAACTCAGATGACGATTTTGAGTGCACGATTGGTTCCAAATAGGTTGAGATAGTCAGAAAAGAGTACATGGGGTAGTAATTGGGTCTCGATGCATTTTTTGGCATAATCGGGCTCACACGAGGGTGTTCAAGTCATTTAGGCTTGGCCCATATGCTTAATTTTGGGATTATCAATATAAAACATACATTAGGTAGGTTTTGGTAGGAACAACTAAATAAGAAAACCCTATCTTTTCAGAGGAGAAAAGAAGGAGTAATTTGGAGAGTTTTTGGGAGCCAAATCATGAAGAGGGGTGTGTTCTTTGTCAAACCTTCGTCTACACCAAATGAAATCAAACCCTATGAATTTATTCAGGAAAGTAGTTCAACTTTCTTTCAATTTAAATTATAGTATTACATTTCATATCATAGTGGGTGTAATTTAAAATTTATTTTTGGGTAGGTCATTATATGGAAAATAGGTTTTGAGGAATTAAACACGTTGTGTAGATTAATTATTAAATTGATGGAAAATACAATTCATGGTTGTTAAAATCTGAACTATATTAGAAAACCATCATTCAATTTCATTTCATTGAGGTTACAAAATTGAAATCTAATAAGCAATCGCATGAAACCCATAAAGAACCAATTCACAATTTTAACCGTTGGTATTATACATCGGTGATGCTTAGTGAACAATTCCCATGTCAAGACCTATTTTAGAACTGCATTGAAGGTTAGTAATAATTGGGTGAATTTTTTAGAACAAACCATAAAGCTACAGTGGTTAAAAGAAATGGAAAAAAAATTGGAGTCACGGGGAAGAAGCTGCCCTTTTCGTTCGATTGATCGAACGATCTAATCGAGCGATCGACGAAGCTAGAATTTTGATAGTTTACTCCTTTTTCGTATATAACCTTAATTTCTTTTGTGCACTTCTTTAGGGGTTGTATTATAAGAAGAAATATAGAAAATCGGAGGGTATTCAATGGAAGCCATGGGCGTAGGAGGAAGACAACGGTCATTTGAATGACCCTAGCAGGAAAACTTTGACAGTTCACTTTTTCTTATTTACGGCCTTAGTGACATTGGGGGATTATTTAGGAGATTTTTAGTAGAGTTAACTATATAGAAACTAAGACGTAGAGTATCAAGAGATGAAGATAAGAAATTTTGAAGGTGAATAAAAATGTGAGATAAGACAACCTTTTCTGAGTACCAGTCTCATCCTATTTGGGACTGGTGTTTCACACCACCCAATGCTTTACCATGCTTATAGACTTGTACAATTTTGTTATCTCACAACTTGTAAGGACACAAATTTCCAATTGAGTCATTTGTTGTTTTGGCTCAATTCGGGACAAAAACATTTGAGTCATAATATAGTGTTCATGTGTATCCTTCAAGCCTATAACACATAAAGTTGAAGACATAGCGACAAGAATTTCAAGTGGACATCATTTGCTGGTTTGTGAGCCTCGTTTATGCGTCATCAACATCACATTGTTCCAAGGTCTCCAAATGGTATGAATGAAATTATGTATATTTAGAAAATTAGATGTTTTAATTGGGTGTATTTTATTAAATATTTTAAAAAGTTTTAACGACTTTACTTTACTCAAAAAATATTATTTTAGAACTTTACATAAAAGTTTTTGGCATAAAATGAAGTTTTATATTTTTTGCAAAGTCGTCCAAACAAATATGGGAACCAACGATATTCCCAAATCGTTCGAACGAGACTTCTAACGAGATTTTCATTTTATCACTGACTTAACATTAGTAAAGTCACTCGAACGAGTTTTGACGGGAACATTTTTTTGGTAGTTTTTCCCATTTTCTCACTACTTTGTCCCCACTACTTCTTGCCAGAATTAATGATGTGCGGGAACCAACTTTTTGAAGTAAATTTTGTGAATTTTCCAAAGCCTTTGAGAGAAAAATTCTAAAAAAAAGGTTCAAGTTTGTGTGTTTCAATTTTGTCAAGAAATGATCTTCTAAAACACATTCACTCATTGTTTAGTTGAAATCGTAGTATTATGCACACACACACAGACACACACACACACACACACACACACACACACACACACACATATATATATATATATATATATATATATATATATATATATATATATATATATATATATATATATCGTTCTTGGAATGTTTGGCACCGGGTTCTACACTACCAATCAAAGAGTTGTTTGGGTTTGCTTCTACATCTCACAAAGAAGAAGATAAGTTTGTTACTGCGGCGTTCCCACTTGGAGAAAAGCTTCGAGTGCGGGTTGACGAAGTCCAAAAACTTCATTGGAGGAGTCCAAGGTTTCGGTGGAGTCCGGGGTTGTCGGCTAAGCAGAGGTTGGTACAAGAAAGAAACGTCGGGGGCTTGAAGCAGTCGAGTCGAGTTGTGTAAGTCATCTATCATGTATTTGTAAAATCTGTACTTAGTGGATTAAAGGCTAGGGGTCGTCCGAGGTTTTTCCCATTTTTCGTTTTTCTCGTACATCGCGGCGTAATGTGATTTATTTCTCTTTATCTTGCAAAATTACTTTAGAATGCATGCTTAGGTAATTCAAGATAAAATTGGGTTTTATCACACTAAAGTTCAATTTGGTGCTAAAATTAGTTTGGGTGAAATTTTAGATTAATTTAATTGAAGTCAAGATAATTTAATTTGTTAAAATTTTGTTTGGCCTAATTTGCAAAAATGAATTAATTTGTGTAGGCTAATTTTAGGACTTGAAATTAGGTAATTTGTTTAAGTGAATATTTATTAGTTGATGAATTTGATGTCACTTTTAGTTTAGTTTAGTTTTAATTTGTAAGAAATTAAAATTTGATGGTTGTGTGTGTTGTGTTGAATCATCTTATTCTGCACTTTTAGGAAATTCATATTTGATTTTAAAAGCAAAATTAAATCTGGGAGTTCCAACGATTTCACTACTTATTCAGGTTTATCTTGGATATATCTTGTCCATTTCATTAGTGGTTGATTATGGTAATCTCTTTACTCCCCTCTGCTCTCAATTTTAAAAATAATTTAATTTAACATCGAGGACGATGTTCCCTTTTACTTGGGGGTGTAATTTTATCAAAATCGTACCTCTTTTGAAAAAAATTCAAAACCTTATTTTTAAAATTTTCATGCAGTTTCTTTCATCTCACTCATTGACGTGAATTTTCTATCATCCATCTTTTACGTCTAGGGATCAAGCTACAAGTTATCTTTTTTTTTCAAAGTAGTTTGTGTGATACATATCAAGGTATTTTGCACCACGAATTTCTAGAATCAACAAAATTTGAGCAATTATCACGTCACTATGGTTTAGAGTTGAAAAGTACTATAATTCTCAAGAAAACCTTAAGGATCACTAGTGAAGACTTTAGCTTATGAGATTCGTGTCTTTCAACTTTTAGAGAGTTTTGCACAATCTTTGAGTCACAAGTTGATTCAACTTCCTTTGGTTCCGCACTTAAATCGTTGTATGATCTCTTTATTCTTCATTAAAAAAATTTGCTCGATCACTGAGAATGACAACAATTTCGAGTTGTAAGAAACATGTGTCTTGAAGTGTGTCCTCATCACCAGACTTTTACCCATACTTCCACATTCTTACACCTTTCATTTTACATATCACCACCATCTACCATCCCTATTTTTTTATACCACCGCCGCCATCCAACATTTTGAAAAACACAAGAGTGTTAGCATAAAAAAGAAAAAAGAGAAAAACAAAAAAAAAGAGAAAAATAAAAAAATAAAAAAAATAGAAAAAAAGAAGAGAAGAAAAAAGAGAGAAAATAAAGTAGAGTTTGTAGTCGAGTTCTTGTGAAATAAAAAAAATTGTTCCTCAAGTGTGGAACACTCTTCTCCTTCATCCATCAAAACATTCATCATACCTCATCTCATCCCATCGTTCTCATTTTATTTCCCCCTCACCCATATGCATCCATGTTTTCCCCTAGGTGTTCGGGCAAATGAAAGTCAACGTGGTGAATAACTCGACGTTCTTACTATAGCGATTAACACTCCTTTATGATTTAGTTATTATTTATTTTCGCATGCTGTTAATTTACGAAAGATAAAATTTGGCACCGGTCTATTTAAATTACTAGGTGGTTAGTAACTTTAAAAATATTTTTTAAGAGTGATGTTAAGAACAAGCCATATGAGACCAACGTTTTATTTTGATCAAAGACTGGCCACCCAGTATTTTTGTATGGGGGTGTCACATGTTTGATACAAAGTCAAAATCGGTGAGGGTTTGATACTGAAACGAAATTGAAATCTTTTCTCTGAATGACTCGTTTGTGTACAAACATGTGTGTTTATGTGTATGACCAAACATGTGTATTTTTATGTCTGAACGAACATGTGTGTTTATGTGTGTGTGTGTTAGAAAAAGATATAGAGATAGAGAGCGTACCTACGGATGAGCCAAAATCGGAGGGCTAGATGATCGAAGGTGGATTTTGGTTGGAGGAGCGTGCCTGATTTTGGGTGAAGATGACTGAGAATTTGGGTTAGGTCACTTTGGATAAAGAGTTTCGATTTGAGATGGGGGGAAATAGTCCGCCATTTTTTTCTTTACTTGCGTATATAGAGGAAAAATATGTCATAGATATAAAATACAGTCATAACATGTACTATTATATATGACTCTTGTAATTAAACTGTCATATACATTAACAGGAATAAATTTATAATGACAGTTTGTAAATAATATGTCATTTAGGTAATACTATTATACTTTAAATAACAGTTTTTTTAACTATCTTAAAGTCATTTTTACAACTGTAATTTCACCCTGACTTTATTTCACCCCCCCCCCTCTCTCTCTCTCTCTCTCCACCTTACTCTCCCCCTCTCCATTTCTGGCGATCAACAATTTTCGACCATCTCCCTCTCTCTCTCAACACAGGTACATTTATGACCTCTCTCACCTTATATATATATATATATATATAAGGTGTCCAATTTATGTTGTTCAAATTTGACTAACGATTTTTGGGAAATTTCTCCGTTGTATTGGGTGTTGTTATGAAATTACTATTGAATTTATGATTACTAACATTTAATGTACTATTTTTTCACACAACTAATTTTAAGCAATATTAGGCCTTCAAACAAAAATATTTTAGCTTTCTCAAAGAAAGTAATTGATTGTCTAGATTCCTCTTTAAAACCCTATAATTTTTAATTATATTTTAATCTTTATAATGGGGGTATGCTGTCATTAAAGATCGTAGTTTTTAAGATTTTGGTCCAAGTGGGAAATTCATCATGTTGATCCCTGTTTGATTAGTACAAGTGGGCAACACCCAAAAAAAGGTGTTTATAAGAATCATGGTGAAAATTGATCCTAGAGTCAGTAACACCTTTGAGATTGTAAGCGCGAAAATCTAATTATCTTTCAGGATGTCCAACTAGTATTTCTAGATGAATTAATGTTGAAATGATAAATAGGATTATAGAATATCACATTTGTAGGTATGAATGCGTATTCACATTGAAATGTTATGTCAAGGAAAATTACCCCGCGCTGATTTGGTGTTCCTTAGATGCCAATGAGGGTGGCGACCTAGCCATAAAGATTATCACCTTTATGAGTCGAAGTTCAAGTGAGTTAAATATATTATATATAAATGGTTTAACATCACATTTTCAAATATACATAATCCTTAATAATGTACATAACAAATGTGTGTGTGTGTGTGTGTGTGTGTGTGTTTGATATTCTCACATGTTATATATTAAAATATGGACCTATTTATTGTTAGAAAGTGTATATGAAACGCTTGATGTAGAATTCTATATGAACTCTCATGTTTAATAATTCTGTTCTTAGAAATCAATTTAGTAGATAGTTTAAAAAGAGTACGGGATAAACTTACGTTAGATTGTTTGGTTGATAGTTGTTGTGGCTTATTCTTAATTATAATGGTTTGATACGAATGATGGATACTTAAAACGCTTACTCTATTAATTTTTTGTAATAAACCTTTAACTAATGATTTGTCTTAATGGCTACCCTATATTAATTAACGTGTTGTGGATGTGTTCACTCTTTCCTTAAATGGTTGTTGTTCGGGTGAATACAAATTGGTGGAAGGTCTTGCACAATTGATGGACAAAGTGTAATTTTAGGTTTAATTAAATTATAATGACTTTCAATTGATGAGTCACGGTAGTAATTATAGAAAACAAGAGTGCAAAAAGGTGCAATTTGACTACACTAAAACATTTTTCAATAGTGCACACCACATAAAAGGAACACCTATTTACAAGTATGGTAATAGGAAAATTGAAAAACTTATTTACCTTTGAAATCATGGAGTTGATCTCTCACAAGACCACATGTTCGATCGTATTTAGTTTTCCCTTCCCGAATGATGGGATAACTGAGTATAGAAAGTATTTCTCACGTATAATCTCGACAAGGCACTGACGTTAGTGACACTGTTAGAAAAGGCTGAAAAATATTAATCCTTTGTGGATACAATTATATAAAGAGGGAATTCACCTAGATTCTGACGTCTAGAGACTTATGCATATTAAAAATGAGCTTGAAAATAAGTTTAAGAAGAAAGGACTCCGATTTAAGTCACGGACCTTTATACGTCAATCATAGATATGCTTCTGCACAGTTTGTCTCGTGTAAAATTTCATAGATTTTTAAAAAGTAAAGCTAATTGGATGGAAATTAGAGACATCGAGCATGTTTTAAATGTTGTTTAAAAGGTATATACATATATATAGCCGTAAACCGAAATTTCTTATATAGATCGCTAATTTTTTTAATTATAGGAATTTCCAAAGAAAAATGAAAATAATGAACCAAATAGCGGAACACTGCCAATTGAGAGATCTCCTACGCCCCAACCTCAATTCTCATGTCCTCCTGCTTATCAATACTCTACTCTGCCATAGATTCATATTACTCCATCTCCGAGTCATCAAACTCAAGAAACCACTACTAATCCAACACCCCCAACTCTTTTTGCATAGGAATCCCAAGCTAACCCTAAGAAGTGGATTGGGTTTTCCAACAACAAGGCACTCCTGATGAATGAAATCCACGGTTTGGTCGGACTCATAAGCCAACAATAGCTGAAAAAAATAATAACGAAAAGGAAATGATGTGCGGAAAATAAAAACTTTTCTTTCCTTTTCTTTTTGTTTCCTAGATTATTAACAAAATGTTAAAATTTAAGCAAACTCCGAATAAACTTTTTGACCGAAACTCTTTTCAATAAATCTTATCTTATGGATGATAAATTTGGTAGTTAATAACTTTTAGGTTTTAAGGATAAAATCGAAACATTGTCCTTTGTTCAAAAGTGAGCATATAAGAGATATGAAAATTAAAGCATATGAACACCGATATTTTTAACGTGGTAAAACCCATAAAACAAGGGAAACATCCACGGTGACCTCTACGCCACTAAATAAAAATCCACTAAATCACAATTAACAAGTACAATCACTAAGGATGCAATTATAAGATCCTAAACTAAGTTCAGATATTTATACCTCCAGGTGTTACTCCACTCTCAAAGGTCTTTGATTCTGTTTTGATCTCCTTCCCATAGGTTCCTTGATTTTCTTGTCCACTTTGATTGTAGTGGCTCAACAAACAATATATCTCCCAAGAACCACAAATTCTAATTGTTTGTGAATTATTCTAAATGCAAGAACAATGTAACTCATAATCTCTCAATCAACTATACAATAATTCCTACAAATTAAAATTCAATACTACATGAAATGCAAATTGATTTCAAGTCCAACTTGAGTAATAAACTTCACCAATTTTCACACTTGACACACAATAATTTCTATTAAATTTTTTGTCCCAACAAATTATTTATACTCAAACCTATTTCACTAAAATGTGAAATTACATTATGAGATAAAAAGTTGTTTCAAAATCTGAAAATACACACAACAAGAAGTCTAATTTCTCAAAATGTATTTTGGATCACAATCTTGGATTAAACAATACAACAACAATATCAAAGAAATAAAATAACAAAAAGAACCTAAAATTTTTCTCAGTGAACTATATGGTTCTTAACAAATACTATGTTTGAATAGTTCTTCAATAAGCCAACAACTCAGCAACAAAACCCAATACACAAAAGTCCCAACAAGTAGTCTTCTAGGCTCTTTGGATTTTTTTCAGATTAAACCAACAAAGAAATATGTGTATGAGGTTTTGAGAAGAAAAACCATAAAAAATGTAAGTTTGATTGGGTTTTCTGAAATTCCGATGAGAAGACTTTTTCGACGAGCTTTAACAAGCGTCGAACTTTCCTCTCTCTCTCTCTCTTTTTCAGTTTTCCGGCGAGATCTGACCTGCGTCGACTGGTTTCTCCGGTTGGTTTATTCTGAGCGACGAGACTCTCTCTTGGTCGTGTTTTCGGTGACTTCGACTGATCCTCGAACTCTCTCAGCTTTTTCTCTTTCTCTCTTTTGATTCTTGTCTCCATAAAAAGGAGAAGATGAGATTTCTCTAGCCGGTTATCTCTCGGAGCTATCTCTGAAAGGAGAAGATGAGATTGCTGTCCCTATATTCTATAATAGGCGACGTTATCTCTCTTGACAAATTCTCTCTTCTCTCCCCTCTCTTCTAAAGGGTTAACAACCCTAAAAGAATATATATACTAAAAGGGTTGTTAAAAAAAAGGGTTTAGATTAACTCTCCAAGATCCAACGGTGTTTAAAAAATATGGAACAAATAATTTGATTGCTAAAAGGTATTCAGATGGATTGAGGCTCTATTAATAAGGATAATTGATAACCTCTCAATTCAGGGTCACAAATTAGTCAAATCACCAAGACTCAAAACAAAAAAAAAGAGCCTTATTAAAATATAACACACATGTTTTTTTAAAGAATTGGAAACATTAATTTTCGACCCAAAAAATATATTCACCAAATTAAAAATTGAACTAATCAAATTTTTACCATAAAAAATAATTCTTATTTTAACCTAAAATATTTTAAAAATCATATTCCAATTAATTGAAAAATCATTTCAAACGATTAAAAAATATTCAAATGAATTTCTTCTTAAAAATATTTGAAGCAGCAAAACCACCATAAAAATATTGTTCACACATAATAAAGATGTATATGCAGTGTGTGTGTCCTAATGTGGTTTATGAGTTGTACTTACCTCTTTGTCGAGCATTGGAGCATTAAATCATTTGTGGTCATGGACTGGAATTCCATTTTTGGTGAAGCTTGGATTCCTTTTTTGAGTGAGAGTAACTCATAAAAAATCTAATCATATTTTGTCTCGATATCCAAACTAGTTGAAACTCCTATATGGCATAGTCTCAAGTAAGTCAGCCATATAATGTGTTCTAAATCTTCTCCTTTTTATATAGGAGACAAAATTCCCTTGAGTATCCTGTACTCGTGGGTAAAAGTGAAAAATCCTAGACTTCCTTTACAAAAATATCTATTTACCCAATCCCATCCTAGAACCGAAAATAAGGTAAGAAAATACATTACTAAACTATAATACAGGCTGTGGACACCACATTCCAGGACCCCCTAAGTCTCTCCTTAGACTCATAGCACTTCCCCCTTCCTGCGCAAACCTAGGTCATACTCAGAGTAGCTATATAGAGAGCATCGGGTGCCACCAGGCCCCATTTTACTCCGGTCAACTCCACCGTTAGAGCCAAAGCTCTTTGAATTTTCAAAGGGCATTGTAACCCCTTTCCAACGGTATGCCCCGTGCATAAAACAGCATAACCGTTCGGACGAATGATCATTTTTCCCCTAAAGCTCAATCAGGAGGTCACCGAGATCTCCCGGACTCCGTTTGACCCAAGTTAACTCTTCATCTAAAATGAGACTGAATGAATCTCTAAAGGTCACTAAATACCCTTTCTAACGATCCGCCCCGTGCGCGATTCTGACCTACGGTGCGGACGAACAATCCGTTTTACTCTGAGAGGTCACCGAGCATTTCCGAGCCCCGGTTGACCAAGGTTAACTTTCCAAAATAATAGAAACTCTATAGGATGTCGAAGTAAATCTTCTTACCTTTCCAATGGTCCATCACGTGCGCGATTACGACTTACCATGCGGACGAACGATCCGTTTGTGTCCGATGATCTCCCGTCCAAAGGATCGACATGCGCTTCCGAGCCCCATTTGATCCAAATTCAGCTCTTGAACCCAAGAGATGTCCAAAGGAATATCAAAGGTATCTGAAATACCTTTCTAACGGTATGCCTTGTGCACGATTTGGATCAACGGTTTGTGCTCTACAGTTATTTTCCTAGAAAAGTTTGCATAAGACTACCAATTGGCAGGTCTTGAACTCTTCCTATCGGCACAATGTCAAGGGTGACCTCCCGATAGGTACCCCATGGGGTATGACGATCGGCACCCCCGACCCTATAAATAAGGGCCATGATCTCATTGCTAAGGACGGTAAAAAACCCATCAGCATCAGGGATCTCAACAACATTCTCTCGAAGCCAGTAAAGTTCCATATGAGAAATCCCATTCAAGCCTAAATCCCCATCATTTTCACATCCAATTTGGCAAATATCCTTCTCTCTCATCAACGTCCAAAGGAGTTCATCCAAGATCTAAGTTCAAGCTCCAAGAAAGGTCCAATTCTTTCTCCCTCTCTTTTAATTTCTTGTTTTATATAAGTTACCTTAGATTCATAATCTAGTTTCATTATAGTTCATACATATTAACATCTACACTTTTATTAGTATATTGCACATACTTTATTTTTCATAAAAAAAAAAACAAAAACAAATAAAAGAGGGTTACACCCGTAAATTCCGAACGAAATTATCCACCACACTTTTTCCAAAACTAGAAACACATTTTCTACACGGACACACCCAATAAAATTCCATTCGAATCTATGGGATAAACCCCACACCTATTACACATTCGAACTATGTGGACTTTGATGCCTTTATAGGCTACGTAGGCATCTCGGATTAAAATTCGAGACTTGAGTCTAATTTTCTAATTTTCTAAATTCTCTTATTTTCATAATCCTCAAAATTACTCATTATCATCATACATATATATAACATATTTGTTTGCTTCTCATCCCACACATATTATCGTTTCCCAATAACTATCAATATCACGATGAATGCACATATTCTATCTTCTACATTTATTACTATTTTGGGAATATTCCTATAGATGACCTCACCCTATCTTTTCCATGATATGGGTCGAACGATTACAATCTCCATTATATAAACACGTGCATACGCTTCACGAGGATAAAAAGGAAAATATTAACATTATCCCATAAGATATCGAAAGGGAGGGATGGGTTCCTAACACCTTCCCATTGTGTAACCTAGCCCCCGGATCTCCGATCTATTGGTTTCACATGCATCAATTTTGTCCTTGATGTTTCTCTCTTGAAAGTGGCAACATATTCTTTTGCATGTTTTGAGAAAACTAGGTTGGAGACTCTATCTCTTTACATTCACCCAACACCGACGATATCCGAAGCCCCCTTTTCGAAGAGAAATGTGCGAGACCACAATGAAGATTCTTCCCCAGGGGATCCTCTTTCTCCACTTTTCCCTCTCGAAACAAACGTCGCGCCAACTGGGATGGCTATAGTGGCGACTCTGCTAGGGACTATTTTTAAGAGGGATAGACTCTATTTGCATGGGTTTTTTATTTTCTTTTATATTCCCCCTTTATTATTCATGCGTACCTCATGCTTATGATACTATTCACACACTTGTATAAGATTATCCATGTACACTTCGCACCACGTGCACCTAGGATCACATATATCCACGTATTGCACACATCATTTATCCATGCTTTGTTTACTTTTGGTATTTGTACTTTGCTCCCTATTTGGCATGATCAAGAAAGATCCTCTCACCATAAGATACTAATAAGAGAATCATCCATGATTCACACATCACCAAAGAGAATTGTTATTTACTAAATTATGTCCCGTAACTTGAGAGCTACTTCGTGATAGGCGTTGGTCTGGCAGGGCTAAATTAGCCTAAGCGATATGACTCTTACCTTCCATTAGTCAAGTATCTTCGACGTATATCTAATGGTTCCCCCATATCGTACCGCTTGATCGAAGTCATGACGAGAGGTATATCGCAAGGAATTCGTTCACGTACGTCGAGTGTATTGAATTAGCTCTCACACGTACCGTCCCCATAAGGTATAGAGTGAGGCAATTCACATACACTCAGGTATATAAAATGGCTTGTCAACACGTATCGATTTCTCTCAAAAGCAAGACGTATATTGTGTAAGTCATGACAAAATTCACACAACCAAACTGCATACCTGAATATAGGTGTCAAGTCTAGGACACACATGTTAGATTATCGATTTTGACCCGAAACTCTGTCAAAATTCTGGGTCAGCCTGCCATCCCAATTTTCGCGTAGTTTTAAAATGGGACCCGACCCGTGAGCCTGGTTACAAGTCCAAACATAGCTTTACATATGTTACAAACCCATCTTTTCCAGGCTCGGGTCCTGTCCGGTATTTTATTTCGCATTTAGGAGAATTTAATACAAGTGGGAACCTAATAAACATAATAATCATGCTAAGACCCGTCTCTAGTCTCTTCCCTTTTCTCTTTCCCAAAAATCAGCCAAAAATGCTTTTCCACTTTTATCAAAAACACAAAAAACATGTTCATTCTCATATTTTCCAAAAAAAAATCAAAAATATATTTTCCTCCTTTTCTAAAAATAAAAGTTTCCCTTTTTCTTTCCCGAAGATAAATTCCAAATTTTTCTACCTCTCAGGTCGATCACATACCCTTGGCCTGGCTCCCTATTGGCTTCGATCTTCAGTCAAACCACCCCGAAGTTCTATCAGTCTGTTTACTTCCCCCGAGTTCGAGACTCGCCCGTTTTCCATGGAGAATATGGACCAAGTACCGAATGTACAACCGGATTTATTGATGGTTTTGGCTCAGCTCATTGCAAAAATTGACAATCTTCCAATCAAAGTTCATGATATATAATGAAATCGGGTCCCCATCCACGAGGATCCAGAGGTCATTTTACCGCATGCCATGGGTCCGCCTTCACCTGAGCCTATCCGGGTTCCTAAAGAATACCACCATGATCCATGTGATCGTTCTGCTAATGGGCCGCCACTAGCCCAACTTTCCATGCCAAACCTTGCTCAGACCGAGGCTAATTTACCCGTAACTGTTGATCCGAAAGAGGAAGAACTGAACAAGGTCAAGGAAGACCTCAAGATGCTAACCAATAAATTTAACCTGGTCCAAATCTCTGTAAAGTACCTGGAATACACCTACATGTCTCCCTATCGTAAAGCCAGGTTACTATAAAAATTCAAGATGCCCAATATCAAGAAGCTTGGAGGTAGTGGACCCCCGATTATTCATCTCTGTAGCTATCATCGAGCCATGACTCTCCTAGGGGCTTCCGAAGAAATAATGGCTCAGATGTTCTAGTAGACTTTGAAGGATAGCGCCCTCTATTGGTTCCTGTCCCTTGAAGAATCCAAAATTTGCAATTGGGAAGACGTTGCCCGTGGGTTTATGTCTCAATATAAGTACAAAGAGGAGCCAGAGGTTACCCATTGTGACTTAGAACTACTTAAATAAAATCCTTAGGAATCAGTCAGCAACTTCATGGCAATATGGAGAGAAAAAGAAGCTACCATAACCAATCAGCCATCCGAAGAAGAATAAGTCAGCATTATGATGAAAAATGTCCTACCCCATGTTTGAGAAACAATGGGAGGAAAGTATTACCCTCAATTTCGAGCCCTACGAGAAGTATAATTAGAAATCTTAGAAGGTATTGCCAAGACAGAAGTTGAGCCATAGAAAATATCTGGACACTTTACTCCTAGAATGTTTGAAAAACCTTCTAGTACTACAGTCTCTAGTATCAACGATATCTCGCAGCCTGCTGCTTCATAGGAACCAGAAAGTCGCCCAAACCCAATCCGAAAAGAATATACCCAGCTTCACGCTCCTCTCTCCAAAGTTTACCAGGATCTCTAAAACTAAAACCTGATCAAACCTGATCCGCTTCCAAAAAAATTCAAACCTGATACCCATTGTGACTATTACCAAACTGCTAGCCATACCAACGACGAATGTTTCCATCTTCGAAACAAAATCTAAATACTGGTTGATAGGGGTATCATCGCCCCACCAAGTAATCCTAAACCAAACACTACCCATAATCCACTCCCAAGTAATACAAATGACATCTTCCTAGAAGAAGACTCAAAACTCGACCCATCTACCCAAATCATACCAAGTAAATCACCAGTCATACCCATATACTCTCCTAAACCTCTCCTAACATACCCATATTTCCTCGTACACCCTACCAACCTTTCCTATCAAACCTTATCACTCCTTACCAGATCTTACATCCATGTTCGTACCTATTCTGGGGGTAAAAATATTGAATTATCAAAAGTGCTGAACCAACTCCTAGAGTTCGGGCTGAAATCGCCCTCCCAGAAGACCATCGACTATCAGAGATTCAGTGGGTTATTCTTAGAAGCTCGAAAATGGGCTCGAGAATCAGACAACTAGGTAGTGCCAGCCGATGAAATCAGTCTAGATGACCTGGTCCAGATCATGGAAAATTTGTTTCGACAAACTCGTGCTATTTATAGCATGTTTGAGATTCTGGACACTTTGAAATTACAATGGCACCTAGTTCCCTTAGTCTTACGTTTCCCTACTGAACTGGAGGAATTATACGAAGACGCCATAGAAGTTATAGAGTGTATAAACTTTGCATAGAAATATAATATCATTGCCACTGGATGGGGATATGATTCCAAAGGTTCATGAAGAGATAAATTTAAGAAAGACTAGTCTGATAGCCAACCTATGCGGAATGATATCATTCAAGGAGGTGCTAGCAGAGATTAACTAGGTAGTTGAGCAACCCGACATCAATAAAGAATTAGGGTTTCTATTTTCCCCTCTTTCGTTAACCACATGACCAGGTCAGGGAGACATTACCAGAATTCAAACTTACAACCATCAGCAAGCGATAAAGGGAAAGGTGTTGAGAATCTCCCTATGCCAGAAATGACCCTTGAAGAAAGCAAGGTCCTTGATCAATTGAAGAAAACTCAAGCTAACATCACTCTATGGGGACTTTTCATATCTTCCCAACTGCATCGAAATTCCCTAATCAATCTACTCACAGGACCAACATTTCCTCCCTTAACCACACTAGAAGAAGTAGTGAACCTGGTTAGATCCTTGACCTCTACTCACATGCTCTCCTTTTCTGAAGAGGAAATCCCTAAGAATGGTCCCAACAATAATCATGCTCTCAATATCTCTGACGAAGTCATGGGAAAAACTTTTCCCCTCTCACTTATTGACAACATATCAGCTCTGAATGTTTGCCCATTAAGAACCCTTACCTGTTTGGGACTAAAAGTGAGCAACCTTTCTCCAACCTTTGCTATCGTGCGTGCCTATGATAACACCCATTGAGAAGTAATGGTATCTATCAAGCTTGCAATGGGGGATAGACCTATAAATCCTGTTGTCGAATTCCAAGTCATCGACATCCCAACCTATTTCAATCTGCTGCTCGGACGATTGTAGCTCCATAACATCAAAGGGGTGTCTTCTTCCCTTCATCAGAAATTAAAGTTCTTTGCCAATGGACAAGTTATCATCATCTTGGTATATAGTGACAACACCAAGAATGCAAGCACCAGTAATTCGGTACTCGAGATATAACACATGATGAACGATATGCTGCTATCAGGCTTCCAGGTCGAACCACTCCTACTCCCAGCAAGGGATGACTTTAAAGATAGGGTTTTCCCAGAATATAATCCTCGTTGAAATATTAGTGTAATCCAAGTGTTCAAGAATATGCACTTCATGCCTGGACTGGGGCTAGGGTAAAGGCGACATGGCATAACTGAACCTATTTTGTTGAAGGAGGCCTTTCTTCCTTATGGCTTAGGCTACCAACCGTCATAAGAATAACTCGGATTGATTCGTCAGACTCTACTAAAGATAAAGTTAGAATGAGCCATAACTATCTCGAGAGATTCCCTAAATGAAAGATTCATCAAAGAGGGTCAACATTTCCTCTTCTGCAGCTTCCCTGAACCTTGGTATGACCCTATAGACAAATTGATAAAACCATGAATGGAGATCTTTTTTTAATAGAGCTACTTGGAGACTGAGAGTTCCCAATACTGTGTGCAACCACTAATTGAGAAGACCATAACTAATATTGGGGATTATAATGACAGTGACTTCGAGGACTCTTTCAACTTGCAGATACTAGGACTAACACTCTGCATGATCCACTTAGGGACTACATCATCTGATCCATCCTAACTCATCAAATATCCTGATGCACCTCTTCTCAATTGGCATGCTGCGCCTGTTCCACCTACTGATATTCAACCTAACCCCGATGTTTACCCCCTTCCCCTGTAGTTGTTTCCTCTCACTCTGATGTAATCAAGACCTCCTTTGATGAGGTTATTAATGTTATTTTTCCTATCAATGAAATAAATGAAGATTTTATGTATCTTGTTGTGCCTTACAATAATTGTCTTGATTCTAATCAAACTCTTGATGATGATGACTTTGCACATGAACAATTCTTAACTGATCTAAATAAGGTTAATAATAACCAACATAACCACGTTCAAGTTACTAAAGATGAAAATGTTATTATTAATCTCGGGCCTAGTAGCCAAATGCGCGAGATTAGGATAGGGGCAACCCTTAATGAGCACTAGCGCACGTAACTAGAAGAGATACTGAAGGAGTTCGTGGATGTTTTTGCATGGTCCTATGATAATATGCCCGACATTAACCCATAAAATAGCACAACATGAGATTCCACATCTCCCGAAAAGTAAATCGGTCATACAGAAGCTGCAAAAGCTCCGCACCGAATGGTCACTCAAAGTAAAAGAAGAAGTAATCAAGCAACTGAATGTGTGATTCATTCGTGTGATTGAATATCCCACATGGCTAGCTATTATCGTGCCTATGCTGAAATTAGGAGAAAAGGTTCGCATGTGTGTCGACTAACGAGACTTGAATAAAGCCTCTTCGGTGGATGATTACCTTCTACCGAACATAGATATAATCGTGGACAACACAACTAGTCATGCTCTCCAGTCATTCGTTGATGAATTTTCTGAATATAACCAGATCAAGATGCACCCTGATCATCAAGGGAAAACCGCATTCATTACCCCTTGGGGAAGCTTTTTCTATAGAGTCATGCCATTTGGTCTGAAAAATGCAGGGGATACCTACCAAAGGGCTGCCACAACCATATTGCATGACCTAATACACAATGAAGTCGAGGTCTATGTAGATGACATGATTATCAAGTCCAAGACAAGAGAAGGTCATATTCTCGCTCTTTGAAAATTCTTTGAACGACTGTGAAAGTATCAAATGTGGCTTAACCCATAGAATTGTGTCTTCGACGTTACCAAAGGGAAACTATTGGGATTCATGGTCAGTGAGAAAAGGATAGAAGTAGATCCTTATAAGATAAAAGCCATACTTAAGAAGCCACCTCCTCGAATGGATAAAGAAGTCCGAGGATTCCTTGGGAAATTACACTACATCCGTCGATTCATTAGCCAATTGACTTCCATCTATGAACCCATCTTTAAACTCCTCTAAAAGGATTAAACCAAGGTTTAGAACAAAGCTTGCCAAGAAGCCTTCGACCGAATTAAGAAATACATGATCCGGCCTCCAGTTCTCACGCCACCTCAACCTAGTCTTCCCTTACTCATATACCTAACCTTGACCGATTTTATAGCTGGGGCTCTGCTAGCCCAATTCTTTAAAGAAACCCACAAGGAGAAATCCATTTACTATTCCAATCAGAAATTGGATGGTAACGAAGTTAACTACACCGCATTCGAGAAAGCGCGTGTCGCCCTTATCCGGGTTACCCAAAAGTTACGGCACTACATGCTTGCCTTCCCCATTAGAATCATATCCCGTATGGAACCCATCAAATACCTACTTGAGAAGCCCGCCATATCCCACCGAATGGCCCATTGGTTGATGGTTCTAGATAAGTTTGAGATCACTTATGTCACACAGAAAGCCATAAAAAGAAAATCCATCTCCAACTACCCTATGTAAGAGGCCGATGTTTGGATTTAAGAATTACCATACAAGAATATCCTTTGCACCTCCCACAAAGATCTTAGATGACAAATTTTCCTTGATGGCACTACCAATAAAAATTGATATGGCATTGGGATTCTCCTAATTGCCCTTGATGACTCCTACACTCCTATTGCCATCAAATTGGATTTCCCATGCACTAATAACATGACTGAATACGAGGCGTGCACAGTAGTCCTCAAAGTTTCCCTCAAGAAAGAAATTTGATACCTCGATGTCTACGGGGATTCATCCCTTATCATTGGTCAAGTACTCAGGAAATAGAAACTCAAGGATGAGAAACTTTTTCCCTTCCATGACCACCTTGAAGGACTGGTTTCCCGACTTTAAGAACTCATCGTTCATTTCCTGCCCCGAGCAAAGAACAACTTGGTTGACGCCCTTTCCACCTTAGCCTCCATGATTGACATGCCTGAAGAAATATCCATGGCTCCCTTCCTTGTCTAAAAAAAGATAAACCAACCCACTTTTACCACATCTAGCTCTGCAGAGAGGAGGAATCCGAAAAAGCTGACTGTTGGTAATATGATATTTGGCGCCACTTCACACACGGTAGGTACCCTCAAGGAGCCAACAGAAAGACCGAAAAACTCTCCGCAGACCTGTAACCCAATACATTATCTATGATAAAGACCTCTTTAAGAGGAACTTCAATGGAACCCATTTGTACTGCATCGCAGGGGTTGACATTGAAGAGATGATGTAGAAAATCCACAGTGAGGAATGAGGACCCCACATGAATGGACATATTCTCACCAAAAAGATCATTCAATAGGGATACTACTAGACTACCGTGGTACAGGACTGCACAGTCTACGTGGGAAGATGTGTCAAATGCTAACAATTCTCCAACTTACAACATCTGCCTCCGCAAGAACTATAAAGCATGACTTCTCCCTAGCCATTTTCCACATGGGGCATCGACATCATAGGGAAAGATATAGAAAAGGCATCCAATGGGCATGAGTTAATCCTAGTTACTATTGACTACTTCACTAAATGGATCAAAGTTGAGCCATACACACTTCTGAACGCCAAGAAAGTGGCCAAATTCATCAAGAAAACACCATATGCCGATATGGGGTCCCACACGAGTTGGTATCAAAAAATGGGTTAAATTTTGTAGAAAATGTCACTGAAGTGGTTAACGAGTATGGAATTTAAAGACATAAATCCTCTCCATACCGACCTCAAACCAACGGAGTATTTCAAGTAATTAATAAGAATCTCAAAACCATCATCAACAAGATGACCGAGAGTTGTCATAATTGGGCCGATAAGATTCATTACGCCCTCTGGGGCTACCGCACTTCAGTGAGAACCTCTATTGGGGCTACCCCTCACTCTCTAGTCTACGGTATGGAAGTAGTCCTACCCATGGAGCTAGAAATACCCTCATTGCGCGTCATGCTTGAAAGAAAGGTCAGCAAAAAAGAATGGTACCAAAGCGGTCTTGACGAGCTGACCCTCCTAAACGAGAAAAGATTGAAAGCTCTATATCATATACAAGGGTACCATCGCCGTATAGCACGATCATCAAATAAAAGAGTCAAGGAATGCGATGTCCAAGAGGGGGACCTAGACCTCAAATAAATAGTATATCCCATCTGGGACCCTAGAGGGAAATTCAAGCCTAATTCGAGCGGCCCCTACATTATGAAGAAGATCCTATCGAGCGGCGCTTCTATGCTCACCAACCTCGGTGGAGAAGAAATGGAGCATCCAGTCAACCTTGATCGTCTCAAGAAATTCTACCCCTAGTCCTAAATCTCGACGCGCTACGACTCTTCTCATCTCCCTTATATTCTAAAAGAAAACTCTTCATTTCCCCTACCTAGAACTACGTGGGCCAGATCCTCTAAAAAAATTCAAAAAATGAATTTCAAAATTTCTTAAAACCCTCAAAGGTACGTAGATAGCTTGTTCTCTTGGCATGAGCCCGACCCCCTTCATTTTCATAAAATTCTATTCTTTTCTTATCCCCGAGAACGATAGTTCATTTTTAACATATACATGAACAAAAGGATTATGTACGCCTTAGCGATTGGTATAGATAATTCAAAATCTAAAAGTTCATCAAAAGTCATAACTAGATGATTAAAAACTTATTTATTTCATTATCTAAAATTTCCAGATGATTACATCTGTGTAAGGACTCAAACGACTTCCCTGGCCAAAAAACCCAAATAATAACAAGTCCCACTACTCCTGAAAATCACTCCAATTATTCCCACAAAACACAAAAACAACACCTATTATAAAAAGCATCATAAACCCCTACCCAATACTTCCCAAGGAACCAACACCATCATTACCTGCATCCTGGACTCCCCAAGCCTCCCCTTCATGGATGGAGTATCACAGACGCTCCATGGAGTGATAAGCCCGAACCAACTTGAGGTAGACCACAATGCCTCCCTCCATGGTGTCAGATATGGCAAAACCACCTTTGACCAGTCTCCAAAACTAGCATCGTGGCCACTGCGTATTCCACAACCACTTCATGTAGTTCCCAAAGATATGCTAGACTCTCCCAATAGACTGAGAAGGATGGGTCAACGGATGATGATTCTCCCATAGGGAACCAAGACGCATGCGCATAGCATCTGTCAGATCCTCCATAGGAAAGAAGTTTGGTGCTCGCGATGGCATAATTTTCTCCCAACCATATTGGCACAGTAGCCTCTAGGGAAAGTAGAAAGAGGTCTGCCTTAGGCCAACCAGTCTAACGTACTAGTACTCTCCAAGCTCCAGAATTAGCAACAATTCCCCCGCCAAGGCACAGACAAGCGTAACCCACACGCCCCGTAATATAAAAACCAGTTCCCCCAACACTCAATGTCCAGGGCCACGCTAATGAATTAGTACGAGAAGAATTTTCGAACCACCGGTAAGGGATACTCAGGTGGGACTGCCATACGAAACCTCTCTGATGGACACATAAACATATTTATAGGGATCCCTCTCAGAAAGTCATAATGACCCTCCCTCCCGACATCTAGGCCATTCAAGGTCTCCACCAATATCACCTTCGTGTTATTGCGACGATACGACATCCAAGAAATAATAGTATCCAGTTGGGGGTCCATCGGCGTCTCCTCAGTCACCAACAGAACTTTTGAAACAATGCCTAGAATGATGGCCCCCTTATATCCAGCATCACCCACGTCCTGCGAATGCACAGATTGCAACACCTCTAGGAGGGAAATCATTCCCCCCACGACCAATGGCCGGGCCACCGAAGGCAAAATATGAAGAATCCGAACCAACAATTCCTTAAGAAAAAGGGAAAACTCAGGCAAAGCCTCAGCATTGTTAGGGTTTATCCCCAGCATGGAAGAAAATTACTCGTTGGTAGGACAAATTTCATCCAACCCAAAGTGGAAGACATGATCCTTGAGATACCAAAAATTGACAGCCGCCATCAGTATGTTTCACTCAATGGGTCGGTTCTTCCACAAAGAGATTCAACGCATGTGAAAGGTGTCATAATCAACATTGTAAGAACACATTGCTTCCAAGGCTTTGAGGTAGTTGACAGACTCAATGCTATCAAGGAGAGTCATCTTGCAAGACTAAGAGATAGTAAGCAAGAACGAATGTGGAAATGGAAGAAAGTGAAAGTTTGAGGAGGAAAGCCCCATCCACACCCCCATTTTATACTTGGAAACTCCCAAGGCAAGACAAGGAACCCTGCAGAAATTGGAGTAAAACTTGCCCCACCAAGTACCAAGCAGTTTAAGAAAGTGAAATCAAAGCCTTGGATTGATTGTAGTGGACTGTCATGCCGATAGGCAGGATAACGGTCATACCGATTGGCAACCCTTCATTTTGGGAAATTTCCCTTTTTCCTCTTTTGTAAAAAAAAGGGATAAACCAACAAAAATAATGTGTATCATATGGGAATTCCGAATTTCCTTTATACTTATGCTTTACTAATCCCATTTCAAATAAAATCCTTCTCAAATCAATTTTTAAAATTCTTTTTATGGTCTCAGCAGCAAAGTAAAAAGAGCATCTGCATTAATCACTAAACCAAGAAAATTAACAAAAAACTTCACTAACATTAACATTTTGTAGGAAAAAGAAAAAAAGAAAAAAACGGGACTCAGCCCAACCCCAATCTCTCTTTATCTCTCTCTCTCTCTCTCTCTCTCTCTCTCTCTCTCTCTCTCTTTCTCTCTTCTCTATTTTCTCTTTTCTCTCTTTCCCCCTAGGATCCCCCATCCCTGCGGTGCGCCCTCTTCCCCCTGCAGCAAGATGAAGTGTCCCCACTACCAGAGTTCGATCCTTACCCAAATAAGGCAGATGGAACCAAGCAAGAAGGAACCAAAATCGCCTCATGAATATGAGTAGTCATCGTGGATATCCAGTCCCTGATGTCCTTCAGCCAAGTGATCGAAACACTGATATGCTGTGAGGAAGAATATAAAAGATCAAATCAGTCTAGCATGAGGAAAGAGAAAGAAATCAAGGAAATAAAAAAAGACGTACCGCAGGTCGAAGGACCTCCTTCGGCAGACCCAACTCCTCTGGGTCCATCGCATGAGGGCGATGCTAAAGACGCACAGAACCCCCATCAGTACACCGAAGGTTGTAACTAAGGTAATGCAGTCGCATGAAATAAGGCCATGAAGTCATTACCACCATTGCTGACGTAGCCGCACCACCTGCCCTATGAGAAGACCCCACCTACCGACTCGAGCCCGCCCTGGGGAGAGGCATCATATCATAAATGCTATGGGGAATCATCTGACTCATGAAGAAGTCCGTCTAATCATAAATCACCATTATGTCAGTGTAGAGGGAGTATGGCTCTCCTATCATCGCATTCACCCCGACATCATCAGACATCTCCCGCACGCGCCTCATGAAGAGAGGGGGCCTCGCCGGTGTCACCGCAACCTCGTTCTCCATAATATGATGAACTACCCTATCCCCAAGATACCAGGAGTAACCAAACTCATGTTCCATTAGGCGACACATTTACGCATGTCCCCCAGTCACCCTGGTGTACTGAATAGCCGTCCCCAGGGATAAAAGGTCACCTATAAATCCCCAGTAAAAGTAAAGGTTCGGTATCAATAAAATGGCATCAAAGGAAAAGAAAGGTCTCAAGGATAATATAATGCTTACCCGCTCGCTCGTCAGGCCATTCAAGACCTGATTCACTGCCTCTAGAGAAAGGAACTTCTTCGACTGTCGATTGGACCTCCGCCATCGTAACATTGGGAAAAAGTCCCCAACAGAGTCATCTTTCAAAGATATCAATTGGGTGTTCAACCCAATCACCTCGTAGAACCACACTTGCAAAGGACAAGGATCAGTATTCAAGAAATCAAAAGGAAATCCAGGAATGGAAAATGCAAATGCATAAAGTAAAATACGCAAAATAAAGAATACCTCCACACGATATGTGGCCCTAGTAAAAGTCAGTCGGCAGCACCAGCTGAATGCATCCAAAGAATAGTAAAGGATCGCCAAAGCTAGGCTCCCCCAATCATAGAGGCGGATGTGTGAAAACATACTCGGAAATGGTAGAAATCATAAATGGATGACGTCGCCACTCGTCGCCACCAAAAAACCTCCCAATACCGGCAAGATAAACAAACAGGTCATTTGACGCACCTATTGCACGTCGTTCTCGTTAATCCTCCTCCTCAGTAAAAGTTCCCTTAAAGATGACAGGCGGATGGAATATCCAGAAACCACCCTCTCTACATCACTAAGAGCCTCCATCACCGCCTATACCGTCAACCCCAACAGTAATTGTAGAGAATCATTTTCCCCAGCAACGTCTCCAAAGGATGCTCCAAATTTTCCCCAGTTGCAAAATCCCTGGATCACTCACTATTCCCCAGTGGAATCCCAAATCTAATATTTATCCCTAGTGGAATCCCCAAATTTCCTGAAGGAAACTACACCTCTTTTAGGTCTAAATTGACCTCAGTCGTGTATCATCACCTTAGTCAGGTGAGAATTGACCTCGGTCCACATTTGTCACCCCTTTCATGTCAAAATTGACCTCTATCTTGTATCATCGCCGTAGTTAGGTCAGAATTGACCTCAGTCCTCGGTCGTCACCTCTATCAAGTGAGAATTGACCTCGATATTGGATCGTCACCTTAGTTAGGTCAGAATTGATCTCGGTCCTCAGTCGTCATCTCTTTAAATCCAAATTGACCTCGATCTTAGATCATCAGCTTAGTTAGGTTAGAATTGACCTCGGTCCTCGCTCGTCGCCTCTTTTAGGTCAGAATTGACCTCAATCTTGGATCGTAACCTTAGTTAGGTCATAATTGACCTTGGTCCTCTATCGTCACCTCTTTCAGGTCGAAATTGACCTCAGTCTTTGATTGTCACCTTAGTTAGGTGAGAATTGACCTCGGTCCTCGATCGTCACCTCTTTTAGGTCAGAATTGACCTCGGTCCTCGGTCGTCACCTCTTTCAGGTCAGAATAGACCTCGGTCTTGTATTGTCACCTTAGTTACGTCAGAATTGATCTCGTTCCTCGATCGTCACCTCTCTCAAGTGAGAATTGACCTCAGTCTTAGATCGTCACCTTAGTTAGGTCAAAATTGACCTCGATCCTCGGTCGTCAGCTTAGTTAGGTCAGATATTGACCTTGGTCCTTGGTCGTCACCTTAGTAAGGTCAAAATTGGCCTCAGCCCTTGGTCATGACCTCTTTAGGTCAGAATTCACTTTGACCCCCTCAATCGGTCATCCACATCCATTAGGTTTGCAGAACAGACCTCCTTACATTTTGTGGTGTCTATTTGATGGACATCAATTGTTCCAAGCTCACCCGTTGAGGGGCTCTGTAGACTACACATTCTAGGACCCCCTAAGTCTATCCTTAAACTCCTAGCAATTCCCCCTTCTATCGCAAACCTAGGTCATACTGCGAGTACCGATCTAGAGACCATCGGGCGCCCCCGGTCCCTATTTGACTCCGATCAACTCCACCATCAGACAAAAAAAGCTTTGAACCTTCTAAGGGAACTGAAACCCCTTTCCAACGGTCTACCCCATGCGCAAAATAGCATAACCATTCGGACAAACGATCAGTTTTTCCCTGAAAATTGATCTGGAGGCCACCAAGTGCTCATGGACTCCGTTTGACATAAGTCAACTCTTCAAATCAAAGATACTAAATTAATCTCTGAACGGAACTAAATACCCTTTCTAACGATCCTCCATGTACACGATTCTGACCTACAGTGTGGACGAACAATCCATTTTACTCCGAGAGGCCATCGGGCGCTTTCGGCCCCTGGTTGACCAGGATAAACTTTCTAAACTGAGCGAAACTCTTTGGAATGCGGAAGTACATCTCCTTACCTTTCCAAGGTCCATCCGTGTTCGATTTTGACTTAACATGGGGATGAACAATCCTTTTGCATCCGACGATCTCCCATCCAAAGGACCGACATGCACTTCCAAGCCACATTTGACTCAAAGTCAACTCTTGGAACCGAGAGTGGTCCAAAGGACTCTCAAAGGCCTTTGAAATACCTTTCAAATGGTATTCCCCGTGCACAATTTGGATCAAATATTTTTTTCTAGAGTTGTTTTTCCAGAAAAGTCCACACGATACTGCTAATTGGCAGGTCCTGAACCATGCCTATAGGCACAATGTCAAGGTCGAACTTCCAACCGACACCCCCTGACCCTATAAATAAGGACCATGAACTCATTTCTATGGACGAAAAAAAACCCATCATCTTCAGTGATCTTAACAACATTCTTTCGAAGCCAACGAAGTTCCATATGAGAAATCCATTCAAGCCTAAATCCCCATCCTTTTCACACCCAATTTGGTAAATATCCTTCTCTCTCATCGACATCCAAAGGAGTTCAAGCTCCAAGAAAGGTACAATTCTTTCTCCCTCTCTTTTAATTTCTTCTTTTATATAAGTTACCTTAAATTCATAATCTAGTTTCATTCTATTTCATACATATTGGCATCTACACTTTTATTAGTATATTGCACATACTTTATTTTTCATAAAAAAAACAAAAACAAATAAAAGAGGGTTACACCCAAAAATTCCGAATGGAACTATCCACCACACTTTTCCAAAAATAGAAACAAATTTATACACCCACACACTTAATAAAATTATGTTCGAACCTATGGGATAAACCCCACCCTTATTCCACATTCTAATTACATGGATTTTGATGCATTTATAGGGTACGTAGGCATTTCGGATTAAAATTCGAGACTCGAGTCCAATTTTCTAATTTTCTTAATTCTCTAATTTTTCATAATCCTCAAAACTACTGATTATCATCATACATATATATAACATATTTTTTAGCGTCTCATCCCACACATATTATCATTTCCCAATAATGATCAATATGACGATGAACGCTCATATTATATCTTCTACATTTGTTACTATTTAGGAAATATTCCTACGGATGACCTCACCCTATCTTTTCCATGAAATGGGTCGAACGATTACAATCTCCATTATATAAACACATGCATACACTTCATGGGGATAAAAATAAAAATATTAACATTTTCCCAAGAGAGACCGAAACGGATGGATGAGTGCCTAACATATTCCCCTTCCGTAACTTAGCCCCTGGACCTCCGATCTATTGGTTTCACATGCATCAGTTTTGTCCTTGATGCTGCTATCTTGAAAGTGGCAATATATTCTTTTGCCTATTTTGAGCAAAATAGGTTAGCGACTCTATCTCTTTACATTCACCCCACACCGACGACGACCGAAGCCCCTTTTTCAAAGAGAAGGGTGTGACACCGCGACACAGCTTCCATGGGGGATCCTCTTTCTCCTATTTCCCCCCGGAACGAACGCCGCGCCGATCGAGATGGCCACATTGACCAATACCCTAAATAAATACAATTAGCTGTAAAGTCGAGTTTGTCAAAAAAGCTGCCTGAAATGATATGAGCACTCAAAAGGCAATATTAGTTGTGTTAGTTCAAGATGAGATATGAATCGTAGCACAGATACTCAAGTTCTTCTCCCCCAAATTTTCTCAAATATACAAGGGGTAAAAAAATAGAGTAAAAATATGAGTATGTAACAAATAAATGCATCCACAAATAATATTATAATTAGGGGCAGAGTCACTGGTCTTCTACATTAAGTAGTTTTAGGAGTCGTCTTTTGTCATTTGAGAAACGTCCATGCCCTAAAACCTCATAAACCAATTATTAGCAAGAAACTACCTAGGATATGATAAAAATGTAGATGTTAAATTCTCCAATGGTTTGGTAAAAAGATCAGCAAGCTATTTTTCAGTTTAAAGATATTCAATAATGAGATCTTTAGATTCTTCTAGATCAAGAATGAAATGATGTCGAATTTTAATGTTCTTAGTCCTCGAGTGTTTTAGAGGGTTTTTCAAAATATTTATGGTGCCCTGGTTATCACAATAAGTGGTTAGTTAATTTTCGGTGATACCATATTCGTTAAGCATTTGTCTAATCCATAACAGTTGTGAACAACATCTACCTGCTGCAATATATTCATATTCTGCACTAGGTAAAGTAATGTAATTTTTTTTCTTACTAGACCAACCTACTAGGTTCTTTCCTGTGTAATAACACGCGCCATACGTCCTCTTGATATCGTCTAAATAACCTCCCTACTCGGCATCAGTGTATCCATCAATAGAACAAGTGGTGTCCTTAGTGTACCAAATACAATATTTTAGAGTTCCCTTAACATATTTACAATTCTCTTAACACACAATAAGTGAGTTTCCTTAGGGCTACTTTGATATATATCAAAAACACAAATAGTGAAGGAATATCAGGTCTAGAAGCAGTAAGATATAAGAGATTCCCTATCATACTTCGATATAGAGTAGGATTAACATTTTTCCCATTTTCATCCATAGATAATTTTGTTGAAGTACTCATAGGAGTTCTAGAAGGTCTAGCATTTTCTAATCCAAACTTTTTACAAGATCAACAAAATACTTGTAGTGAGTGATAAATAATCCATTATTACATTGTTTTACTTGTAGACCTAAAAAGTATTGAAGTTCACCCACGAGTGACATCTGAATTTCAGCATGCCTAATGTTGAAAAAATTCTTAACTTGTTTACAACAAGTGGATCTAAATATTAAATCATCAACTACACTTGTGCTATCAAAACATGGTTGTCCTCTTTCCTAACAAAGAAGGTTTGATTGCTACCTCCACGGACATATCCTTTAGAAACTAGAAATGTAGACAGTCGCTCATACCAAGCTCTAGGAGCTTATTTCAACCCGTATAAGGCTTTCTTAAGCCAAAAGATGTAGTCAGGTAGCAATGGATCTACAAACCCCTTGGGTTGTTCTATGTATACCTCCTCAGTTAAAATTCTATTTAAAAATGCAGACTTAACATACATTTGGAACAATTAGAATGGTAGGTGACATGATATAGCAAGGAGAAGACGAACTGACTTGAGACGAGTAACAGGTGCAAAAGTTTCGTTGAAGTCAATTACCTCTATCTGAGAATAACCTTGTCCTACCAACCTTCTTTTTTTTTCTAATAACCTACCCATTTTCATTTGTTTTATTTTTTAAAATCGATCGTGTGCCGATAACCTTCGAATCTTTTGGCCTAGGAATAAGATACCATACATCATGACTCTAAAACTGGACAACATCTTTTTTCATAGCATTGATCTAGAATGGGTCAAAAAGTGCACCATTTACATTTTTAGGTTCCTCAAGGGAAACAAAACATGCAAATTGAGCTATTTTTTGGAGTTGGGATCTTGTTCGAACAGGTTCAGAAGGATTACCAGCAATTGTTTCAATGGGATGGTCTTTAAAAACCCAAGTGGGTACTGAAGGATTCTCATGTGGAAGTGAATCAGTGTCTACAGGAGGTTCAATTGAAAATGTTGGTTCATCCTCATCTAGTGGCACTGATTTACTGACACTACAGGAGGTTCAATTGAAAATGTTCCCTTACCTATGATCTGAGATGACACACCATCTCCAAACATGAGATTACCTCCTAGGAAGCCTGACTTATTTTTCAATTTGGTTTCATCCCCGGTCATATGTTTAGAACATGTGGAGTCTATATACCATCTAGATGAAGTGCGTTGTGCCTTTAAAGCAGTAATGACAATGTTGGACTTGAGTTGGGGTAACAGGTTATCTTTTCTAATAAAAATAGGTTGAGTTTTAATCTTTTTATGGACTTTTGATTTAGAAAATATTTGTTGGGTCTTTCTAAATGGTTTCTTCTTAGTCTTAGAACCTCCCTTCTTTTTATATTTAGAGTTATTTGTTATTTGTCTAGGGAGAACATAAGTAATCCTACCTTTCCTAGAATAGTTAAAGTGTCGGTAGGTGGGTGTTTACATTCTTCTTTGAAAACATTCGGCAACGGTGTGACCACAAACATCACAATAAGAATAGTACAAGTGATCGGAGGACTTGAATTTATTACTAAAGTCTTTAAAGATAGGCTTGCCCCTATTAGGTATGGTCGTCCAATTGTCATTGATCTTGATCTTTTGTCTTCGATCTCTAATGAGTGGACAATCATATTTATCTTTACCACTTGAATTAAGCTGTTGATTGTGCTTACCATGTATTCCTCGAGTGACATTAGAACTACTTTCTCCTTTTTCAGAATTTTGAACATTTTGGCCTTTTTTAACAAATAAAAACTTTTCATGGGAGACATCTTTGCTTGTATAAACAATTTACCCAAAACCTAAACCAGATTTATCTTCAGAATTAAATTTATTACCAACTACAATATACTCATTGGATTTAGTTTGAGTTTCAAACTGTAAGAATTTTTTAAAAACATTTGAAAGCTTTTGCTTTGATTCCTCTAGTTCAACTAAAGTTGCCTTCTACTTTGCTTCCAAGCTTTGATTTTTCTGAGATAAATTTTCTACTTTTAAGGAAAATTCTCTGATTTTAGTCTCATGAGCAACACATTGGGTAGTATAATCCTCAAAAATATTTCTAATGGTTTGGTTAAGTAACTCAATACGACCAGTTAATGATTTTACCATTTTTCAAGACGGACACTCTTATTAACCACTTTAGTGTATATCCCATGCAAATTTGGAAGATAATCATGGAACTCTCTAAGTGTGTCGTGTGTAGTATCTACTAAAACATTACTAGATTCTATGTGACTCACGCACACTTTCGATTCGTCGACAATTCGATCTAGATTACTTTCAGAAATAATGGACGCATAATTATCACAAATAGTGCTAACATTAACAGGAATTATAGATTCATGAGTGGCAAAGCAGTCACTATCATCATTATATACAATCTTTGTAAATAAAGACATGCAATACTCATTATGTTGGGTTGACTCAGTCTCATCTTCTTCCGTGAATTTACTAATAACTTTCTTAACTCTTATAAGATCAATTTCAGACAAAGGCTTAGTAGGATGTTCAAAACCTAACATCGCAAATCTTTCATCCATTATAGAAAAATTTTGAAAATAATTTATGAAGTTTCAGGATCAAAATAATAACGAAAAGGAAATGATGTGCGGAAAATAAAAATTTTTCTTTCCTTTTCTATTTGTTTACTAGATTATTAATAAAATGTTAAAATTTAAGCAAACTCCGAAAAAAAATTTGAGACCGAGTCAACACAACATAATCTAGTTTTAGGATCAAAATGTTGCTTAAAAGGTATATACATATATATAGCCACAAACCGTAATTTCATATATACATCGCTAATTTTTTTAATTATAGGAATTTCTAAAGAAAATGACAACAATAAACCAAATAGCGGAACACCGCCAATTGGGTGCTCTCCTATGCTCCAACCTCAATTCTCATATCCTACTCGTTATCAATACTCCACTCTGCCAGAGATTCATTCTACTCTATCTCCAAGTCATCAAACTCAAGAAACCACTAGTAATCCAACACCCCCAACTGCTTTTGGAGAGGAATCACAAGCTAACCCTAAGAAGTGCATTAGGTTTTCCAACAACAAGGAACTCCTGATGAAAGAAATCCACAGGTTGGTCCGCCTCTTAACTAACAATAGGTGAAAAAAAATAATAACAAAAAGCAAACGGAAGGAAATGATGTGCGAAAAATAAAAACTTTTCTTTCCTTTACTTTTTGTTAACTAGATTATTAACAAAATGTTAAAACTTAAGCAGACTCCAAATAAATTTTTTGACCGAAACACTTTTCAATAAACCTTATCTTATAGATGCTAAATTCGATAGTTAATGACTTTTAGGTTTGAAGGATAAAACCAAAACTATGTCCTTTGTTCAAAAGTGAGCATAAAAAAATATGAAAATTAAAGTAAATGAACACCGATATGTTTAACGTGGTAAAATCCTTAAAACAAGGGAAACATCCATGGTGACCTCAACGCCACAAAAGAAAAATCCACTAAATCACAAAGAACAAGTACAATCACCAAGCATGCAATTATAAAATCCTAAACTAAGTTCAGATATTTATACCTACACGAGTTACTCCACTCTCAAATGTCTCTGATTTTGTTTTGTTCTCCTCCCCATAACTTCCTCGATTTTCTTGTCCACTTTTATTGTAGCGGCTCATCAAGTAATATATCTCCCAAGAACCACAAATTCTAAGTGTTTGTGTGATTGTGTCAAGTGATGTGAATTATTCTAAATGCAAAAACAATGTAACTCATAATCTCTCAATCAACTATGTAATAATTCCTACAAATTACAATTCAATATGACATGAAGTGTAACTTGATTTCAAATCCAACTTGAGTACTAAACTTTACCAATTTTCATATTTGACACACAACAATTTCTATTAAAAAAAATTCCCAACAAATTATATATATTCAAACCTATTTCACTAAAATGTGAAATTACATTATAAGACAAAAACTTATTTCAAAATCTGAAATATACACAACAAAAAGTCTAATTTCTCAAAATGTATTTGAGATCACTATCTTGGATTAAACATTACAATAACACTATCCAAGAAATCAAACAACAAAAAGAACCTAAAATTTTTATAAGTGAACTGTATGGTTATGAAGAAATACTATGTTTGAAGAGTTCTTCAACAAGCCAACAACTCAACAACAAAACCCAATACACAAAACATCACAACAACTAGTCTTCTAAGCTCTTTGAATATTTTTAAAATTAAACAAATAAAGAAATATGTGTATGAGGTTTTGAGAAGAAAAACCATAAAAAATGTAGGTATGATTGGGTTTTCTGAAATTCCGGGGAGAAGACTTTTCCGGTGAGCTTTAACAAGCGTCTAGCTTTCCTCCCTCTCTTTCGGTTTTTCGACGAGATCTAACCGGCGTCGACTAGTTGCTTCGGTCAGTTTATTCTGAGCGACGAGACTCTCTCTTGGTCATTTTTTCGGTGACTTCGACTGATCACCAAACTCTCTCAATTTTTTTCTCTTTCTCTCTCTCTCTCGGTTATTGTCTCAATGAAAAGTAGAATATGAGATTTCTCTTGCCAGTTATTTCTCGGTGTTATCTCTCAAAGGAGAAGATGAGATTTCTCTCCCTATATTCTATATTAGGCGCCACTCTCTCTCTCTTGACAAATTCTCTCTTATCTCTCCTCTATTCGAAAGAGTTAAAAACTCCAAAAGGGTATATATATGAGGAACTAAAAGGGTTGTTACAAAATAAAGGGTCTAGATTAACTCTCCAAGATCCGACGGTGTTTAAAAAATATGGAACAAATAATTTAATTGGCTAAAAGGTATTCACAAGGATTGAGGCTCTATTACTATGGATCATTGCTAACCTCTCAATCTAGGGTCACAAATTAGTCTAACCACCAATACTCTAAACAAACACAAATAGCCTTATTAAAATATAACACACATGTGTTTTTTTAATTTTAGACCCCAAAAAAATATTCACCAAATTAAAAACTGAACTAATCAAATTTTTATCAAAAAACATAATTCTTATTTTAACCTCAAATATTTTAAAAATCATATTCCAATTAAATGAAAAATCATTTCAAATTATTAAAAAAAATTCAAAGGAATTTCTTCTTAAAAATATTTGAAGCAACAAAACCACCATAAAAATATTATGCACACATAATAAACATGTATATGCAGTGTGTGTGTCCTAATGTGGTTCAAGAGTTGTACTTACCTCTTTATTGAGCATTGGAGTATTAAATCATTTGCATTCTTGGACTGGAATTCCTTTTTTGACGAAGCTTGGATTCCTCTTTCGAGTGGGAGTAACTCATAAAAAATCTAATCCTATTTTGTCTCAATATCAAAACTAGCTGGAACTCCTATATGACACAGACTCAAGTAAGTCAACCATATAGTGTGTTCTCAATAGGGCTACCAGATACTCCTCTTGGAACATTCCCTGCCTAAATTCCTCCTGCTGGAGCATTCCCTCCCAAATGCCTCCTCCTAAAATATTCCCCTCGCAGATGCCTACACCTGGAACATTATGTGCATTATCTCTATCCACCCACCGGCCTATGCATATAAATAATATGTATTATTACCAAGACAATGAACAAGTTGATGTTGAATTACCCTGAGATCGAGAATACATATGGTTGAAAGTCGATGAGGCTAAACCTTTGAATAAAAATTGCAAAGAAGATCACTCGGTATTGTACGCAATGATCGATTTGCATAACTTGAAGAGTCAATTTGGTTTATTGGGCAACAGTATAACCAAAATTCTTAAGTGAGTTAAAGGCATTCTCCCAAAAGAGAACACGTTACCAGAAAATTATCCTAGCATGAAGAAGAGTTTGAAGGTTTTGGGTTTAAAGTACAAATCTATCCATGCATGCAAGTAGGATTGGATATTGTACTGCAAGGAGCTCGAAGAGAAGGACGAGTGTCCTATATGCAATGAGCGTAGATATGTGTCTTATGAGAATGAAAAAGACAAGACTATAAAATATCACAAGTGCTCACTACTTCTATAAAAGGTTTTGAAGTATTTTTCCCTTGGGCCACGGTTAAAATATTTTTTCACTATTCCATGGATAGCAGAGGCCATGACATGGCATGCTGGGCACGACGTTTGTAGGAATATCATGCGTTATCTCATTGATTCACTCATCTAGAAAATTTTAAATGAGCGACACTAGGAATTTGAAAAGGAACTGTGCAATGTATATCTTACATTATCAACCGAAGGGTTTAACACTTTTCGATAATTTAAGTACATGTAAGAGTTATTGTCCAGTTCTCATGAAGCCTTTAAGTCTCCCTCTCACACTACACATGAGAAAAGATGTCACATTATTGCCTTTTTTTATTTGGACTAAAGGCTCTTAGTGACGATATTGATATAATATTTTCCCCATTAATTGAAAACTTCAAGAATTGTGGGATAAAGGCGTGATGGAGTTTGACTCTTATAAGGGTGAAGAGTTCACACTTAAATCAATGGTGATGTGGGTAATCCATGACCTTCCTTCTTTTGGGAACTTGTCCAGTTGCAATGATCATGGTTAGTATGGATATCACATTTATGAGGAGGAAACTGAAGCCACCTTGCTACAACATAGTGGTACGATGAATTATATGGGTCATCGTGGATTTCTATCGACCTGTCACACTTTTAGGAATGACAATTCTAACTTCTTAGCTCTCGATCATGAGCATAGGACGAAGTCTGCTTGGCTTTCTAGTTAGAAAATTACGAATAAGGTGAAGGTTGAGACTAAAGAAAATACGTACGTATGCTAACACCCTCAGTTTTTAAACCTGAAGGTTCAATCTTGGGGGATCTGAACGACCCTAGTAAAATGAAGGCATGGTCTAGATGATCAATGTTTTTTAACTTCCATATTGGAAAGATCATCATGTAAGGCATCTAATTGATGTTATGCACACGGAAGAGAATGTTGAAAAACATTTAAAAGATGGAGAGCGGGTGCGCCATGATCTACATGGTACGAAAATAAAGAAGAAAATATAGTTGAAAATGATCCAACTATAGGACGAATTTCTAACCTCCCGGCTGCTTTCACTTTGACTACTAGTGATCTACCAAATAAATGGCATGAAATAGTGAAAGTCTAAGGAATAGCGCATCATCATTCAATTAATCCCTCTATTATTTATATATTAGTTATCCAAACCCAAAGATCTCCATCGGGAAATTATGAAAATTATTTTTTGATTTACCCTACTTTGTGAAAAAGTGGGAAAAATAAAGAACATTAAAGATGCTAAATCAACTTTAACCGAGGCAATTTTTGCATTAGAGAAATATTTTCCTTTATTATTTTTCGATATCAACATTCACCTTCTTGTGCATTTATGTGATGAGGCTTTATTCTGTTGTCCCGTTAGGTATAGTTGGATGCATCCTTTCGAGCGCTTGATGAAATCCTTTAAATATTATATAAATAATACATCGTATATTGGAAGGTCAATTACGGAAGAATACGTAACTGTAGTATAATCGTTATACACTCAGAAACATATGCCAAAAATAAGAAATGAGGAGGTCCAATACTCGTTAAGAACGAGTGATTAATGAACCTAACTAGTTTGAGGATGAATTGATTTTTGGGAACCCTAAAGAGACGAGAGTCACTAATCTACAATATGAGCAAGCATCAAGTTATGTCTTTGGATCACAAGAAGAAGTTGAAGATTGGAGAGAGTATATAGCTACACAATTAACTGAATTATTCTCGTTTAATTATATGTATTCTATATATTATGATATAAACTCTACAATTTACCTTTAGAAAGTATGATAACGAAATTTCCCAAAATTAGAGGAGAAATTGCATGTCTAATGATTTTAGGTCATGAATATCAAAAGAGGTAATTTTCACTTCTTATGTGGGTGGTAATTTTAATTATTTGGGGTAAAAACATGTTCTAATATAAATTTATTAATACATACCGCTTTTAAACAAAGATGATTTCTATTCAAGGTTTGCACGCCTAGCAAAAAGTCTCAAATTTTGTATAAAAGAGTTTAAGAAATTTCGCACCATTGAGTTTCATTTCATTGCATATCCATTTGAGGAAAATCTTTTAAGCAAAAACATAAAAATTTAAACATCTTCCTTGACTACTCGTGTCTCTAGCAAAAGTTATAAAAATTCAAAATATACGGTGCTAACCTATTATGGGATTGTCCAATAAATCCAGGAACTTGATTAAATCGTATTCTATTGTGACTGGGTGAAGGTGGAGGAATCTATGAATTCTTGTAAAGTTGATGCTGCCTCCATACTTATCAATGTAGATTTATCAAAGATGAAGAGTAAAGACTGCATAGTCGGCGAACCTTTTATTTGTGTCATTCAGAATGTAAAGAATGTATTCTACTGAAAGTGCATAAACGATGGAAATTGATGTACTGTTGTACATACACCAAAAGGTATGACTACTCAAGAAGATGAATTAAATGCCCCTAAATAGGTTTAGTCTGCTCTTGATGGCAACCGTAATTTGAATGATCTTTTAGTTTATTTAAAGGAAGATTGAGTATTAAAATATTATTTTACCCTTGGTAGTCCTATTGGGATCCTATTATAATATTGGTACTTGACAGTCCTATTTCTATCAAAATTGTATACTATTTTGATATTGGTGTTATATTGTAGCTTTAGTTTGATTTATGAGTGCTTAGTTTGATTTACGAATTTTTAGATTGATTTATGAATGTTTAGTTTGAATTATGAATGTTTAGGGGCACGAACATCTCGCACGGGATGTCTGGTTTGGTTTATGAATTTATTTATCTTGATCCCTATTTTCTAGTAAGAGGTACAGTTGTTTTTTCATGTTAATGCACGCGAGTTTCTATTCGACCTCTTTTATTTTTTCTTCAATAAAACTTGTGGGGGTTTCATTCCACTTGCCAAAGAATATCACGAGTTAATAAAATCTATAATATAAATTGAAGCCATGATGATAATGATCTCATAATATTTGTCATGTAAATTTAAACTTGAAAAAACAGTTGTTTTCATAACTACATCTTGTTTTCATTAATCGCAACATCTTTCGCGTCGTTTGAGCTTTACACTAGCTCATTTAGCCTACGACATTTGATTTTCTTCAAAGAAAAAGTAAATCTTGTTTTCATTAACCACAACACTAGATGAATCTTACAAATTAATTATTGTATGTTAAAAATTCAAAATTTTCATTGGAAGTATCTTTATGGAGAGAGAAACAAATGAATTTACAGTTATTTCCCAAGTCGTTAAAAAAATAGTTTCTATATTTAAAATATATATTTATTATTTTTTTTTGGGGGGGGGGGGGGGGGGAGGGGGTCTCTAAAATGCCACGACTAATTCAATTAATTAAGTAGATTAGGATGTTTTTTACATTGCTATTTGTATCAAAATTGCATCCTATTATGATATTGGCTCTACATTGGAGCTTTAGTTTGATTTATTCATGTTTGGTTTGAATTACAAATTTTGGTTTGATTTATGAATATTAAGTTTGAATTATGAATGTTTAGGGTCATAAACACCGTTCACGAGATGTCTTATGAATGTATTTATCTTGAGCCCTATTTTCTAGTACGAGGTACAGTTGGTTTTCCATGTTTGTGTGGGTGAGTTTCTATTTGACCTCTTTTATTTTTTCTTCACTAAAACTTGTGGGGGTTTCGTCCCACTTGCCAAAAAATATCACGAGTTAATAAAATGTGTAATTTAAATTGTAGCCATCCTAAAAATCCCATGTGGTAAAACTATGATGATCACGAGAACATAATATTTGTCATGTAAATTTAAACATGATAAAAACGGTTGTTTTCATAAGTACACCTTGTTTTCATTAACTGCAACATCTTTTGGTCATTTCTGTATTACACCAGCTCGTTTAGCCTATACAAACTTGCCTCAAAGAAAAAGTAAATCTTGTTTTCATTAACCACAACACTTGATGAATCTTAGAAATTATTATTGTATGTTAAAAGTTCAAAATTTATATTGGAAGTATCTTTACGGAGAGAGAAACAAATGAATTTACTGTTATTTCCCAAGTCTTTAAAAAATGGTATCTACATTTAAATTATATTTGGGGGGGGGGGGGGGCACATAAATATTTTCAGTAATATCTAAAATGTCACGACTAATTCAATTAATTAAGTAGATTAGGATGTTTTTTACATTGGACTTTGTTTTCTTAACTAATTTTGATATACTTTAATAAATCAACGTCGTTGTCTAGTTTGTCTAATAAAATAATTAACTTAGGAAGGAAATATAAGGTTAGTATTTCGTTGGCTATTGTGCACATTGTTTTATTTTTAAGTGATGCAGTTGTTTAAATTAGAAAGAGTTAGGCAATTTGTGCATTAGAAAAATATTTTCCTTTATTATTTTTCAATATCAGCATCCACCTTCTTGTGCATTTATGTGATGAGGCTTTGTTATGTGGTTCCGTTAGGCATCGTTGGATGTATCCTTTCGAGCACTTGATGAAAGTCTTCAAATATTATGTGAATAATACATCGTATATTGGAGGGTCAATTACTGAAGATTACGTAACTATGGAATCATCATATACGCTCAGAAACATATGCAAGAACAAGATATGAGGAGGTTCAATCCTCGTTCAGAACCAGTGATTGATAAACCTAACGAATTTGAGGATGAATTACTTTTTGAGAACCCTAAAGAGATGAGAGTTACTAATCTACAATACGAGCAAGCGTATTATTATGTCTTTAGATTGCAAGAAGAAGCTAAAGTTTGGTGTTAGACTTAATTATTCTAGTCAAAAAGCTATGTTTTTATCTTACTGCCTCCAAATGAAGAAAAGAGATCACCATATTTTCATTTTCTCCACCATTCCAATGCTTATCAACTCGGAGATCGGGAAAGCAAGAAATAAGAAATTCTTCAAAAATGATTCCATGCTGAGTTCCATCACCATTAAGAGTGTCATTAAATATATGAAAGACCTGGCAGCCATTTAAATATTCAAAGACAAATTCTATCAAGAGGAAATGTTCTACATTCAGTGGTTCAACCTCAATATTGTTCCGAAAAAACCTACTTTTATTGTCTCCAGCTGGATCAAACCACCATTTTCTTAGGTAAAGCTAAATATAGACGGTGCAATATCTTCAGATTCTTCAGGCATCGGAGGAGTGTTATGGGACTATCAAGGGAATTTCATTATTGTATTCAGTGAAGCTCTTCCACATCACCCTGTTCTCCTTGTTGAAGCCTTGTCTCTCATTTTCGGGTTAAAGATGTGTATAAATCATGGTTATTATAAATTTGAGATTAATTTTGACTCTCTGTTCCTAGTTGAAATTATTCTCTACAAGAAAGAGGCTCCATGATTTCTAAAGGCTACAATTTCATCTATTCTCTCAGTTCTTTCTTCGATAGAATTCAAAATCAGACACATTTGGAGACAGTCCAATGGTGTGGCAGGCAGCTTGGCAAAGTTAGCTCTCTCATTATCATCACCTATAATTTTTAATGAATTTCAAGATCTTCTATGGACAGCTCGAGGATTCATTCATCTGGAGAAGGCAGAAATTCCATCTATTAGAACTGTTTTGTAGTTAATAGGAATTTTATCTTTTATTTCTCTATGTTAATTCTCTTTAATTCTTGTAATAACTCCTAGGAAAGGTTTTTTCTTTCCTTTGTTTTATCAATAAAGTGGAGGAGTTCCCTCTTATCTAAAAAAAATGTAGCTACATAATCAAATGAATTATCCTTGTTTGACTATATGTATTCAATTTATTATGATATAAACTCAACAATTTACCTTTAGGAAGTATGAGAACGAAATTGCCCAAAATTAGAGGAGAAATTGCATAACGGATGATATTAGGGTGTGACTATCAAAAAAGGTAATTTTCACTTCTTATATGTGTGGTTATTTTAATCATGTGTGGTAAAAATAAGTTATAATACAAATTTATTAATACATGCAGTTTTTAAGCAAATATGATGTCTCTTCAACGCTTGCACACCTAGAAAAAAGTTTCAAATTTTGTGTAAAAGTGTTTGAGAAATTCCGCAGCATCGAGTTTGATTTTATTTCATATCCATTTGAGGAAAAGCTTTTGATGAAAAACACAGAAATTTAAATTTCCAGCTTGACTACCCGTGTCTCTAACAAAAGTGATTAATATTCAAAATATACGGTTGTGGCACCCCGCCCAATTAAATATCGGGTGATCAGTCCTTTATAAAATTTAAAACAAAATGTTCGGTTGGTTCATTCTTAGCATCATTGTCAAAAACATAATAACCTCATTAACCACCTAATCATTAATTAAGCTAGTGTCAAAATATTTTTCATTTTTAATATAATCTTTCAATTTTTAATCCGAGAATACAAACAACAATCATTCACCACAACTAATTAATGTAAATATTAAATCTGAATCACAAACTGAAATAGAAAAGACTGGATAAAGCATTCCAAATTTAAAACTCTAAATTAAGTACCATGAGAACTATAAATCCAACTGCAATGAAAAGAAAATAAATCGAATACACTCTCAAATAATTGTCTAAGGAATGGGCGACACATGCCCTAAATAGAAAGTCTAAACAGAACGGAAATGAAATGATGGAGGTATCTAATGCAAAGACCTACAGCTTCCACAATAGCTGCAGCACGCCAAACAATCCGAATATCTAAGGCTGGTGACCCTGTGGCTGAGCACCTGATATAATACATATATATAGCAAGAGAGAGAAGAGATACAAGAAACGGGTCAGAGCCCGATGTGTAAAAATATTTGTTTTAGCAAGTATTTAAAATTTATAATAAAGCAAGTATCAAATGCATGTTAGTTCGAACTTTCACATGAGATTCTCACCTCTCGTCTATTGTGCACGCCTAATGTACATCTATTCTCACCTATCCATCCCTAACACTTATAACTAGATAACTATTTATTCTTCTCTTTATACCTCGTAATTGTGACCCGTGATTCCCAGTTTTTCCACATTATAAATAACATCATTTATTACTCCGTTCAAGTGTTATCACACTAAGTTAAGTATTCATAGCTTACGTCACTTAAGACTATACTGTCCCAATGACCAACAATTATCTCACAGTAGGAATAACACAGGTATTTATATACATTCACCACTATAATATACATATACTAATATAGCACCCTAAGGCTAAACTTGTAGTGCATTGCATACTCTGCTATCATGTCCCGGTACATCTCGTACTCTAATAAGGATTGTCGGTTCGGAAGTCTCCCACGAACCATATACACAAAACACACACAGTGGCAGCGAACATAGTTCACATACCTATGGGTCACACACATACCTACGCTCCCATAGTCAGCTGACCAATCAACTCATAAATAAGTCTTCACAGTACTATGTTGTGAGATACGAGTCAAATATCACCCCGAAGGTCACCCAGGATAAGACCGAATCTACACAACCCCCCGTGATACCAAGTAGCTAGGTATGTCATATAAATAATATTAAACAAGTAATAGGCATTCATATATCCTATTAATATTTATAGGTATTCTCCTCAACCTTCATGTATATATTCCATACGTATTTCATTCTCAATATTACGTATTTTATAGTGTTACTAAGTTACCACAATTCTTTAGTAATCTCCAAAATAACTCTTCTTTTTCGGAATAATTTAAGTATAAAACTCACATATTTCTCTTGGGCCTGCCTCGTTTCAATTCTGTTAATTGTTAATTTCCCTCACTCGTAAAACCTGAAAAATTCCAAAACTGCCCCTAAGAAATTTTTTGAAAATTCACCATGTCGCTCGAACCAGATGGCATGTCGTTCGAACGACTGCCACGTGTTGCTCGAATGACTTCACGCAAGATGCAATCTCGCTTGAACGACTTCACGCGAGATCTTTTGTTTCGTCTCCTACCGAGAATTCCAGTGTTTTTCCACCATTTTTAACCCTAAAACCTCTAAATTAACATCCTAAACTACAACCAATCAATCCCCAATCGAATTCTAACAATTATACATGAATTCTAACATCCTAACATCATTATATCATTTCGAATCATCATAAAATTATGAAATCCCCAAAATTTTCACTAAAGCCCTAGTTCTTTAATTTCTTATTCAAGAACATAAGTTTCCCAGGTTCGTTCTTCACATAAGTTCATCAAGACGTGATTTCTATTCTACATACATGGAGGGATTCAACTAGATAAATCTCAGATTCAATTTATACATCCCAATTCTCCAATTTTCATCACTTTTATGAACCGAAACATGTCTATAACATTCCTATACTAACATGAGTATGATAAATGCTAAGGTACAACAAGTAATAAACACTTGCCTCAAATTTGTCGTCTGATTTCTTAACATTGATGGTAAGGGTGTGTTCCCCTCGTCCCGATCTACACCGTGGTGGTGGTTGTGGTGGTTGTGCAAGGTGGTACTAATCGAGCCTTCCCTCTTGGAAATTGGTTCTTCCTCACACTTTCTATGGCCTTTCTTACTTTCTGTAACTCTTAACCCTAATGGACTTCTTTTTGCTGATAAAAATAACTCCTAATTTTCGTCCATTAATTAAGCCCAAAAATACAATTTACCATAATGCCATCTCGGGGTGCCGGTTAGGCCTAAAATTTCCCCGGGACCCAAACTAAACACCCGAGTATAAAATTTTGACTATTTCGACCCTTTCAGACTCAAGGGTGCACTCGAAATGACCATACGAGTTACTAAAATAATTAATATATTTAATCTATTAATTTAGTCCTAACACGACTCGCACGCGTGTCTGACTTAAATTACTAAACTGTCGTATTTCTTATTCTTGACAATTTTCTGAAGTGTATAGTTCCATATTACATATCACACAATAATATTCAATAAATAAGTATTAACCCTGGCACGCTAGTTAATATTTATTTTAAATCCGAATTAATCAACAGTTAAATTCTCACATTTTAATTCAATTAATCCCACAATAATAATTAATCTCATAATTATTTAAATCATAAAAATATGGGGTATTACATACTTCCCCCCTAATAACGGAATTTCATCCCAAAATTTGGGAATTAAGGTATTCCTGGGGCAAATAAGTCCGGATATTTCTCTCGCATATCTGCCTCCCGCTCCCAAGTAGACTCCTATACGTTGTGATGCTATCACTGCACCCGAACAAGTGGAACTACCTTGGACCTCAGCCTCCTCTCACTATGATCTAGGATATCCATCGATCTCTCCTCATATGAACTGTTAGGCTGTAAGTCAATATCCTCAATCACGATGTGAGTGTGTGCCAACTCATCCCGAAGATACCGCCTCAGTGACGAAATGTGGAACATGTCATGGATACGATGCAAGTGTTCCGACAACCCAAGCCTATATGACACTGTTCCGATCCTCTCGATAACAGGAAATGGTCATACATATCTCGAAGTTAATTTCCCCTTTTTCCCAAATCTCATTACCCCCTTCATCGGAGAGACTCTCAACAAAACTTGGTCCCCTATGGAGAACTCTCTGAAGGACCTCTTAGCATCGGCATAGCTTTTCTACCTATCCTGCGCTACTCGTATAAGACCTCGAATCATCTCGATTCTGCTCGATGTGTCATGAATCACCTCTGGCCCGAGTAGTTTGTTATCCCCAACCTCTAGCCAATAAGCCGAAGAACGACAATGTCTACTGTACAATGCCTCGAACGGGGCCATGCCAATCGTAAACTGATAGGAGTTATTATAAGCAAACTTCACCAGTGGAAGGTACTGCTCCCATCCTCCACCAAAATCAAGGACACACATGTGCAACATATCCTCGAGCATCTGATTAGTGCGCTCAATCTGCCCATCGGTCTGCGGGTGATACATTGTACTCAACCGCAACTCGGTGCCCATAGCCTCCTAGAAGCTCTCCCAAAAGTGAGATACAAATATCTTGTCTCTATTCGACACGATATTAAGAGGCACACCATGCAACCTCACTATCTCTGCAATAAATAACTGAGCATACTACCCCACCGTTTAGTCTGTCCTGACGGGCAAAAAGTGGGCTACTTTTGTTAACCGATTCACAATAACCCATATTGAATCGTGCCCCCTGTGCGAAGTGGGCAACCCGGTAATAAAATCCATGGAAATACCTTCCCATTTCCACGTAGGAATCTCCAACGGCTGAAGAAAACATGGTGGTCTCTAGTGGTCCACTTTCACTAACTGGCAAGTGGTACACTTAGATACGAATACTGCAATATCCTTTTCATTCCGCTCCACCAATACTGTCGCCTCATATCCTAGTATATTTTGTCCCCACCGGGATGTACCGTAAATTGAGACCCATATGACTCTGTCATCACTGCATGTCGAAGGTCCTCCTTCTCTGGGACAATGAGTCTTCAAATGAAGTGCAAACTGACCTCGGAACTTACCGAATACGGCTCGGCTCCACCGACTAAAAGCTGTCTAATCCTTTCCTGGGAAAAAGGATCTATCGTCTGTGCCTATACCACCCTCGTCACTATTTGTGGTGTGACGGTCATAATTGACATGAAGGACCTGGCAACTACATCCTAGTGCCCCAATTCCTTCCATTTCGCTTTCCACATCTCAGTTGTCTCATCTACCGGCCTACGACTCAACGCATCTGCAACTAAACTAGCCTTCCCCGGGTGACAGTGTATCTCGAACTGATAATCTTTTACAAACTCAAGCCACCTTCATTGGCGCATATTCAACTCTTTTTGCATGAATAAGTACTACAGTGACTTGTGGTCTGTAAATAAGCGAAACTGTTCCCCCAATAAATAATGCCTCCAAATTCAAAGCGCAAACATGATTGCTGCCAGCTCTAAGTCGTGGGTGGGGTAATTTTTCTCGTGAGGCTTAAGCTTCCGAAAAACAAAAGTTGTAGCCTGCTACTCCTACTGGAGTAATCCCCCAAGCCCCAGTAAGGATGCATCCGTAGAAACCAGGTACTTAACCCCTACCCTGGGAAGTGCTAGTACTGGTGTTGAAGTCAGCTTATCCTTCAGCTCATCGAACGCCAACTGACATGCATCATCCCAAACAAATGGCACACCCTTATGAGTCAGATTCGTCATCGAATCCGCAATCTTTGAGAATCCCCAAATAAACCATCTGTAGTACACGGATAATCCCAGAAAACTCTGCACCTTCGTCGGTGTCGTGGGATGTCCCCACTCCCTCACCTCTGACACTTTACTAGGGTCCACAAATATCCCTCTCTCTGATACAATGTGTCCTAAAAACTGTACTTCCCGCTGCCAAAATTCACAATTCTCATACTTGGCGTACAACTCATGCTCTCGTAAGGTCTGTAGAACCATACGTAAGTGCTCGGCATGCTCCTCCTCGGTGCGGGAATAAATCAGTATGTCATCTATGAAGACAATGACAAATTGCTCTAGGAACTCTCTGAATACTCTGTTCATCAAGTCCATAAATACCGCTAGGGCATTGGTTAGCCCAAATGTCATAACCCTGAATTCATATGACCCATACCTCGTCAGAAAAGTAGTCTTAGCCACGTCCTGCTCCCTGATGCGTAGCTGATGAAACTCGAATCTCAAGTCTATCTTTGAGAAGTGGGATGCTCCTCTCAGCTGGTCTAATAAGTCATCGATGCGAGGCAACGGATACTTATTCCGTATCATGACTTTGTTAAGATCCCCATAATCAATAGAAAGTCGTAGGGACCCATCCCTCTTTTTCATAAACAAAATTGTGGCACCCCAATGCGAGGTACTCCTACGGATAAAACCCTGTCCCAACAACTGTTCTATCTGCTCCTGCAACTCCCTCATCTCTACCGGAGCCATACGGTAAGGTGCACGTGCTATCGGACGAGTGCCCAGTGTTAAGTCTATCACAAACTCGATCTCCCTACTCAAAGGCAACCTCGGTGTATCCTAAAATACATCAGCAAACTCACAGACGACCATAATTGAATCGAGTGGAACCACTACTGCAACGGTCTCATCCTCTATATAAAACAAGTGGGTGGATGACCCTCCCTTGAAACGAGGCATCGCCACTAAGAACATCTCCTGGCCCGGAATAGCGAACACAAACTCCTGCTGAAGCAATCAATCATAGTCCTATACTCGATTAGCCAATCCATGCCAATAATTGTGTCGTACTCAGACATATCTAATACTAGCATATCAGCCGATAAAATCAAACTGCCAATCTCTATGCCTACTCCCCATCATATGAAGAAAATAAGCGACCCACTACCCAACGGTGAGTCTACACATGTCACTGTACTCTCTACCGTGCCTAACAATCGAATGGACTGTGCAAAGCTAGTGGCTATAAAGGAGTGTGATGCCTCCGTGTCAAATAAGATACGACCCAAAGTAATATGGATAGAAAACTTACCCTCCACTGCAGGTAGTTCTTGCGGAACTGAGGCCTGGTGGATGTTATAGACACGTCCATACTGCAATTGCCCCTGCTGCATCGGAACTGCTATAATAGCTGGCAACGCTGGCATCTAAGGTGGTGCTCGGAGGGCAGGGGGGAAATCGATCTCTAGGGCTCCTGTTGGGCACTCTCCTTCTGCTGCTACTGTTGTGGGGCCTGCCCTTCTCAGGACAGTTATGTCTCTTATGGCCAGTCTTTCCACATATAAAACGCTTTCCAGCAAAGTTTCCCCCTTGTTGCCCCTCCTATCCTCGGTCCTGCTGGTCGTTCCCACCTCCCCCTTGGCCCTGTTGGCCTTGCCTAAAATGTTGATGCCCCTGATGGCCATGCTGACCCTGCTGGACAGTCCTAAAACCTCCCTGACCCTGATGGAAACCCCCCAACCCGAATCTCTTAGAATCCCCCTGCTGGGAACTCTGATCAACCTGCCTCTGCTAACCCTGATTTGGTTGCGCCCCGCTGACACTATTACCTCCTGTCCTGCCGGCTGGATGGACTCGCCCGCTTTTTTTCTCCCAGTCATATGGAAGCGGTGGTCCTGGCAATGCAACAGTGCTGCATTGCCATCCATCAGAATCAGTCTGTAATGAGAGGTTACCCAGAAGATGCTGCATGATCCTCTAGGTGAGGCCATCCATGAACATCTGAATACACTTCTCCTCAGTAGGCACCTCATCCAGTACTATGTTTGCCAATCGCGTGAACTCCTCCTCATATTCTGCAACTGTTCTCCCTTCCTGGGTGAGGTCTAAAAGTTTCTGCCTCATCTCAGTCTTGACAGAGGAAGGAAAGTACTTGCGATCGAACTACACCCAAAAATCACTGATCAATATAAAATCTCGCTACTCAGTAGTATTAGTGGACTCCCACCACTATAAGGATGCCCCTCTCAGCTTGAAGGTAGCCAAAACTTCCCTCTGAACTTCAGTTGACTCATACATATGAAGGTGTCGTTGTATGTCCTTCTTCCATTGACTAGCAATAACCACATTTAAACTGCCCATGAACTTTGGGGGACATGCCCTCTGAAAGGACCTTCTCACTCTTTCCCATGCAGTGTGAAACGGACACACTAGAACTGGTGCTACTTCCTGAGCTTAGGGTGGGGCCTGCTGCACCACCGCTATGGTTGCATTCACCGCTTGTGTAACTATTGATGCAACCTTAGCTGCGTTCATTGTCCCATGAGTCTGCACTGCCGGCTGTTCTGGCTGGGCCTGTCTATTTTTTTGGTGCACGTCGAGGAGGCATCTGAGACCAGAATGAATTTTATTAGTCCACAGTCATTATTAAATCTCAAATAGCTGAAGATGAAATCGTAAAAATTAAGATCACAATGGTCCTAAAGATAGGACTCTATATCAAAGGATGCAAGGCTGAAAACATTATAAGCCATACAGATCCTAAAGGACTCTAAAACCTGATGCTCTGATACCACCTGTGGCACCTCGCCCAATTAAATATCGGGTGATCAGTCCTTTATAAAATTTAAAACAAAATGTTCGGTTGGTACATTCTTAGCATCACTATCAAAAACATAATAACCTTCTTAACCACCTAATAATTAATTAAGCTAGTGTCAAAATATTTTTCCTTTTTAATATAATCTTTCAATTTTTAATTCGAGAATACAAACATCAAGAATTCGCCACAACTAATTAATGTAAATACTAAATCTGAATCACAAACTGAAATAGGAAAGACTGGATAAAGCATTCCAGATTTAAAACTCTAAATCAAGTACCATGAGAACTATAAATCCAACTGAAATGAAAAGAAAATAAACCGAATATAATCTCAAATAAGTGTCTAAGGAATGGGCGACACATGCCCCAAATAGAAAGTCTAAACAAAACAAAAATGAAATGATGGAGGCGTCTAATGCAAAGACCTACAGCTTCCACAGCAGTTGCAGCACGCCGAACAATCCGAATCTCTAAGGCTAGTGACCCTGTGGATGAGCACCTGATATAATACATATATATATAACAAGAAAGAGAAAAGATGCAAGAAACGGGTCAGAGCCCGATGTGTAAAAATATTTGTTTTAGCAAGTATTTAAAATTTTCAATAAATCAAGTATCAAATGCATGTTAGTTCGAACTCTCACATGAGATTCTCACCTCTCCTCTATTGTACATGCCTAACGTACATCTATTATCACCTAGCCATCCCTAACACTTCTAACTAGATAACTATTTATACTTCTCGTTATACCTCGTAATAGTGACCCGTGATTCCCAGTTTTTCCACATTATTAATAACATCATTTATTAATCCGTTCAAGTGTTATCACACTAAGTTAAGTATTCATAGCTTACGTCACTTAAGACTATACTATCCCAATGACCAACAATTATCTCACAGTAGGAATAACATAGGTATATATATACATTCACCACTACAATATGCATATACTAATACAGCACCACAAGGCTAAACCTATAGTGCATTGCATACTCTGCTATCATGTCTCGGTACATCTCGTACTCTAATAAGGATTGTCAGTTCGGAAGTCTCCAACAAACCATATACAAAAAACACACATAGTTGCGGCTAACACAGTTCACATACCTATGGTTCATGGACATACCTACGCTCCCATAGTCAGCCGACCTATCAGCTCATAAATAAGTCTTCACTGTACTATGTTATGAGATACGAGTCAAATATCCCCCCGATGGTCACCCAGGAGAAGACCATCTCTACACAACCCCCCGTGATAGCAAGTAGGTAGGTATGTCATACAAATAATGTTAAACAAATAATAGGTATTCACACATCCTATTAATATTTATAGGTATTCTCCCCAACCTTCATGTATATATTCCATACGTATTTCATTCTCAATATTACGTATTTTATAGTATTACTAAGTTACCACAATTCTTTATTAATCTCCAAAAGAACTCTTCTTTTTCGGATTAATTTAAGTATAAAACTCACATACTTTCTCGTGGGTCTGCCTCGTTTCAATTCTGTTAATTGGTAATTTCCCTCACTCGTAAAAACTGGAAAATTCCAAAACTGCCCCTAAGAAATTTTTCGAAAATTCACCATGTCGCTCGAACCAGATGGCATGTCGTTCGAACGACTGCCACGTGCTGCTCGAACGACTTCACGCAAGATGCAATCTCGCTTGAACGACTTCACGCGAGATCTTTTGTTTCGTCTCCTACCGAGAATTCCAGTGTTTTTCCACCATTTTTAACCCTAAAACCTCTAAATTAACATCCTAAACTCCATCTAATCAATCCCCAATCGAATTCTAACAATTATACATGGATTCTAACATCATAACATCATTATATCATTTTGAATCATCATAGAATTATGAAATCCCCAAAATTTTCACTAAAGCCCTAGTTCTTTAATTTCTTATTCAAGAACACAAGTTTCACAGATTCGTTCTTCACATAAGTTCATGAAGACGTGATTTTCATTCTACAGACATGGAGGGATTCAATTAGATAAATCTTAGATTCAATTTATACATCCTAATTCTCAAATTTTCATCACTTTTATGAACCGAAACATGTCTATAACATTCCTATACTAACATGAGTATGATAAATGCTAAGGAACAACAAGTAATAAATAGTTGCCTAAAATTAGTCATCTGATTTCTTGACGTTGTTGGTATGGGTGCGTTCCCCTCGTCCCGATCTACACGGTGGTGGTGGTAGTGGTTGCGCAAGATAGTGCTAATCGAGCCTTCCCTCTTGAAAATTGGTTCTTCCTCACACTTTCTATGGCCGTTCTTACTTGTTGTATCTCTTAACCCTAATAGACTTCTTTTGGCTGATAAAAATAACTCCTAATTTTCGTCCATTAATTAAGCCCAAAAATATAATTTACCGTAATGCCCTCTCGGGGTGTCGGTTATGCCTAAAATTACCCCGGGACCCAAACTAAACACCCGGGTATACTATTTTGACTATTTTGACCCTTCCGAACTCAACGGTGTACTCGAAATGAGCATACGAGTTACTAAAATAATTAATATATTTATTCCATTAATTTAGTCCCGACACGACTCGCACACGCGCTTGACTTAAATTACTAAACTGTCATATTTCTTGTTCTTGATAATTTCCCGAAGTGTATAGTTCCATATTACATATCAGACAATAATATTCAATGAATAAGTATTAACCCTGGCACGTTAGTTAATGTTTATTTTAAATTCGAATTAATCAACAATTAAATTCTCACATTTTAATTCAATTAATCCCACAATAATAATTAATCTCATAATTATTTAAATCATAAAAATATGGGGTATTTCAACGGTGTTTTACCTATTATTGGATTGTCCAATAAATCCAGGAACTCGATTAGTTAGATTTCACATAAACCCTATTCTATTGTGACTGGGTGAAGGTGGAGGACTCTGTGAATGCTTGTAAAGTTGATCCTGACTCTAAACATGGTCGACGAGCTTTTTATTTGTGTTATTTAGAACATTAAGAATGCATTCTACTGAAAGTGCATAAATGATGGAAATTGGTGTACTGTTGTGTATACACCAAAGGGTTTGACTACTCAAGCAAATGCATTAAAGGCTTCTAAATAGTTCTAATCTGCTCTTGATGAAAACCCTAATTTGAAGGATATTTCAGTTGATGTAGATGAAGACCGAGTATTAATATATTATTTTTTGGTAATCCTTTTTTTTTATAATTAAATCCATCTATTAAATAGCGTTGCCCCATTTTTTTTTTCGTAATCGTATTTGGATCCTATTATTAAATTGGCTCTTGACAATCCTATTTGTATCAAAATTGCATAATATTATGATATTCGCGCTATATTGTAGCTTTAGTTTGATTTATGAATATTTGGATCGAATTACGAATGTTTAGGGTCACGAACACCTCGGAAGAGATGTCTTACGAGTGTATTTATCTTGAGCCCTATTTTCTAGTACGAGGTATAGTTGGTTTTCCATGTTATCGCGGGTGAGTTTCTGTTCGACCTCTTTTATTTTTTCTTCAATAAAACTTGTGGGGGTTTCGTCCCACTTGCCAAAGAATATCACGAGTTAATAAAATATGTCATGTAAATTGAAGCCATTCTAATCATCCCATATGGTAAAACTATGATGAGCACGAGCTCATAATATTTGTCATGTAAATTTAAACTTGATAAAAACGGTTGTTTTCATAAGTAATTTTTGTTTTCATTAACCGCAACATCTTTTGTGTCATTTCTGCATTACACTCGCTCGTTTAGCCTCTACGACATTTGACTTGCCTCAAAGAAAAAGTAAATCTTGTTTTCATTAACCACGACACTAGATGAATCTTACAAATTAATTATTGTATGTTAAAAATTCAAAATTTACGTTGGAAGTATCTTTATGGAGAGAGAAACAAATGAATTTACAATTATTTCCCAAGTCTTTAAAAAAATGGTTTCTATATTTAAAATATATAAAAAAAATTTGGGGGGAGGGGGTCTCTAAAATGTCACGACTAATTCAATTAATTAAGTAGTTAGGATGTTTTTTACATTGGGCTTTGTTTTCTTAACTAATTTTGATATACTTTAATACATCAACATCGTTGTCTAGTTTGGCTAATAAAATAATTAACTTAACAAGGAAATTATAAGGTTAGTATTTCGTTGGCTATTGTACACATTGTTGTGTATTCAAGTGATGCGGTTGTTTAAATTAGAAAGAGTTATAATAAATGAAATTCACACAAGCTTTTATACAAGTAACGGATCATGGATTAAATTATAGGAAATAAACTTATGCTTTGCTCTTATTTATTATTGAAACTGATGTTCAAAACAAGGGTTGGGACTAGTAATTATTTAAACACAAACACTAATTGGAGAGATGTCTCCAAAATCGTCTTTTATTCTAGATATAGACATTGGCATTGATGCAGTAGCCAACTTATTAGTAACAGCCCATCACAATCCATGTATATGTCAGTTAAGTTACGCGGATGAAAATAAATGGGCGGACAATTATGTCCACAATACGAAAAAGGCGGCCGATGGTAGTTCCGACTAGCTGTAATGGGGCGCTCAGAATTCCACTGGTGGGCAGAGTTGCGTTGCAGGAAGCGAGTGGTGTGTTGACGACAATGTTGCAGCCCGAGAGTACACCCTGGACAATGAGCGGAAGAGGGCCCAAAATTATGGAAAATACTCCAGATGCATTGGTTGTTGCATTCGCCACATTTCTACCTCCACACTGCAATTGCACTTGGGCATCTGCAACAACAACAAGATGTGGTTAGAAATTCTGATATATATATATATATATATATACATATATTGTTCATGCATGTTAACCATGCATCAACAACTCTAAAAGCTTAACCCGTAAGATAGAGAGGGTAAGTAACATACTAGCGAAAACTGGGGTTGACGCGCCATTCACACCAATATTGCCATTGACAGTACAGAAAACAGTTCCATTGATACGTATGAGACTGAGAATAGGCGGTATTCCAACCTGGGCTCCAACTTGTGAGGACGCCATTGCACAAACCAACAGAGAAATGAAGAGAACCGATTTCATGGCCATTGGCTCTAGTGATTGATTGATATGACTCAGTCAAGTGGTTGCAAAGCTAACTGTGCGTGGCCTTGGAAACTTGTACATTCAGCGCTCTCCTTGTAAGGCCTTTTATAGCAAGAGGTTGGCCATGCACGATGCTCTCTCTCTCTCTCTCTCTCTCTCTCTCTCTCTCTCTCTCTCTCTCTCTCTCTCTCTCTCATTTACTTAAGTGTGGGCTTCAACCTAATGCACCCCTAAGCTTCAACTACGCTAATTTATTAATTGGAACCTATAGGGTTTGCCCTTTTTGGTAGGTTTGGAGAAGGCTTCAAGGATTCTTTAATTCTTACCTTTTTTTTGGAAAAAAAAGAAAGCCATGACATTGTAACATAAAAAGAAAACTGCGAAATTAATGTGAAATGAACCTCAATAGTGGAAAAATAAAAAGATTGAGCTTACGGAATCCTTTTTTTATAAATAAACAATATATTAAGATCAAACTACTTAGGAAGCGAAACACGTATACAATAGTATTCATTACATCTAAAGAAAGAGAAGAGACGAAACAATGGTCTCAACCCGAAAACAATCAGAACTACGAGTCTTCTTGCAAATCATTCACAAACTCTAAAAAGTTAGGAAGAGATGTGTTATGTCCCTCATTAATCCAACGTAAAAAGGTACACAGAAAAGTGTAGCGAATTTTAGATGGTGTCGTCTCCCTACCTTCAAAGCACACAATCCATTCAAATGTATTAAGAATGAAATAATTATAATTCAGAGAAACAATGCATTTTAAACTAAATTCAAATATCAATTTTTAGTACAAAACAACTCCATCGGAACACAATCAATTAATTCCCTCTCTCCTCATATCAGTGTACCATTGATATAGTGTTATAGAGACAATATATAAATTGAAAGAAAACCTATTGAATAAACAAACTTTGAATGCCCCATATGTCTTTTAATTACTTCTTTTCTGCAAACACAATTACATCACATAACGGAAAATTGATACAAATAATTATGGGTTAATTACACTTTTTCCTTGAACTTTATCGCATTTTTCACTATGTTTGGCACTATAGGTGAGAAGTAGGCAAAGTGAAAAATGGGGCAAAGTATAGTGGAAAAAGTGTACTCAACCTAATATTTTTTGTTATGGCAGAGTCCAGAAAACATATAGACGTTTGATAATTCAACCTTGTTTGGCACTATATGTGAGAAGTAACCGTTGAATCATAACCTTTGTCATAAAGTCCACAACTAACCTCCATAAATGTCTCTCTCACATGCCCTCTTGTAAAATCTACCTCCACCGGAAGGCACCTAACAAAAAATAATTTCACCACATAACAAAACTAAAAAGAAAACACTTCAATAAAATGTTCTGTGGGATGATTTTCATGTTAGGGGAACACCCTTTGTAGTCACTTTCATTTTAATGCACGGAGTAAAAATAAAATACAAAACAATGGTACAACATGTGTTGTATTTCAATTTCTACGGATATGATTTCTCAATTTCTAATGTAAATTCGAGCCCAATTCACTGTTGTAGTTTTTTCTTGGGTGATATTATACCAACAACACACTTCATATTCATGTTACCAATAAGCATATAATAGTACAAATTTTTTGGTTGTTTTTTAACCACATCCAATAGTTAAGGAATCACAATATCAAAACAAGTTAAACCAAACATAAGCACATCTTCGCAAATATATAGTTATTTATCGACAATGGCTTATCATATTAAACCCTCTTGTAATCATTCAAATAAATACACATGTAAATAATATAAAATGAAAATCAGATAAATAATATTGATATGAGTTCCAAATACATCTTTAATAATTCACCAAGTGATGTGACAACTAGAAAATGGGGAATTGTAGAGGACAATACAAAAACCCATGTCATATTTCCATCATCCATGTCGGAGTGACATAAATCATAAAACATGTCTAAAAATCGTATTTAATCCAGTAAAGAAACATGTAGATCAGGTAGTAAAGAAAACAACGTAAAACTTTAAAATAATCCTTAGAATAATCCAGTAAGAGGCCAATAATACAAATTAATAACAAATAAAACGGTGAGAAAGCCTTTATTCGAAACTCCATCCGAAGAGATTGCAACCCTTAATTTTTTTCAATTGTGGAAGTGTCACATCCCATAATTTTTGTACGTAGCATTGGTAACCACATTAATATGATAATAGTACATCACCTATAATAATTTTTTATTTGAAACTAAAGTTTACTTAAACATGGCTCCTAAGCACCTTATTTTTTACATTCATAAGTCTGCTCCAAAAAAATAAAAATAAAAGGAAATTACATGTAATCTTTACATCAGCCGATAAGCGATGGTACATATTATTGATGTGATTTTTGCCTGCCTTGTTAATGATTTTATATACGTACGTAACTGATAGGGACATGCGTGACGATGTGAAAAAGTTCTCGGGGTCGGGGAACATATTGCCTTCCTTATGCTCGGGTCCATTTGGAATGGGAAAGAATATGCAAAATTTTGCGATGTGGATACTTTTAATTCTAAATAATTTGTAAAATTTAACTTTTGAGTACAAGCATAATAAATTGAATATACTAATGGTAAAAGAAAGTGATATTTGAAGTAATAATAATCTGAATGAAGCAATGTAAATAACTAGTACGATGATATAACTACTATTGAAAAATATCAAGTTTAGATCGTTTAACGTTGTATATAGTTTCTAAAACATGATAATCCGTACTTATATCTTAATAGGCTTAGGGTTAATAGAAAATATAAATAACAATCATCAAAAACCTTTGGAGATAAAGTAACAATAACCACTGTAACATTGATGAACCGAAACTCATAAGAGCAACATCTATATGGTAACCAAAACTAAGCACTCAATACCCTGAGTCCAACATACCAAATAACACTGTCATGGGTAGAACGATAGTTTATTCCGTACTTATAATGTATGTTATTTAAAACAGGTTCAATGAAATCAGATTAATCTGAAATCATTGCTTCAAAATCAACATAAGGTTTTTAAAATCAAATAAAGTTTAACTTATTGTGAACTACACAACTGAGTTAAAAATGAGAATAAAATATATGGGGCTATCAGAGAGTGATATGAATAATTGGCATATTCAAGGTAATTGTCAGAAATAATAACGAAATAGAAGTTACATACTTGGATAAGGGCTTTAATTTTTAATTTAACTTGTCTTCTTATGGTTGAGGATCGAGATTGTGTGAAATTTAGAAAAGTAATAAGTACGGTCATTTGGTTTAGAATTAATACAATTATACAAAGTTTAATTGCATAATAAAAATAACTTTTGGGTTTTATTTGTAATATTCTATTTCATTTAATTAGTTAGGTTTCTCTAAGTATATTTGAAAATGGGTGTAATAGACTTTTTTGTCCCTAATATCAACAGAAACATATATATGAACTTTAGTGTCAAAATTCACAAGTTGGAAAAGTTCTGGGGTTTATGTGCAAAGTAACTTTTGTGGTTTTAAATCCCATTTCTAAGGTTTCAACAAAAATGGTTTCTGGTTGGACAAACAGTGTGATGTAATATACCATTACGACTAGAAAACTAAAATATTTTTTTTGAAAAACATTTCGAAACTTTTTTTGATTTGTCACGCACCCTAATATTCCTACGCACACATTTTAAGTTCACTTGCGCTCATGTGGACCACTTCATCTTCAACCTCTTAATTTTTTACTTTAGGCTTGCAAACACTGACCGTTGATTATATCATGTATCGAATACAATCTTAAATCATTCAACAGTCATTCTTCCTAATTTTTCACGAGGAATCCAAATATATAACTTTTATGGATTGGGGTTGACGGTAGCCTCATATCTAGTTTCTGTAAAAGGTTCAAAATTTTGACTTGATATTCGTGATTTTCTGGGTAAATTTGAACTACAGATTATACATGATTTTATTTTTGGGTAATTTTGGAACAAAAAGGTTTTTATTTGAGTTTTTAATTAATAGTTTAGAAGGAGAATTTTAACTCTAAAAGTTTTCAAATTGGTCAAGGTCAGCAACACATAATCCATAATTGAAGCTCAAACTTGAATGGAGTCTTCTAATTATTGATCTAGTTCAGTGCCAAACTAATGTGAATTCTTACATGTAAAGGTTAAAAACAATCCAAGATTATTGTAGAAACATAATGAAATCAAGAAAACTAAGTTTGATACATAAATTGTTAAGATACCAAAACTTTCAAATTTTTCTCTTGATTTTTGAATGGTAATTGGGTACATTTTTGTGGTTGTAATAAGGGCCTTCTATAGGGTTGAAGATGGTGAGTTGATTGGTTGTTTGAATGGTGGATTTTAGATGTTTATTGTAAGAGTTTTATTATAGGATAATGGCTACCATGTGGTTTCATATGGTTTTCCACGTGCTAAGGTCTAGTGGATGTCTAAGTGTATTATAAATCAACAAGGGGGGTTGTGTAATAATTTTGGCTTAAGTATTAGATCCCTAAGTACTTTAGGTTTAAGTAAATAGTCATTTTTCTACATTCTTAAAAGTTTTAGGTATTAAAATGAAAATGTACAAACTTATTAATGTATATTAGGGTACCTGTAGTTAATTTTTATTTATTTATAGGATGTGTGCATAAATAAGTTTAGGGTTTGGAATTAGTTTATAGGTTTAAACAATGTTTTGAAATTTTTAAGGTCACTTTTGAAATAATTATAATTTAAGGGCCTTCTATTTAATTTGTGGTTTCCTTTCTATATAGTTAGATGATAAATAAAATTATTACTTTTTATCGTTCACGTATTGGTATAAGATATTTCTAATGTTTTATCGATGAGTAGTCATGGCTCTTATACAATAGTAAACTAGAGGTGTCATAGTTTATTCGTATGTTCGGGTTGTTACAATTTTCTAAGAAAAAACAAATCTTCCTCCAGATTACCTTCAAAGAGTTCAGGGTAGTGTTGTTTCATTGTAACTTTTATTTCCAAGGTGGTTTCTTCAGTTCCATGTTGCTGCCAAAGTACTTTGACTAACGAAATGGTTTTGTCACGAAGAACCTTGTCTTGCAAGTTTAATATCCTAATAATTTTTTCTGCAAAGTCATGATTAGATAGTATGGACATTTCTTTCCAGGTGATGATATGTCTTGGATCTAGTATGTATTTTCATAATTGTGATACGTGAAATATGCCTTGTATTTTTTTTAATTCAATGGGTAGTTCTAAATGATAAGAAACGTCCCCTATTCGTTCTGTGATTTCGAAGGGTCCCACTTATTGTGGTGATAGTTTTCTTTTTCTGATGAATCTTATGATCGCCTTGCTTGGTGATATTTTTAGAAATACTTGATCCTTTACCTGAAATTCCAAGGGTTTCTTTCTGTGATCTGCATAACTCTTCTGTCTATTTTTGGCTTCCTACAATCTTTCCCTATTTAAATGTATCTTTTTGGTGGTCTTTTATATTATCTCTAGTACAAAGATACTACTTTCTCCGGATTCATTTCAGCATAATGGAGAGTGACACAGTCTTATATAGAGTTCTTCGTAAGGAGCAGTCTCGATGCTGGCTTGGTAACTGTTGCTTTAGGAGAAATCAATTTGTGCTAAGTGATCTCTCTAATTTCTGGCCAAATCTACAGCACATGCGCATAGCATATCCTCAAGTATTTGGAATTGCCTTTTGGATTCCCCATCAGTTTGAGGATAGAAAGTGGTACTTAAATTTAACTTGGTGCCCATGGCGTGTTGTAATGCTTGCCAAAAATGCCCCACAAATTGAGAGTCACAGTCCGATACAATGGATAAAGGTACCCAATGGAGTTTGATGATTTCTCGAATATATAACTCACTAAGCCTTTGGAGAGAATAAGTGATTCTGACTCATAGAAAATGACTTGGTTAAATGATCTACGATTACCCAGATTGAGTTATAACCATGTAATGTCATGGGTAGTCTAGTGACAAAGTCCATGATAATATGATCCCATTTCCACACTAGAATAGGGAGAATTTTTGCAATCCTCCTTGTGATACATCTTTGTACTCCCTGGATTTATGATGAATTTACAATGTTGTTCTTCTTCTGAAATTTCATCTTTTAGCGCGAGGTTGGAAGATATGCATATTCAGTTTTTATATCGTAATCCACTTTTCTAGTTATAAGTTTAATCTTTCTTTAATTTTCCATTTTTATGTCTTGTTGTTGGGTTTTAAGGAAATTGTCAGTAGATTGTTTCTCTATTATCCTTTTTCGACGAGTTGGGGGTGTCATAATACTTCGGAGAATAATGGGAATTCCTGCGATTTCCCTTTGTAGATTATATTCCTCCAAGATAGTCATAACTTCGTAAGAAAACATTCTTATTAATCTTCCACTTATTTTTTGACTGAGTGCATTTTGTACAATATTTCGTTTACCGGAGTGATATTGTAATAGAAATTTGTAATCTTCTAATAATTTAATCCATCAATGCTGCCGAAGATTTAGGTCTTTTTGGGTAAATATAAACTAAAGATTTTTATGATCTCAAAATACTTGAAACTTTTCTCTGTAAAAGTAATATCTCCTAATTTTTAATGCAAAAACTATTGTAGGTAGTTCTAAATCGTGAACTGGATAGTTTCGTTCATGAGTCTTTAATTGATGGGAACTATATACGATTACCTTCCCTAATTGCATAAGTACACATCCTAATACTTTCAAAGAGTCATCCATCTATACTTCGTAACCAACATCACTAGAAGGTATTGTAAGCACATGGGTAGTAGTTAATTAATCCTTTAAGGTCTGGAATGCTTATTTGCATTTGTTTGTCGATTAGAATCATACATCCTTACGATTTAACTTCTTTAAGGGTAATGCAACTGTTGAGAATCCTTCCACAAAATGTCTGTAATAACCTGTGAGTCCTAAAAAACTTTGAATTTTTACAATGGTAGAAAGATATGGCCACTCAATTACGGTTGTGGTTTTTTATTGATCAACCTTTATTCTTAATTCGGTAATTACTTGTCCTAGAAATTTTACTATTAGAAAATTGCATTTATTTTTCTTTGCATAGAGGTGGTGTTACCATAATGTTTCTAGCATAATCTGTAAATGTTGTTCATGATCTTGCTTGGTTTTAAAATATCCTACAATATCATCTATATATATGATCTAAAAATGATTGAAATACTCGATGCATTAAATTCATAAAATTTATAGGTGCGTTTGTCAATCCAAAAGTCATAACCAAAAATTCAAAATGTCCATAAAGAATTCGAAATGCTGTTTTTGGTATATTTTCTTCTCTTACTCGTAAGTGATGATATCTGAACCTTAAATCTAATTTGAAAATACCTTGGCGCCTCGTAATTGGTCAAACAAATCACCTATTTTAGGTAATAGGTACTTATTTATTTTTGTTACTTGGTTTAATTTGTAGTAATCAATGCACAATCAGAATGTTCCATCTTTCTTCTCGATGAATACTATTGGTGCTCTCTAAGGGGTGGTACTCAATTGGCTAAATCCTTTTGCTAATAATTCATCCAACTGGGTTCTTAGTTCTCGTAATTTTAATGATGCCATTCTATTTGGAAGTATAGAGATAGGGAAATTATTTGGTAGGAGGTTGATTACAAACTCTATTTCTCTTGGTGGGGGAATACCCGGTAATTCTTTTGGAAAAATTTCCTCATACTTATCTAAAATTAAAAGAGAGTAGGATGCCATGCCACATGTATTTTCAAATTATTGTCCCTGAAAAGAAAATACTTTAGTTTGAGGATTTCTAAAAATTACTTTCTTTGTATGACAATCAATATAAGGAAAATTTACTGACAGAGAGTCCATTCAATTGATAAGAACAAATCCCTTGATATCGAGTACTACAAAATTAACGGTAATAACTCATATTTCTAGTTCTACCCTATAGCTTTTATAAACCTAATTGGCCAGTACTATATCACCAGTTAACATACTTATAGATAAGGGATAGTCTAAAGGACATGGAATTAATTTCAATAATTCCATGAAGTTATTACTAATAATTGAGTCTGAAGATCAAGAATCAATTAATACATGTGTCGTAAGATTTTTGAAAAGAAATATTACCTTCAGCGACATCATGATTATTTGAGTTTGTTAATATGGCAAAATTCTGATCTTGCGTCCTATTTCCTGGTACTAGTTTCCATTCCCACATAAATATGGGTGGTCAGGAATAAGTAACATTTTCCATCGGGACTGAGAACCTTCCTTTGGAACTAGATCTTGGGTAACTGAAATTAAAGAGATCTACCTAGGTTTCCTAAGGATGACTGGATTGGGTTGGGATTGCACTTAAGTAATCTTAGCCATTGGGGCCTAATATGTACGGGTTCATTGCATTCATGACAATAGATCATAATCCAACTTTCTTTATAGTGTATTTGGTTATACGTATAACCATCTTTAGGTTTGAAATAGGGGCGATCCCCGACTCCGTTATTTAAAAGGCAGTTTTGGAATTATTTTGGGGAATGGGGGTTGGCTTACAGAAATTACTGCTTGATGCCGAGTTTTATTCAATAAGGGTGGATATTTCTATGATCTTACCAAAGTCTAGGATTTGTAAGGAAATAAGAGAGGTCTTAATACTAGTCTTTAGTCATCTTTCAAAATGCTTGTATTTCTTAGTTTCTGAGTTTTCATATTCCTTTGCATATCGGGACAATTTTGTGGAATGTGCCTCATACTGAGTTATCATCATCTGCTATTGTTATAATCCTAGAAATTCTACCATTAATTTTCTCGTGTTTCTTCTCAGAAATAATTTTTGAAAAATATCTCCTCGAATTGATCCCAAGTTAATCTTTTGATATGTTGAGTATGTCCTACTAGCTGTCACCAGTAATCACCTTCTCCTTCAAAAAGATTTTTTTATAAACCTACCCCTAAGTCCAGTTACTATATCTACTCCCTTTAGTATCTTTAGAGTTTATATATAAACCATTTCTCTTCCTTATGAGCCTCGATTTTTTCATAAAATATTGGGGGTCTCTATCAGAGAAATTCCTTCAGGGCATTAATTCTGTGAGCCTTAGAAAATATTTTGGTACCTGCTTCACATGGAGTATTTAGTTGCACGTGGTTTAATATTGTTAGTTTTTGTGAACATTGGATTATGTTTTCTGTAACGGTGGGAGGAGTTGGTAAAACATGTTCCCCTTGTTGTGCTCTTTTTGCTGGGGCAGTTGAGGTTCGTGTTTTCATCATCATATATGATAAACAACTGAAAAAATAAAATAACAAAAAGTATTATACATAAATAAAACCAGTTAGATTATCTAGGATACGATAAAGTACATTAAGTTCCTAGGAGATACGAAATCTAGGAACTATGATCAATATACACATATAATTGATGCATTAACTACTTCTACATATGACGTAACGTCATCTTGTCATACTAATTACCATTACATACAATGTAACTTCATCTTGCCACTTCATCGTACCATGCTTGATTAAAGATAACACACCTTCTTTCATAGGTTATTTATCTACATTATGCCTTTATATCTTTCTCTTTCTTATGGTTTCAACCTATCTGAGGTATTAACTGGTCCGTTTTTGCCCTTGAGCCTCTGGTACTTGAACTTGATAAATATGTGGAAATTTTTATATATGGTATGTCACATATATAGTTATTAGGGGATACGGGAGGAGTCATGTGTAGTTCTTCTTTTGGAGCTACATCCTAGGGTAAATGAATGGCTTGTTGTAGAACTCATGATCTTACAAAAACCTAGGAGCTTGTTTGGATGCCTGATCCTCACTGTAATACCCCGTATTTTCATGGCTTTTAAATTTAAGGATTTATGAAATTTAATTGAGATAAATTAATTTAATTTTAATCCAAAATGTTGTTTTAAATATTTACTAGCGTGACAAGAGTTAGTAATTATTGGGAATATATTATTTGTTGCATATTACTGGATGAGTATAGTAATATATGAGACTTATTTTTATAATATTGTCACGTGTGAATAAAATGACAATTGTGGAAATTTAAGTCAGGACGCGCTTGTGTCGTGTCGGGACTAAATGTGGATTTATAAAAGTGAATATTTTATAGGTTGTTCGTATGGTCGTTTTGAGTTGCCAATGCGTCCGGAAGGGTCGAGATAGTCAGAAAAGTATACCCGGGGGTTTGATTTGGGTCTCGGGGAATTTTTAGGCCTAATTAGTACCCCGGAAGGGCATTTTAGTCATTTTGTATTTTTGGGTAATTAAACCCACGAAAATTAAAGGGGTTATATCAGATGTTTAGGTTATCTCCTAGGGTTAGATAACTCAAAACACTAGAACGACCATTGGAGAGGAGAGGAGAGAGCTCTCAAGGCATTCCAAGGCTCAAAACTCATCCGTTTACACCGCCGCCACCGCCAACGCGTAGATCGCGAGACGGGGAACGCAACCACACCAAATTCAACAGCAAACCAGATTTCTGAAAATCCCAGGCAAGTGTTTATCCTGCTTATTTCGTTGATGCATCATCCATGTTAGTTTAGGAGTTATTAGGATGAGATTTATGGAAGAAAAACCCAATTTGAGATGGGAAATTTTCATGTAGTGATGATTTATATGATATTCTGGAAACCCTTTGTCATGTAAAGGATTAAGAGTTTGATTGAGAAAAGAGTCCTAATCAGATACAAACACAAAAAAAAAAAAATCCGGACGATCGGACCGTTGGAATTGGATGAAATTTTACAGAAAATTAGCTGAAGACGGGAGGAAGTTACGAAAAAAAATTCGGCTCGATCGGACCGTTGAATATTTTTTAATATTTTTTTTTGCTAGACAGTTTTATGTTTTGAGGACTCTTAGAGATAATAAAAATTCAATTAAAACTCCATTTTAATTCCGATTTCGAAACCGTTTGAAATTCTCATCTTTGAAAATAAAATTTAAAATCCTTTAATGTAAGGTGAAATCTATATTTTTGGGATATTTTGCATAAGGGATAATGTAAGTATATATTAAAGGGGAGAGACACGTAAGAGAGAGTTACGTTGTAACATAAATGGATATCTACTGAATTGTACATTTGGAAGAATAGAGTCCATGAGGGTTACGTAGTAAGTTGGAAAAACCCTTCGAATTAAAGTTAGAAACGAACCATTATACTTGATAAATAATAATGGGAAAATAAGGATAAATGTTGTGAATGTGGGTTATTGGATAAACCTAAATTGATATAATAAAAGTGGTATATTTATACGATTTTGTATGCATATATTATATACTTGTGAAAATCATGCCCACACTACTTGCTATCCCTGAGGTTACCGCGCGGGGACGATCTTATCTCGTGTGCCTTATGGGGGATATTGACTCGTACCCTAGAAGATAGGAATCCTAGGTACATGCTATCGAATCGGTAGTCACGGTCCTAAGAGACGTGAGGGCATGACCTCTTGGACTTGGAAACTATGCTTCGCCTTAATATTGTTTGTGTATGTATTTATACAGTTCGAGAGTGATTCCGAACTTGTATTCCCTTTAATACGATTGATACGGGGATTGGATAGCAGAGTATGCCCACACCATAGTTTTTATGTGGGGTGCTGTTATGATATATATATTATACGAGTAGTTAATATATACATGAAATTCTGAAATCTGGAACTGCCTACTGTGATTTGATATGTAGGACATGGTTGATGACTCAAATTATTAAGAATTGTTTTGAGAAAGTATAATATGACACTGGGAAACTTTATTGATTAATAAAGTTAAAAGGAGAACCTTGGTTACAAATTGAAATCTTACGTTTTAAATACTTGTGTTGTTCAGTTGTAAATCCTGCGAATAACGTAAGATAAGTTAAATCATTGGGGAAAGATAGTGTGGTATATGACGAGATAGACCATTGGGAAGGTTAGTGCGATAGGTGTGCACATTAGAAGAGAGGTGAGAATTTTCAAGAGAGTGTCGCACTAATATGTTGTTGCATTAGCCTGTAATAAATTTAAATACTTGCCAAACGAATTTTTAAATCATATACACTATCAGCTCTGACCCGTTTCTATTTCCTTTTCTCTCTTGTATATATATGTATGTATTACATGTGCCCAGCCACAGGGGAGTCTTACTTAGGATCCTTTGGAAGGAACGTGCTGCAGCTTAGGTGGGAGTTGCAGGCCTGTTGTTTAGACGATTTCATCCATTTGATTCTACTCCTAGTTCAGTTTTATCCAGCAGGGGCATGTGTCGCCCTCTTTCTATTATTTAGTTGGTATTGTCAGAAATTGAAATTTTTACTTTCAGTACCTTTATTTCCGGATTTATTACTGTCAGGATGTTTTCCTTTAGTGTTGTAAATGTTGGGATTTATTATTGACGATTAAATTCGTGTATGTTCAATTCTATTTTTATTCTTAATGTGTGACTCTTTAGATGTTAATGGTTTAAGGTATTATAACCGGATTTAATAAAATGAGAATAATGTTAAAAATGGTTTTGACACTTAGGTTAATTATTTAGGGTGTTTAAATTGGAAAAGTATTTTTACGACAGTGATGCTAAGAATGAACCAACTGTTCACCTTGATTTTAATTTAACAAAGGAGTGATCGTCCGGTATTTAATTAGGCGGGGTATCACAGGTGGTATCAGAGCATCAGGTTCTAGTGTCCTTAGGATCTGTACGGCTTATTATGCTTTCAACATTGCTTTGTTTGTTATAGAGCCCTATGTTTAGGATTGTCGATTCCTTTGACGAGATTTCGTTCTTCTGCTATAATGTGTATACACTAGTGAATTCTAATTTCGTTCTGATGTGTGCGTGTGCCGAGCGATGACGGATGTCAGAAGAGGACCGTTAAGCGTACATCAGGAGGCAGGGCTCAGTTGAGATTATGAAATATATCCGAGGATGATGACCGTAGTCGAGGTCACCTCCATTATTGCACGAGAAGCCACGACTAGAAAGGCGACTAAGGTCCAGCAATGATTTTCAAATGCTGTTATAGTCAAATGAGGTGCGAGGGGAAACTTACCCACGTATTACAAAAAACGTGTAGAGACTGTCAGTGGGAAATTTTAGAAACGCGAAAATTGTATGTGTTTACCAAAGGAGGTAAAGTATCCAAAGGCTTAAATATAGGACGGAGTGTGGCAAACTGAAAGTGAAAATTTAGAGAAAATTTTCTTGGCTTTCGGGACGAAATTATAATGGTTGGAGTCAACCACCAATTTTAGAAGTGGAATGCTATACCTATAGGAGAACCTTAGGTACAGTGTTGACCGTATGTTCCTTCCTCAACTGTTCAGGATGAGAAGCAAATGTGGTTCTGAACTCATCGCAGGAGGGCATGACAGAAGTCCAATTGTGGATATGAATCCTAATCGTTAGCAAATTTTGTATCGAAAGAGGTAGATACTAGTGGAGGAAACGACTCCAAGTGGGAGACCAACTTGTAATAATAGTTGATAATACTCGAGGAGGAAATTCTGATGGACGACCGATTCAGAGGTTGACAATGTCATATTTTGTCAATATAGATGATAACGCTTCTTTGTGGGGGAAGTTAAAGGAATCGAAGAATTTAGTCGAGAATAAGACTGAATACAACGGTGGTGGTATAGCACCACAAAAGGATGTGGATACACATCAAGAAAACCATTTAAATGCTTCAGATAGTTAAATTCTTACCAAGTGATGGTAAATTCAGTAAGTACTATTATAGATAGTAGCATGATCTTTATGGCCTAAAAAGCTAAGGGAACAACCGGGATGGCTAACAGGAATCGAGTCTACTAAAGTCCGAAAGAAGGAAAATCCTAACCTGTTTAGTAGAACAGGTGATAAGTGGATTATGTGTTGAGGTATTTTGGTGCGGAGTGAAATTGCTCGCGATAATATGTTCCAAAGCGAGAAAAAGGGACAAGAATACGGTGCCTAGTAAAGGACGACGATTAAAAATAATTTTGTTTTGGTTTGGGCAGACGTGTTACGTCCGAAAACCATTTGTGCAGTCAAGACGATTGCCAGGATGGAAGTATAAGTTGTATCCTTAGAGGATGTGGCGTGTTTATGTGACACGAGCGAGTCACCATATTTTGTTCATTGCTAGATTAGCATGTGAGACGAGTTTAATGCATATCATTATAAATGTTACCATTATGTGAATATTTTTCCTTAGTATAGCGGGATTTTTCTTTAGTGCTATCCGCGGGGGATGAATGAGTATATTAACAGTGTTTTATACTTTATTGAGGTTACTTGTTGTAGTGATGCGATACACGAGTATGATATTATCTTTGTTAAAATGTTATAGAAATGGGTAGTATGATAGTGGGCATTTATTGCAAGGTTATCGGAGTAGTTATATTAGTGCAACACGTTTTATTTTGGCGAGGCTTTACCTGTAAGAAGGTTGGACTCACACTTATATTATCTATCCTAGAGACTTCGGAGGAGATAGTGGGCTCGAGATATTCGATACCAATGTATGTATTCTCTTTGTTAGTATGATTCAGTATGTACCGGGATTTACCGTTGAGCGAAAAGACTTGACTCGGTATTATGTTTAGCACTCCGGACTTAGTGATAGGAAGAGTGCAGTGTTATATTTATCCTTAAGAGATGTGGGAGTTAAGAGTTATACCCCTAATGTTAGAAAAAGGAAATTTAGAGAATTTCGATCGTATGTATCCGAGGTTTATAGAATGTAATTACCATCAACCAATACGGGACGATAGTGAAATTGGTGAAACGTTCTTTGTTAAGCATAATTACGGGAGAAATTGTAACTTTTCTGTCAAGGGACGGAATAAAGGGGTATATACTATGGACGGAGGACCTAACGGATTTTGATAACCGATAATGCTAGGTAGTAGTGTATCGGGGGGGTTCCTTGTTTGGATTTCGCTTTGCGAAGACATCCCACGCATGAAACTTAGCGTAAGGTTGGAAATAGGGAGACGTTTGGTCATTATTCCATGAGTTCGGTACCCTGGTTGAAATGGGATCAAGTAATTATGTATGTAAGTTGGAAGTTTAATTTTGTTTTAAGGTCATTGGAGCCAGATTTTTGTGGTAGGAAAGCATTGAAAGTTATCCCCACGAGTTGAGGGGTGGAACGATGATAAGGAGAATTTAAGAATTTTGATTTCTAGGGTGATTGAGAGTACCCAAATGTCATAACCGCGTACAGAACACAAGGTGAATAAAGAATTGGAATGATTTTTAGCATGGATTATCTGGAAAGAACTTTATATTATACAAAAGAGATGACCTGTAATTATTTTGATGAATAGAGCGTTAGTGATTTATTTTGGTTGTTGTACCTATTTGGGAAAATTGTTGTACTTATCTGAGGAAGGTTGAGAATTATTATTCCTCTTTTATTGTAATGTAATTTGAATGCCCTATTCCTTCTATTCCGTTGAATTTAGTTAGTCCTACAAATGAGTAGCACGCCGTTCGCTCTCCCAGGGCGGTCGGAGTGTGGCAAAAATGTGGGCATCTTGGTTAACTACAGTTAAAATAGTCCGAGTCGAAGGGACGTGGTAATAGACGTGTGAAATATATGTTTGTGGGACTAGTATAACGAAGTGGAAGTGATAGAGTGGATTAAACGTCACATGAGGGGTGATAATCCATACATAAGTGTGCAATTAGAATAACACGCCCTAACTTTATTAGAAGGCTGTGGGAAGCCATTCAAGAATTGGTATTCCTTTAATAGAGTAGAATTTAATTATTATGAAGCACACCCGGAGCGGAGTTGTTATTAGTCAAGTGTGAGAGCGACTTGCGCATACAAAGAGTAATGATGTTAGTATAGTATAAGAGATCCAGAAGTGCGCTTCGTGGAGAGAAGAGCACGGGTCGGAACTTTTGGCATACTCCAAGGAAGGAAGGGGAGTATTACGTGTCACTTAATGTGAGACATTTCAAGGGAAGAATCGTTGTTTAGCGAGACGTAGTGAGTAGTCTCTACATGCACTGGCCATAGGTAAGGTTTAGTTGAAAGAGGAGAATTAACCAAAGAATTTTGTGTTTATCGAAAATTCCTGAAATTGGAAGAGGTTGGTAAAGTCGGTAAAGTTCTTGGATGGGTTGCCATCCTCAAAACAAGATCAAGGGTTTATCCCGAACATGTGAATTAAGTCGCCGAGAAGGAAGTGATTAATATTCCTTTGGGCTGGCTTACAATATTAACTAGTATGCCCCATACTTCCTTTGAAAGGAAGGATCGCGCTAGTGCATGGTCCGACACAGTATAAATTTCTGAATCAGGATGAGATTGGTGAATCCCACCTTTGATATGGGATTTCAGGAACCAGCAGAGATAAGATTTCATTTCGAGTAGGATGTATCACCCTTAGCCAGGGAATAAGCGCATGGTGATTAAAGATTAGTGGAGCCACGTGAAGGAGATTTTGGAATCTTGGTACGATGATTTCAAGAATTCTCTGTAGAAGCACTCGTACATGTTTATCGCGTACGAGGTACTTATTAAGGTTTTGTTATGGAAGAACCTCGACTATTCTCCTTCCGTATGTTTAGAGGAGAGTAGATAATCAAAATTTTTGGATCGGTCGAGAAAATATCCGATAACTATGGTGGAATTCCACGACTGTTTTAGGCAGTCAAGAGTGGTCAAATGTTCGTATGATCTTCTCAGAGTGGGAATTTTGTGTATGAAAAAATCCGAGTAATTGTCATGTAGTGAGGTGCGGCCTCCTAATGATAGTGAGATAATGGAATTTATAACGTATAGACGTAACCTATTCAAATGTTGTCAGTTGGGAGTGCAATGTGAAGCGTCTCCAATGAGAATGTAAAACAATGTTGCTGTGAGGAAAAAGCTATAGTGATTGAGCGTTGTACTATGTAGATAGTTTGCGTACTGACAAGGATATCCAGAATTGTGCTACCTGGTAGGCCTTATTTTTTGAATTTCGGGACGAAATTCCGTTATTAGGGGGGAAGTATGTAATACCCCGTATTTTCATGGCTTTTAAATTTAAGGATTTATTAAATTTAATAGAGATAAATTAATTTAATTTTAATCCGAAATGTTATTTTAAATATTTACTAGCGTGACAAGAATTAGTAATTATTGGGAATATATTATTTATTGCATATTACTGGATGAGTATAGTAATATATGAGATTTATTTTTATAATATTGTCACGTTTGAATAAAATGACAATTGTGGAAATTTAAGTCGGGACGCGCCTGTGTCGTGTCGGGACTAAATGTGGATTTATAAAAGTGAATATTTTATAGGTTGTTCGTATGGTCGTTTTGAGTGTGCCAACGCGTCCAGAAGGGTCGAGATAGTCAGAAAAGTATACCCGGGGGTTTGATTTGGATCTCGGGGCGTTTTTAGCCCTAATTAGTACCCCGGGAGGGCATTTTAGTCATTTTGTATTTTTGGGTAATTAAACCCACGAAAATTAAAGGGGTTATATCAGATGTTTAGGTTATCTCCTAGGGTTAGATAACTCAAAACACTAGAACGGCCATTGGAGAGGAGAGGAGAGAGCTCTCAAGGCATTCCAAGGCTCAAAACTCATCCGTTTACACCGCCGCCACCGCCAACGCGTAGATCGTGAGACGGGGAACGCAACCACACCAAATTCAACACCAAACCAGATTTCTGAAAATCCCAGGAAAGTGTTTATCTTGCTTATTTCGTTGATGCATCATCCATGTTAGTTTAGGAGTTATTAGGATGAGATTTATGGAAGAAAAACCCAATTTGAGATGGGAAATTTTCATGTAGTGATGGTTTATATGATATTCTGGAAACCCTTTGTCATGTAAAGGATTAAGAGTTTGATTAAGAAAAGAGTTCTAATCAGATAGAAATACAAAAAAAAAATATTCCGGACGATCGGACCGTTGGAATTGGATGAAATTTTACAGAAAATTAGCTGAAGACGAGAGGAAGTTGCGAAAAAAAATTCGGCTCGATCGGACCGTTGAATATTTTTTAATATTTTTTTTGCTAGACAGTTTTATGTTTTGAGGACTCTTAGAGATAATAAAAATTCAATTAAAACTCCATTTTAATTCCGATTTCGAAACCGTTTGAAATTCTCATCTTTGAAAATTAAATTTAAATCCTTTAATGTAAGGCGAAATCTATATTTTTGGGATATTTTTCATAAGGGATAATGTAAGTATATATTAAAGGGGAGAGACACGTAAGAAAGAGTTACGTTGGAACATAAATGGATATCTACTGAATTGTACATTTGGAAGAATAGAGTCCATGAGGGTTACGTAGTAAGTTGGAAAAACCCTTCAAATTAAAGTTAGAAACGAACCATTATACTTGATAAATAATAATGGGAAAATAAGGATAAATGTTGTGAATGTGGGTTATTGGATAAACCTAAATTGATATAATAAAAGTGGTATATTTTTATGATTGTGTATGCATATATTATATACTTGTGAAAATCATGCCCGTGCTACTTGCTATCCCTGAGGTTACCGCGCTGGGACGATCTTATCTCGTGTGCCTTATGGAGGATATTGACTCGTACCCTAGAAGATAGGAATCCTAGGTACAGGCTATCAAATCGGTAGTCACGGTCCTAAGAGACGTGAGGGTATGTACTGACCTCTTGGACTTGGAAACTATGCTTCGCCTCAAAATTAATTGTGTATGTATTTATACAGTTCGAGAGTGATTCCGAACTTGTATTACCTTTAGTACGATTGATACGGGTATTGGATAGCAGAGTATGCCCGCACCATAGTTTTTATGTGGGGTGTTGTTATGATATATATATTATACGAGTAGTTAATATATATATGAAATTCTGAAATCTGGAACTGCCTACTATGATTTGATATGTAGGACATGGTTGATGACTCAAATTATAAATAATTGTTTTGAGAAAGTATAATATGACACTGGGAAACTTTATTGATTAATAAAGTTAAAAGGAGAACCTTGGTTACAAATTGAAATCTTACGTTTTAAATACTTGTGTTGTTCAGTTGTAAATCCTGCGAATAACCTAAGATTAGTTAAATCATTGGGGAAAGATAGTGTGGTATATGACGAGATAGACCATTGGGAAGGTTAGTGAAATAGGTGTGCACATTAGAAGAGAGGTGAGAATTTCTCAAGAGAGTGTCACACTAATATGTTGTTGCATTAGCCTGTAATAAATTTAAATACTTGCTAAACGAATTTTTAAATCATATACACTATCGGGCTCTGACCCGTTTCTATTTCCTTTTCTCTCTTGTATATATATGTATGTATTATAGGTGCCCAGCCACAGGGGCGTCTTACTTAGGATCCTTTGGAATGAACGTGCTACAGCTTAGGTGGGAGTTGCAGGCTTGTTGTTTAGACGATTTCATCCATTTGATTCTACTCCTAGTTCAGTTTTATCCAGCAGGGGCATGTGTCGCCCTCTTTCTATTATTTAGTTGGTATTGTCAGAAATTGAAATGTTTACTTTCAGTACCTTTATTTCGGGATTTATTACTGTCAGGATGTTTTCCTTTAGTGTTGTAAATGTTGGGATTTATTATTGACGATTAAATTCGTGTATGTTCAATTCTATTTTTGTTCTTAATGTGTGACTCTTTAGATGTTAATGGTTTAAGGTTTTATAACCGGATTTAATAAAATGAGAATAATGTTAAAAATGGTTTTGACACTTAGCTTAATTATTTAGGGTGTTTAAATTGGAAAAGTATTTTTACGACAGTGATGCTAAGAATGAACCAATTGTTCACCTTGATTTTAATTTAATAAAGGAGTGATCGCCCGGTATTTAATTAGGCGGACTGTCACACTCACCCACCAGTCGACATAAAACTAGGTTATGTTTTATGATGGATGTTACTATCACCCACTCCCCATCTACATATTAGATAATTTCGCATAACTTTTTATAATCCTCGTCCCTTATGTTATGCCTTAGATGTGCATTGTTAATGCCTTCAGTATTGAAGTAGATGATGTCCTGGACATTCATAACTATAATAAAAAATTTCAGTAACGTAGCATTATAAAGAAGTTACGAAATTAAAATTGCTATATTAATCCTAAAGTTCCGCATAGGAATAATAAACTTGATGCTCACTCTATATTGATGGTAAAAAAAAGTAAGATTTGAAGTGATATTGATCTGAATGAAGCAGTGTAAATAAGGAATATGATAATATAACTAAAATTTAGAAACATCATGTTTAGATGGTTTAAGGTTGTGGATAGTTTCTAAAATAAGATAACCCATAATTACCTGTTAAAGGGGCTTAGGGTTAATAGCAAATATAGATAGCAATCATCCAAAACCTTTGGAGATAAAGTAACAATAATCACAATAACATTTTTTATCCAAAATCATAAGAGCAAAATCCATATTATAAGAAAAATTAGGCACTCAATACCCTGAGTCCTATAGGCTAAATAACACTGTGGTGTGTATAATGGTAGTTTATTCCACGATTATACTGTATGCTATATGAAAATAGGTTCAATGAAATCAGATTAAATTGAAATCATTAGTTCAAAATAAACAAAGTGTTTTTAAAATCAAATCAAGTTAACGTATTGTGAACTACACAAATGAGAATAAGATATTTGAGGCTATCACATAGTATTACGAACAATTGGCGTAATCAAGGTAATTGCATGAAATTTTAACGAAAGAGATTTTACCTACTTGTATAATGTCTTTGGTTTTTAATTTGACTTGTCTTGTTAAGGCTGAGAACCGAGATTGTCTAAAATTTAGAAAGGGAATAGGTAAGGCATTTTTGTTTAGAATTAATACTATAAAGAATTTTTTTTTGCATAATGAAAATAACTCCAGGGTTTATTTTTAATTTTCTATTTTGTTTAATTGGTTAGGTTTCTAAGTACATTTAAAAATGGGTGTAATAGACATTTTTTCCCTAATATCATCATAAACCTATATATGAAGTTTAAGGTTAAAATTCATAAGTTGGAAAAGTTCAGGGGTTTATATGCTAACTAACTTTCATAATGTACCATTTCTAAGGTTTCTATAAAAATGATTTTTGGTTGACCAAATACTGTAATGTAATGTACCATTTTGACCAGAAAATTAGAATAAAATATTATAATAAAATTTTAGAATTTTTTTATTTATCAAGCACCCTCACGCGATTCTATTTACTTCACTCGTGCTCGAGTTGATCGCTTCATCTTCAATCTCTCAGTTATTGACTTTAGGGTTTCAAACTTTGACCATTGATTATATCTTGTATAGAATACCTTTTTAACTCATTCAAATGTCATTCTTATTGATTTTTCAGGAGGAATTCAAATAAAATTTTATGGATTGAGGTTGACAGTAGACTCATATCGAGTTTGTGTAAAAGGTTCAAATTTTGACTTAATATTTGTGGTGTTTTGGGTAAATTAAAACTACGACTTATACATGGTTTTGTTTCTGGGTGATTTTAGAACAAAAAGATTTTGATTTGGGGTTTTAATTCATAGTTTAGAAGGAGAATTTTAACTCTAAAAATTTTCAAGGGTATCTACACTATACTACAATCAAATTGACTATTGCACCTAGGTTCGTAAGAACCAATGATCAAACTTTCCCACCTGGAAACTGATTCAGGGTCAGGAACACAAAATCCACCATTGAAGCTCAAACTTTAATGGAGTTTTCTAATTTTTTATTAGTTCAGTGCCAAACTAAAGTGAATTCTTACATATAAAGGTTAAAAATAATCCTAGTAAGTGCAGAAATATAATGAAATCAAGAAAACTAAATTTGATACATAAATCTTTAAGATAACAAAACTTCCAAATTTCGAGCTTGAATTTTGTATGGTAATTGGGTACATTTTTACAGTGGTAATCAGAGCCTTTTATTGGGTTAAAGATGTGGAGTTGGTGGGTTGTTTCAGGGGTGGATTCCATGTGGTTTCATATGGTTTTCTATGTTCTAAGGTCTAGGTAGCCTCCTAGGTATCTTAAAAATAAGTAAGGCACTTTGTGTAATAATTTTGGTTTAAGTATTAGGTCCTCAGGTAGTTTAAGATTAAGTATATAATCCTTTTTCTATATTTTTTAAAGTTTATGGGATTAAAATGAAATTTTAAAAACTTGTAAAGGTATAGCACGGTACTTGTAGTACTGTTTATGTTTATAGGTTGTGTGTATAAACAAGTTTAGGGTTTGGAATTGGTTTATAGGCGTAAACAACGTTCTAAAATTTCTAGGCTTACCTTTTAAATTAATATAAATTAAGGGTCTTCTAAGTTATTTTTCGGTTCGTTGGTATATAGTTGGATAATAAATAAAACTATTACTTTTAATCGTTCACGTATCGGTATAAGATATTTCTAATTTCTTATCAGTGAGCAGTCGCGGTTCCTACACATAAGTAAACTAGCGATATAATAGTCTATTCGTATGTTCATATTAATACAGGAAGGCTCATTAATTCGGTTGAGCATTGGGCATCCAAAATTCTCATAAATAAACCATCAACATATCATTCACATCTATGTTTTGTTATAACATTTTTTTTAAATAGATAGATTGTCCCTCACTTCGTGAGTTTTTCTAATACAATTGTGTTAATCATAAAACACAAAGTAAATATGAGAAATTGTATAAATACATTTAACTAAAAAACAAACTTTAAAAGATGAAGTAATTATAAAATAAATTAACATGCACTATGACAAAAACTAAAAATGGTCACGATATGCTGGTAAAAGTTTTGGACTGTGGTCAAGGTCTAAAACTAGGACCAAGTTTGAAACCTCAATTAGGGGTGATCTACACCGCCAGTTGGTCACGTGTTATTGTGACCCTCATGGATGTGGTTTACATCTGTTACCCAACCAAGACCCTAATGGTTATGAAATAGCGCTAGGATGGTCGCGTAATGGGTCAAAGTTTTTGACCGTGACCAAAGACAAAAGACCATGACCATTTAGTGTATAATGTCATTAAGGTTCACAACTATGACCCAATGTCATGACAACCCTTGAAATCAAAATCGTCATAGAATCAGGGTCATTATTGGTGATCGTGACCCGTTGTCGATGATTTTTTATGCTCACTATCCAGAACCTTGACCAAGTTGACAAAACTGTGAACATTCTAATTAATTCAAATTTTCCATGATCCATGATGTCTCGGACGAAGTTAAAACACATCGTGCATCTATTGAATGAGATCTCTTCAGTGATGAGTCGCATGTCAGGCCAGACAAAAGAACATACTAATATGAAAGATGACATGCCAACTCTTAAGATGGGCATGAGCTATGTTACCAATACCTTGGGAAAACTGACAAATGAAATCAAGGGATTATGGAAATATCTTAGTTAATAAGAAGGCGAATATTAGTTCATGCCATAAGGGTTTACCTATTCTCTACCTCATGATTTCCCATCCTAAATGCTTCATCCAACATTCCCCTCTCAACCACCTATTCCCCCCTCTTTTCGAGCATCATCATCGCCCATGAACAATGACTATGCCGAGGAGTATTATAAGAGGGATTTGTTCAATACTGTGATCATTGGCACATGCATTGTCATTTCTACGACTCCGAGAACACTTCTGCATAGTCACTCTTTGAAAATAGGCGAGGTTAAGTTATTAGTGGATATAATCTACCCGAGTTGTGAATAGGTACCCATGCATGTTGACCTCTTTGGTGAGTGGTCTCCACTTACGGAGTATAAGAGGGAATATATATATCCTAGATAATTTATTTGTTAGTGAAGATCATGCAATGAATAGCATTTTATTTTGCACTTATTTCACTCACATTTTGTAATATCCTTTATGTTTTACTAGTCACATAAATGCTATTTTACAAATTTTACTATTATTATTCCATTTGTAGTTTGTTTATTATACTTCTATCCCTAATACAACTCTTTTATTATCATATATACATTCACATTTATTTTTATAAATTATAAACCCCCAAAAGGGGGCTTATACTACAATTACCAATTTAGAGCATTCTCATAATTTCTACAGTTTCAACACATTTTACATCTATTTTTATTAATCAAAAGAGACATCCTAGTTTTGGATTATAGCTTAGGCCCCAACCTTGTTCATCTTATGAACTATGTGGACTTTGATGCCATTTTTGGCTAAATAGGTGTCCCAAAGTCATTTGGGATTCAAGTCCTTTCTTACCATTTGGAACATTTGGAAATATTTACAGGTCTAGTTGAGAAATGAACACTTTTAACATTTCACATATACTTCGGGGAAGGAACACTTTGAAGATTTTAATGATTATTTGTGTTGGATTAATTTAGTTAATTTGATGGCTTAATAATTTTTGTATTATTGCTTTTTGATTAAAGTATTAGTTCTTTCTATAATGGAATTGTATACAAGCTTGAAAACATGCACATAATTTTCTTTTAATGAAAATAAATAAAAGTTAATTTTTTAAATTAATTCATTATTGGTGATGGTCTAAGACCCTGACCATATCTATGAAAAGATTTTAATGGGTTAGAAGTTGGTCAGGGTCAGGAACTACGACCACTATACATGTGGTCACAAGTGGGGGTCACGGTTCTAGATTGTTACCAACTAATGAAATTTCCTATTAGGTTATCATGGTAAAAAATTATGACCATTTAACCTATATTCATGGTAAATGGTCACAGTTGGAGACTGTGACTAGCGAAAAATAGTCACGGTTAGGGTCATGGTTTATGACCGTCACCACTTGTTTTGGTCCGTATCCGTGACCATTCCCCAAATATTAGGATTATAAAAGAGATCGTGACCCTATACTTTGGGAACTATTTTGGATCACGACCCCCAAAAATGGTTACCCTTAAAATTTTCATGCTCAAGAATCGCAATTTGAGTAATTGCTCACGATTCAAAACCGTGAACATTTCCACGTTTTGGCGTAGTGTAAGACAAGGTTATAATTATTTTTAATTTCATGGGATATGTAATTATTTGGAAAAATTTCTTGGGATTGACATTTAAATGTGAAATGTTTTTAGCCTCAAATATCTTTGAATAATCATGCATCGAAAATAAAATCAATAACTGGGTTTAAAGATTAAACATATGGTTTCAACAATCCATGCAATAGCAAATCTTGTTTTGATTTATAGGAGGAGACGAAGGTGGATGTCGATGAAATCCTTGTAGCCATTCATGATATCCAAAAACCTTGATTAAAACTTACGTACGCTAGGATCTTCTAGTGTATCATCCTTCATATAGTCAAGTAGGTGGATGGACACCTTTTTCGATGAAAACCCTTAATTGTGAGTGAGATAATGATATGTATTTCTAGAACTACTAAGAAAAACCTTAAAAGTTTTTTGTCTTTCCCCTCTTAGGCCTTAATGATGAATAATAAATAGTTGAAACACATTCCCATCCCTTTATATACAAGTACAAAAGGTGGCTTGGGCTTAAGTTGGTTTCTTGAGAATATAGGCATGACTACTTGGGTATATGGACTACCCCAGGTACCAAGACAAATAATTAAATTAGCTCCAAATAAATAATCAGAGATCCCAAATTACATTTATCCTAATTTATTTTCTTTCTTTATTTATTTAATCATAAATTAACTCCATCAAATAATCACGATTGCACTCCAATTTAGTTATCTCATAAATCACTCAGATATAATGAGGACTTATTTACATGTTGAGTATGACACATAATATGATTCCCCACATTAAGTGTTTGATACTCGTTTGGTCAAATCAATTTACTTATAATTCGATATAACCAACATTTATTCAATTTCATTGATTCTCAGACTTACAATTGTGCTACTCCACCTGGAATATAAAAGAATCCACCGGCTAGGTTTAGTTGATGGAAAAACATATAAGTTTATCAAGAGGGTATCACAATCCACAGTACCCCCTAAACGTGGATTTCCTTGAATTATGATATCATACGTGCAATTGTTACACAATATGAGCGGATTATTAGACCGAACATTAAATCAGATCCCATCCATAGCAATCAAGGTGAAATTTGCGCATGCATTCCACTCCTCATAATTATGGGGATTAAGAATCTATAAACCCTTTAAAAAAGGTGTTAGATTAGATGAGTCTAATCAATAAAAGCCTTAGACTCAAATCTCACGAGTGGTAGTGTTCAATACCTTCCTAGGATGTACCAATGACAATCCTCTATTGGACTACCAAACAAGTTCTCAAACCATCAAAGAAGTTTCCACAGTTTGAGATATATCTGACACCCTGATTAATTAAATATCGGATGATAAGTTCTTTATTACTTTAAACATAATATCCAGTTGGAATCAGTCGTAGCATCACTGTCGAAATTGTTTATTAATTACTGGCCACCTAGTATTTAAAAAAACCAGATGTCAATTTTTTATTTTTTTATTTTATTGTAATAAAACATGCAAGAAGTTAAAAGATTAACTAAACATTCACAATCCAATAAAAGATCATGGGAATCAAAATGACGTAAGGAAATAAACTGAGTTTGGAGTAATCACTTCCAGAATAAATCCTAATACAGTAATCCGAAATGAAATAAATCCAACAACTAAAATATAAATGACTGTCTAAAAACTGTTATCTCTAAATAAGAATAGGCAACCTTCCCTAACTGAACTGAATCTCATTGAATGTATCAAAGAGGAATGTGGAGGAGTCTAATACTGAGGTCTTGTAACTTCCACAATAGCTACCGCACGTTAACTGAATGAATCTCCTATCCTTGGTGTCCTTATGGATGGGTGCCTAAATGGTTTTTACAAAATAAAAATAGATTTAACAAAAAATGGGTCAGAGCTCGAGTTGAAAATATTTTAAAAACAACAAGTATTTGTACGCATAATTACCAGATAATTATATATATGTTAGTCATGTGCTCTCACTTGACATTCTCACCCCTCAACTATTGTGCACACAGAACACACATATATTACCCCTCCTAGTGATGCTACCCCACCTAACTAGATTAGAACAACTTCCCATCATGCCAAACTAACCTCCTTTACCAACTCGTATAATTGAAATATTCATTATTTAGTTTCTCATATTTTATTACTTAATTTTAGTGTTTCATTAATCTATTAAGTTCTGACACACTTAAAACACTTTTGGCATTATCATTTGGTTCTACTAAATAACATAGTAGCATAAACATGGGAGTATAATATTGACATTTCACTACTATAATATATATACTATTATCGCACCCCACATAGGCGAAACTAACGGTGCGCACATACTCTGCTATAAATTTTCGGTACCTCACGTACATAATAAGGACTATCGACTCCGAATCTCTCAAGAATTGTAATAAATAAATTCACACATAAATTGGAGGCGAACATGGACAATGGTGTAATGGGTCACGCACGTACCTACGCACCCATATAACCAAAACTTATCCACTCACAGATAAGTCCTCCTTAGATCCCATGCTATGAGGTACCAAACTATAATCCCCCTTGAAGGGCTCCTCAAGACAAGACTGTATCCTTCAAGACCTCCCGATAATAAAAAGTATGGTAGGTATGTCATCTACATAAAAATCCATATAATAGGTATTTACACAACATTAGTATTTATAGGTTCAATATCGGTATACACACAACCCATATAACTCATCTTATACGTTGGGATTATATTTCGAATATCAAACGTAATTTAATTAATGTAATTAATCACGTTGCATAATTTCAAGTATCTTTCCTATCCGGAAAGATTTCGTAGTCACCCCTTTGTTACATAGGTTATTTCGGTACTATAGGTTCCCCCCTATTGTTGATACTAACCCCAAGTCGTCACTCAATCGAATTAAACCCCAATTCATCAAATCTCCAATAATCTCTCTTATTTTAACACTTGTCAATCCCCCTTTCGATACCATACGTAATGATACTTTCCGGACATTAAATACAACCCTACTGACCTTCCCTAAGATCCATTATATTCAATTAGTCAACATCAAGGGTTATTAAGTGTTAGGGTTGGATCAAAATAAAAAAGGGAAACAAATCACCAATTTCAGAGGAGTCGATCGATCTGTTCGACCGATTGACATTCTTGAGTTGATCGATCGATCGTACAGATATTGGCCCGATTTTTACAATTTAAGGCTACAAGTTTCATCAACTAAAATTCTCAATAACCTTCTTAAATCATTCCCAAACTCCAAAACAAAGATACTAAAGCTTAAATTAACACAGATAGACAATTTTCAATGTACACGAATTATTTAAACATCAAGATTCATTGGCTTTTCAATTTGATTCTAATTTAACCCCCAAGAACCCTAACTATGGTTTTTCTTCAAGAACATGATTAAAAATCTTAATCCTCTATATGATTATTCTCAGAGTAAGTCAAATTTCATTTTTCTACAACAATACTTCAATCATAATCATGATTTTTTACCCAAAATAGGATTTAATCCAAAATTATCCTCTACATGCATGTAAATTAAATTCTTAATCATATTTTACTAACATGGACAATTTATCTGACTTAATTTAAGCAATAATAATACTTGTCTGATGTATGAAGGTCTGAACCATTTGTGAGGAAGGGTCTGGTTGTAATCCTCTATTTCCGATGTACGTGTTAGTGGTGACTATGGTGAAAACTGGTGTTTTTGTCCTTTGGAACTCTTAGGAACACCTCTCCTCTTCCTCCTATGACTCCTCTGCAAAATGGTAACTTCTAACCCTAGGAGAGTAAGCTTAGAAATTGATAAAGACCTCTAAATTTCTTGGGTTTAATTACCTTAAAAATAGAAATATCTAACACACCTTCCCAGGATGCCCGTTTGGCATAAAACTGGTCTGGGACCGAAATTAAACCCTCGGGTATACTTTCATCACTATCTCATTCCTTCTGAACACTTTGGCGCACTCAAAATGATCACATAGGTGACTTATAAATAAATTACTTTTTATTTCATTAAATTACATCCTGACAAGATTGACACATGAGCCCCAAATTAAGTTCCATAATTGTCGTATTATTCGCTTCCGACAATTAAATCATAATTACATATTACTTTACTCACTAAGTAATATTCAACATAATTTGCATCGTTAAGTACTAACTCTCATCGCGCTAGTAATTATTTAATTAAATTAGAATTAATTATAAATAATTTCCCATTTTTTTAAATCAATTAATCCCACAATTGAAAATCATTAAAAATACGGGGTCTTACATTCTTCCCCCTACCAACAGAATTTCGTCCCGAAATTCGAAAAAATAAGGTATACCTGGTAAGAATAACTCTGGATACTTTTCGTGCATCTCATCCTCGCGCTTCCAGGTAGACTAATTGGCATTGTGATGCCGCCACTGAAGATGCACTAACGACACTACCTTTGACCTCAGTTTCATCTTTCTATAGTCCAGGATAGCAACTGGCCCCTCCTCATAAGACCTATCAGGCTATAAATCAATATCCTCTAAAGTAATATGAGTGTTGGCCAACTCATCCCGAAGATATCTCCTCAGCGAAGAAATATGGAACACCTAATGAATCCTATGCAAGTGCTCCGGTAACCCAAGTCTGTAAGCCACCTACCCAATCCGCTAAATAATAGGGAATGGCCCTACATACTTCGGTGAAAACTTCCCTTTCTTCCCAAATTGAATTATCCACTTCATAGGAGATACTCGTAATAACACCTAATCCCCCACACTGAACTCCCTGAAGAATCTCTTAGCATCAACGCAGCTCTTATGTCTATTCTGAGCAACCCGAATACAGATTCGAATAACCTCAATCTTAGCCGAGGTGTACTGTAACACCTCTGTCCCAAGTAACTTGTTGTCCCCCACCTCAAGCCAACACGATGGAGAAAGATAAGGTCTACCATACAACGCCTCAAATGAAACCATGCCAATAGTAAACTGGTAGGAGTTATTATAAGCAAACTCCACCTGTGAAAGGTACTTCTTCCAACCCCCTCCAAAATCAAGGATACACATCCACAACATAGCCTCTAATATCTAATTCGTCTTCTCAGTCTGCCCATATGTCTATGGGTGATATTCCGAACTCAATCGTAACTCCGTACACATGGCCTCCTAGGAGCTCTCCCAAAATCTCGACATGAAAATCTTATCCCAGTCGGACACAATATCAAGGGGAACCCCATGAAGTCTCACTATCTCGGCAATGAAATCTGAGCGTACTACCTTGCAGTATAATCGATTTGGACTGGCAGAAAATATGTTACCTTGGTCAGTCGATCCACAATAACCCATATGGAATCGTGACCATTCTGCAATGTAGGCAGCCATGTGATGAAATCCATGGAAATGCTCTCCTATTTCCACATAGTGATATCTAATGGTTGTAGGATCCCTCTCGATCTATGATGGTCGACTTTGACCAGATGACAAGTGGAACATTTCGAAACAAATTTGGTGATGTCCTTCTTCACTTCACTCCACTAGTACTGTTGCCTCATATCCTGGTACATCTTATGCCCTCCGAGATGTACCGTAAACTATGAACTGTGCGACTCTGCCATCACCGCATGTCGTAAATCCTCCCCCTTTAGAATAACTAATCTCCCATTAAAGCGTAAGCCCCAATCTGAGCTCACTGAAAAAGAATCGGCCCCCTTGGCTAGAAGTTGATAATCTGATCCTTACAGAAGGAATCTGCTACTTGAGCCTGTATCACCCTAGTAACTATTATGGGTGTAACCGTCACCACTGACATGAATAAGCGAGAAGCTGCATCCTGATGTCCCAGTTCCTTCCATTTCGCCTTCCACACCTCGTCCACCTCACCTACTATGCTACGGCTCAACGCATTTGCTACCAAGTTAACCCTTCCCAGGTGATAATGGATATCGAACTGATAGTCCTTCATAAATTCAATCCACCTCCGCTGACGCATATTTAACTCCCACTGTGTGAACAGATACTGCAGTGACTTGTGATCGGTGAACAAGCAAAACTTCTCCCCATAGAGGTAAGGTCTCCATACCCGAAGTGGAAACACAACTGCCACTAACTCCAAGTCATGGATGGGGTAACTCCGCTCGTGGGACTTAAGATTATGGGAAGCATAAGCTATAGCCTTTTCCTCCTGCTGAAGCACACCCCCAAGTCCTAGTAAGGACGCATCAGTATAAACTAGGTATTCCACCCCCAGCCTTGGTAGTGCTAGAACTGGTGCTGAAGTTAGCTTGTCCTTCAGCTCATGAAAAGCTAACTGGCAGGCATCATCCTATATAAATGTCACCCCTTTGCAATTCAAATTAGTCAACGGACCCTCTATCTTCGAGAATCTCCGAATAAATCTCATGTAGTATCCGTCCAGCCCCAAGAAACTACGTATCTATGTCGATATTATGGGCAGTCCCCATTCCCTCACCGCTAACACCTTCCTTGGATATATTGATATCCCTTCTTCAGAAATAATGTGCCCCAAAAACTAAACCTCTCTCACCAAAAAACCACACTTCTCATATTTCGCATACAACTCGTGCTCACGTAGTTTTCGTAAAACCAATCTCAAATGCTCGGCATGCTCCTCCTCAGTTTGGGAATAAATGAGGATGTCATCTATGAAGACAATAAAAAATTATCTAATAACTCTCTGAACACCCTCTTCGTCAAATCCATAAACAAGTCCGGTGCACTGGTTAGCATAACCTTGAATTCGTAGGATCCATATCTCGTCAAGAAGGAATTATTAGGCATATCCTTCTCTCTAATACTGAACTGATGGTATCCCGACCTGAAGTCTATCTTTGAGAAGTAGGAAGCACCCCTAAACTGGTCAAATAGGTCATCGATTTAGGTAAATGAATACTTATTCTGTATCATGACCTTATTTAACTCTCGGTAGTAAACACATAACCATAACGACCCATCTCTCTTCTTCACGAATAGTATGGGAGCACCCCAAGGCGAAGTAATCCTACGGACAAAGCCCTGACCCACTAACTAATCGATCTAATTTCGTAACTGCCTCATCTGTGCCAAAGCCATACGGTAAGGTGCACAGGCTATCGGCCTAGTGCCTGGCATCAAATCTATCACAAACTCTATCTCCCTGATGGGAGGTAGCCCTGGTATGTCCTGACATACATCAGCGAACTCACGAATAACCGGAATTAAATCAAGTGGTATCATCACACCCTTAGAGGTCTCCTCCTTTATATAATATAAATTGGTGGACGAACCTCCCTCTGGACGAGGCATCGCCACCAAAATCATTACCTGACCCAGTACGATAAACATAATATTACGACTATAGTAGTCAATCATGGCCCTATACGTAACTAGCCAATCCATCCCGAAAATAACGTCATACACATGCATATCTAAGATAAGCATATCGACCGATAAAATCAATCTCCCAATCTCTATGCCAACTCCCCGACATATAAAGAATATCAGTGTCCCATAGCCTAGCACTAGATGTACACTAGTAATTGTGCTTTTGTCGTGTCTAATAACCTCATAGCGCGTGCATAACTAGTGTCAATGAAACTGTGTGAAGCCCCCGTGTAAATTAATATCCTCCCCAAAGTCCCCTGGATAGAAAATATATCCCTAACTGCGGGTGGAGCCTGGGGAACCGCGATCTGGTTAACATTGTAGAGACGCCTATACTGTAGTTGTCCCTGCTAGACTGGAACTGCTAGAATGGCTGGTAAGGCTAGCATCTGTGGTGGTACTGGGAGGGAGGTTGGTAATATCGATCGATGGGGATCCTGTCTAGCACGCTACTACGGTTGCAGGCCCTTTCCCTTCTCAGGATACTCCTATTTCTTGTGGACAATATTGCCACAAATTACGCATTTACCCATAAAGTTCCCCCCTCTCTACCCCTACTGTCCTTGGCCCTGATGGCCGTTACCACCCCTCCCTTGTCTCTATTGTCCTTGTTGAAAGCACTATTGAACCTGCCTAAAACCTCCATGTCCCTGCCTATAATCACCTGATTTGAACCTCTTAGCAAAGTTCCCCTGATGGAAACTCTGCTGACCCTGTCGCTGCTGACCCTGGGCTGATTGTGCCCCACTGGCACCATTGTTTCCTGTCCTACTCTGCTGTCTGGACTCCTCCACTCATTTTTTTCCCTTCAGATGGAAGCGATGATCCTGGAAGTGTAGTAGGGAAACATTAAGCACATCAATATATGTAGCCAACAAAATATTTTCCAACAGGTGCTGGAAAATCCTCCAAGTCAAGCCGTCCATAAACATCCGAATTTTCTTCCCCTCCATATGTACCTCATCTGGCACTATATTAAGAAAATTCATGAACTCTTCCTCGTATTCTACAACGGTCTTCCCTTCCTAGGTGAGGTTCAGTAACTTTTGCCTCATTTTATTCTGAACGGTGGAGGGGAAATATTTACAGTCGAATTGCACCCAGATGTCCTAGATAGTCATGTTGTCTCTCTCCTCAGCAGTGGTAATAGACTCCCACCATTGCAGTGCCGCTCCCAATAGATTAAAAGTAGCTAGTATCTACCTCTGAACCTCAGTGCACTCGTTTATCCTCAAGTTCCATGGGATGTCCTTCTTCCATTGGCTCTTTACCAAAACATCGGAACTCCCTGCCAACTCCATAGGATCTGCCTTCTGGAAGGCATCTTTGAATTTCTCCCAAGTAGAAGGGAACGCGTGAACTTGTGGTAGGGCTACCGATGGTGCCTGGGGTGGGACCTGCTATACCACGGCTAAATATCTCAAACAAGAGATAATCTTTATAAGTACATAGTAAATATATCAAATAGATGAAGACGTAAAATGAGTAATTAATGAATACAACAGTCCTAAATATAGGGCTCTAAATCAAAGAAAGAGATGCTGGAAGCGTAATAAGATGCACAGATCCTAAGGACTCTAGAACCTGATGCTCTGATACCACCTATAACACCCCTCTTAATTAAATATCGGGTGATAAGTCCTTTATTACGTTAAAACAAAATATCCAGTTAAAATCTGTCTTAGCATCATTTTCGAAAACTTTTATTAATTACTAACTTCCTAGTATTTAAAAAAAATCATATACAAATTTATATTTATTTAATTTTATTCTAATAAAGCATGTAAAAAGTTAAAAGATTAACTAAACATTCACCATCCAATAACAACTCATAGGAATCAAAATGACATAATGAAATAAACTGACTCTGGAGTAAACACTTCCAGAATAAAATCCAAATACAGTAATCTGAAATGAAATAAATCCAACAACTAAAATTTAAATGACTGTCTAAAAACTTCTATCTATAAATAAGAATAAGCAACAATCCCTAACTGAAACGAATGTCGCTGAATGAATCAAAGATGAATGTGGAGGCATCTAATACCGAGGTCATGTAACTTCCATAGCACCTACATCACGTTAACTGAATGAATCTCCTACGCACGGTGTCCCTGTGGCTGGGCACCTAAAAGGTTTTTACTAAAATAGAATAGATTTGACAGAAAACGGGTCAGAGCTCGAGTTGAAAATATTTTAAAAATAGCAAGCATGTAATGAATAAATGCCAATAATTATATAAATTTTAGTCGCATGCTCTCACTTGATATTCTCACCCCTCAACTATTGTGCACACCTAATGCATAGATACTACCCCTCCAAGTTATGCTACCCCGCCTAACTAGATTATAACAACTACTCATCATGCCAAACTAACCTCCTTCTCACCCTCGTATAATTGAAATATTAATTATTTAGTTTCTCATATTTTGTTACATAATTTCACTGTCGCATTAATCTATTAAGTTTTGACACACTTGATATACTTTTTTCATCATCATTTAGTTATACTGAACAACACAGTAGCATAAACGCGGGAGTATTTATATTTAAATTTCACTACTATAATATATATAATATTACCTCACCCCACATAGGAGAAAATAACGGTGCGCACATACTCTTCTATCTATAACAACCCGCTTAAAATAATAACGGGTGGCCATCCCTATACTACCTTAAATCAGGAATCTAAGATGGCTCAGTCTCAGCACCAACACTATACAATAACATATAAGGCTAACTACCCGAAATCAAATAAGCGAGATTCTAAAATTAAATAAAACAAGCAACGAACAACACCAACAATATAGATATCTAGCAAAGTTAAACTATACACAAGTACCATGATAAAAGAAATTCTAGAATAAAATGAAACGAGTACACACAAAGAAAATAAATCCAAATAAGCTGTCGGGTCACAGACAGTACAACATCCATAAAGAAGGAACATAAAATTCTACAATTATCTCTTGGGTATAAACCCTATATACAAAGTGAGTCCTATCTAGATGTACAAAGAGATAGGAAGTGACTACAATTTAAATCCTGCAACAGTCCGCAACTGTTACGGCTCCCAAGACTCTGGATAGAAAAGCATCCAGTATCCATGCGGTGGGACACCTGTAGTAATATACATACATATAGCAAAAAGAAATATAAACGGGTCAGAGCTCAAGGTGTAAAAGTGTTTAGCAAGTGTGTATACCGTGAATAATAAATATAAATGCACTTATTTCATAATTTAAAGTGGAGTCGCACTCTCGTGAAACCCCAACTCACCTCTCATCTAATAGCGCGCACCTATTCGCGTCCTGGAATCTTAATTAAGTTACCCCACCCATAAGGACAACCTACCATACAATAGGCACGACCTATACTTGCAAGACCTGCCATTCGAACATAACCCAAGAATCCTTCCCATTCTAATCTCACTTAAATATATATACATATATATGCCATATTAGGCTTTATTGATTCCAATTTAGAACTTAATTAGTTATCCGTCTCATTACTTCACATATTAACATTTAGCTTCAAATTAAGAGTTCATTCTTTAAATAACATGCACATATTTTAATAAGGACAAAACTTCTCTCTACTCTCAACATTGAACTGCATTTCGTGCGTGGGGCGTCTCGCAAAGCGAAATCCAAACAAGGAACCTCCTTGATACACTACTCCTTGACAATGTCGATCGTAGGGATCCATTATGTCCTCCACACAAATAATACTACTACAAATTAGATTGCTATCTATGAGCAACCTCAAAATCTCAAAAAATATCCTTGGGTTGATGTAACCGAAATGGTCCTTAAGTGCGATACATCAACCCCCAACAATCTAGTACACCATAATCACCCAAGATGTACACAATAGAAATTTCATATCCTTTTTAACCTATAGGATATATATATATATATATATATAACCATTCATTCCCATAGCCAAGTGTACATAACACATATAATGTACAATTTCCATACACATAATATAACCGGCTATAGAATGCCAACATACTGCACCATGCTATCATCTTCCTAGGCATCACTCATATTCCATACTGGGGACAACCGGTGGGACTAAATATCACCCACTTCGTGGACAACACACACGCACGACGTCCGGGAAGCGGTCCTAGTTCCTAACCGACAATGAGACAAAATATTCCCACCACGTCTCATCCCAAAAAAATGCATATCGTATAATAACACAATGCATGACTATGACCTGAGGAATATCCACACTCTGCTCCTCGAGTCAGGGTGCTCACCCTCATCACGCAACTTCCCAATGATAGAATGTGCGGGGTATGCTTCACAATACAAGTATATATATATCATTCACATACACCATATATATACATCCAATTGATCCCATCATATAATTAAACCATCACATACGATTTAGATATTCACACCATGAGTATATACATATATACAAATCCATACCTATATATATATATATATATATATATATATATATGTACCCTCTCTCATGCGTAAGTATGAAATTTATAAACTCGGCTATACGTGTATATAATCATCTTTATACTAGACGTCGTCCCGAACGTATTTAATTTAATTCCTTATATAAATACGATCCCTTATTTGAGGTATATTCATCCCTTTCTCCTATGATATAAATAATCTTCCAACATAAATATATCTCCAACATTAAGGTTATCACCCAAAGTTTAGTGTAGGAAACCATCACTACACATCTCATCTATATTCGAAAGTACATCGATATCTCTAGTAATAATCTCGACCATTGGTATACACATAACTAATAGTCTACGAACCTCAAGCTTAACTTAAATTCAATTTATGATCCCATCAATTATTGGAATCCCCTTTGTAAATCACACAGCCCTATATAACAACTATCCCGACTACAGATTTACACACGCTATTCTAGTTGGTAGTGTGATCCCATCGCTCTCAATTCTGACTACGGTTCAATCAGTCTTGTGAATCTCCTAAACTAACACCTTTCTGATTTATTCCTTGAATTTATCATTACTAAGGTTATGTGACCACTCTTTCTCATTGGTCCCCAAATTGTATCTTAACAGAATCTTATCTCTATAAGGATTCGACATGAATATCGGCCTAAAGTTTCACAACATACACTCGCAACTCTCTCTAAGAGATCCTAACCTTACACATATCTAAACTCACTTTTGATCTATAATTAGGATTCCCATCCCCAATGAGTTTTCCCACTATCTCTATACACTACTCCAATATATATATATATTCCTCAAACTACTTCGATAAGTCCATGTGATCTTAATCATGCGAGAGATTTCAAATAAACCCCAAAACATGCCTCTTGCATCATCTAGGAAAGTCTCTTATCAATAAACCCACTCAAAAAGGGGTAGAAGTCATTCAATAAAAACTCCACAAAACAACCCTGTTTCTGAATCGATTCGGTCTCAAGGGCGAATCGATTCGCTCCAACGGTGAATCGATTCGGTCCAAAGGACTTGGGAGAATGTCCCAAGATGAATCGATTCGCCTTGGGTCCGAATCGATTCGGCGATTCGGTCACACAGACCTGGGACTCTGCAACATTCCGAATCGATTCGAAAGGAGGCCGAATCGATTCGGCCTATTCAGCAGGCTACGAAATGGTCATTTTTCTACAAAACCTAAATTTCCAAAATCCCAAATTAACAATTTCTAACCAAGAATTTATAACCCGACCATGTTTCCAACATCAAAACACATCCTATATTTCACCTCATCAATTTATACCCCTTAAACCCATGTGTAAACATCAATTTCAAGATTGAACCCAAAATCTAGGTTTTGATAAATATACCCAAAATCTAATTATTTTATCCACAAATTATGAAATGAAATACACAAATAAAATATTTAGCAAGATTAAACACTTGCCTCGAATTCGTAGAGGTTGAATCGTACTCGTGATCGCGATTGGGCCAGAAATCTCCAAGTTTCCCCTCTCTCTCTCTCTCTCTCTCTCTCTCTCTCTCTTCTTATTCCTTTTTCTCTTCTTTATTTCTTCCTTTCTCTTTCTCTCTTTCTCTCAAATGAGAATGCTTGATCCGTAAGCCTCTTAAACCTTTAAAACAATAATCCCAATTTTAAATGTTAATACACACTTTAAATGACTCGTTTACTCCAATTCGAGTCAAACTGACTTAAAAATATTTTGCAACCAAAATAAAACCCAATGACAGTCATTTCAACTATCTCAACCCATCTGGAATCAATGGCACATTCAGAATTATCATTCGAAATACTTTATAACGTCCTCAATTTTTGGACTTCAATTTCCAAATTTTAAAATTCTCTAATTTAAATAAATTTTATTTCTCCCAAAAATTTGATTTCTCGGTCCCAAAATCATGGGGTGTTACATACTTCCCTCCTTACAAAAATTTCGTCCTCGAAATTTAGGTTATGCCTAGGACTTCAATATCATCTAGTCCTTACATCTACCCTCAAGATCACTATACCTATCTCTCCCAGTTCTCACATCGAACCGTACAGACTTTTAAAATTTAAAGTAGCTACCCAGGGCGCCCATACACACTGTACCCGAGCTCAACTCATAAAAACATAACCAGACTCCACTAGCCTCAAATCGTAATATAAATCTCAACAAATATATCTATAGCAACATATTAAGTATATATATATATATATATATATATATATATATATATATATATATATATATATATATATATATATAAGTTTGAAATTCCCAATGGTTGAACTCTTCTCAATTCCTGACATAAGCTACATTCATGCGGGGGAGGTCTCGTAAGAGATATCCAAACAAGGAACCCTCCCAATACACTACTGTATAGCTATGTCAGGGATTGAGATCAGTTGAACTAGGGTTAAGGTTTTATAAGAGATTTTTGAATTATAAATATTTCTCGAAGGCCTATATAACAATACAATATAAAATAATTCCATGTCTTTTGACACGCCAAACAAGCACCTTATGCTTTCGACACAAGGTCCCAGCAAACACAATACTATAACTAATACATAGCTCTCAAAACTAGCATAACCATGAGTTAAATTCTCCGTTCAAAATAAATCTACTAAACTTTGAACCTCCTCAGTTATACAAATCCCTTACATCACATCAAAGTATTTCTGCAAGATAAGTCCTTCCCTCATCGGAACACTACAATTACATACCCTAACCTATCCATAAGACAATGGCCTTATAACCACTATTCAACAAACCTTGACATTCCGCACTTACGGAATTCAATAGCAAAACTCTCTACTATTTCTTCATGAGATGGTCTATTATCTCAAAAGATGACATACAAAGGCCGTACTTGATCACTCCTTCCTCTAAGGAAATTTTTTACACCCTAGGGGTGGAGCGGCTAACCACTCATTATACCTTACGCGCGGCGTTCCTGATACCGCATAAAGCATGACTTAAACCCAAAGAACGGCATTCTACCTTATACTTCCATAATCCTTTTGTTTCACTTCATTCCTAAGTCCCTCTATTCCTTCCAGGTCAAGCCCTCCTTCCTAAGGCCTAACTTTCCTTAAAGAAACATCCTCATGAAAATCCATCCTAACCATCCTGAAGGACAAGGCGCTATTGCGACTTCCGACAACTCCTTCATTCATACCCAACGAACCCAAGTCTCCAAACTTCTTACTCCCTCTTCACGAAGGTGATACTCTAGACAATGGGACAACGTCACACACCTCGCCTCGGTAAAGATCACCAACACCAGGTTTCCTAACAATTCTTTACTAATTCCTCAATATAAACCTCCCACGGGCTTCACTACTCACTTATCCCCAGTACTTACCTTATTGATCACACCATTCTACTTCTCACTCGACCACCGTCAGATCACTGTGAATCATAGCTAGAAATCTCCTCCTTACCTCCACCTGAATCACGGAAGAAAATACCTCTAGTCAAAGCATACCCAAAATATGTTATGGGTATTGCACCTACATCTCTCATTTTGACTCTTCCTAACCGACTGATTTGTGGCGACGTCCGAGACGAAAGAAACTGTATCGGGACATCGTTCAAATGAGTACACCTCGCAGAAGAAGATAAACTTAGGGAACACAACAATCCTAATAGTAGGGTTCTATATAAAGAACGCCAATGGAAGAGCGCAGAAAACCCGAACAGATCCTAAAGACACTAGAACCTGATGCTCTAAAACAATATGTAACAACCCGCTTAAAATAATAACGGGTGGCCATACCTATACTACCTTAAATCAGGAATCTCAGATGGCTCAGTCTCAGAACCAACACTATACAATAACATATAAGGCTAACTACCCAAAATCAAATAAGCGAGTTGCCCAAATTAAATAAAACAGGCAACGAAAAACACCAACAATATAGATATCTAGCAAAGTTAAACTATACACAAGTACCATGATAAAAGAAATGCGAGAATAAAATAAAACGAGTACACAAAAAGAAAATAAACCCAAATAAGCTGTCGGGTCACAGACAGTACAACATATATAAAGAAGGAACATAAAATGCTACAATTATCTCTTGGGTATAAACCCGATATACAAAGTGAGTCCTATCTAGATGTATAAAGAGATAGGAAGTGACTACAATTTAAATCCAGCAACAGTCCGCACCTATTATCTGGTATCCATTCGGTGGGACACCTGTAGTAATATACATACATATAGCAAAAAGAAATATAAATGGGTCAGAGCCTAAGGTGTAAACGTGTTTAGCAAGTGTGTTAACCGTGCATAATAAATAAAAATGCACTTTCATAATTTAAAGTGGAGTCGTACTCTCGTGAAACCACAACTCACCTCTCATGTAATAGTGCTCACCTATTCGCGTCCTCGAATCTTAATTAAGTTACCCCACCCATAAGGACAACCTACCATACAATAGGCACGGCCTATACCCCCAAGACCTGCCATTCTAACATAACCCAAGAATCCTTCCCATTCTAATCTCACTTAAATATATATACACATATATGCCATATTAGGCTTTATTGATTCCAATTTAGAACTTAATTAGTTATCCGTCTCATTACTTCACATATTAACATTTAGCTTGAAATTAAGATTTCATTCTTTAAATAACATGCACATATTTTAATAAGGACAAAACTTCTCTGTACTCTCAACATTGCACTGCATTTCGTGCGTGGGGCGTCTCGCAAAGCGAAATCCAAATAAGGAACCCCCCCGATACACTACTCCTTGACAATGTCGATCGTAGGGATCCATTATGTCATCCACACAAATACTACTACTACAACTTAGACTACTATCCAAGAGCAACCTCAAAATCTCAAATAATATCCTTGGGTTGATGTAACTGAAATGGTCCTTAAGTGGGATACATCAACCCCCAACAATCTAGTACACCATAATCACCCAAGATGTAAACAATAGAAATTTCATATCCTTTTTCACCTATAGGATATATATATATATATATATATATATATATATATATATAACCATTCATTCCCATAGCCAAGTGTACATAACACATATAATGTACAATTTCCATACACATAATATAACCGGCTATAGAATGCCAAGATACTGCACCATGCTATCATCTTCCAGGGCATCACTCATATTCCATCCTGGGGACAACCTGTGGGACTAAATGTCACCCACTTCGTGGCCAACACACACACACGACATCCGGGAAGCGATCATAGTTCCTAACCGATAATGAGACGAAACATTCCCACCACGTCTCATCCCAAAAAAATGCATATCGCATAATAACACAATGGACGACTATGACCTGGGGAATATCCACACTCTACTCCTCGAGCCAGGGTGCTCACCCTCATCGCGCAACTTCCCAATGGTAGCATGTGCGGGGTATGCTTCACAATACAGGTATATATATCATTCACATACACAATATATATACATCCATATGATCCCATCATATAATTAAACCATCACATACGGTTTAGATATTCACGCCATGAGTATATAAATATATACAAATCCATACCTATATATATATATATATATATATATATATATATACATACCCTCTCTCATGTGTATGTATGAAATTTATAAACTCGGCTATACGTGTATATAATCCTCTTTATACAAGCCGTCATCCCAAATGTATTTAATTTAATTCCTTATATAAATACGATCCCTCACTTGAGGTATATTCATCCCTTTCTCCTATGATATAAATAATCTTCCAACATAAATATATCTCCAACATTAAGGTTATCACCAAAAGTTTAGTGTAGGAAACCATCACTACACATCTCATCTATATCCGAAAGGACATCGATATCTCTAGTAATAATCTCGACCATTGGTATACACATAACTAATAGTCTACGAACCTCAAGCTTAACTTAAATTCAATTTATGATCCCATCAATTATTGGAATCCCCTTTGTAAATCACACATCCCTATATAACAACTATCCCGACTACAGATTTACACACGCTATTCTAGTTGGTAGTGTGATCCCATCGCTCTCAATTCTGACTACGGTTCAATCACTCTTGTGAATCTCCTAATCTAACACCTTTCTGATTTATTCCTTGAATTTATCATTACTAAGGATATGTGACCACTCTTTCTCATTGGTCCCCAAATTGTATCTTAATAGAATCCTATCTTTATAAGGATTCGACAAGAATATCGGCCTCAAGTTTCACAACATACCCTCGCAACTCTCTCTAAGAGCTCTTAACCTCACATCATATCTAAACTAACTTTTGATCTATAATTAGGATTCCCATCCCCAATGAGGTTTCCCACTATCACTATACACAACTCCAATGCATATTTATATATATGTACATATTCCTCAAACTACTTCAATAAGTCCCCGTGATCTTAATCATGCGAGAGATACTCAAATAAACCCCAAAACATCCCTCTTGCATCATCTAAGAAAGTCTCTTATCAATAAACCCACTCAAAAGGCGGTAGAAATCATTCTAGAAAAACTCGACAAAACAGCCCTGTTTCCGAATCGATTCGTCCTGGCCCGAATCGATTCGATCTCAAGGGCGAATCGATTCTCTCCAACAGCGAATCAATTTGGTCCAAAGGACTTTGGAGACTATCCCAGGCTGAATCGATTCACCTTGGGTCTGAATCAATTCGGTCACACAGACCTGGGACTCTGCAACATTCCGAATCGATTCGGAAGGAGGCCGAATAGATTAGGCCTGTTCAGCAGGCTACGAAATGGTCATTTTTCTACAAAACCTAAATTTCCAAAATCCCAAATTAACAATTTCTAACCAAGAATTTATAACCCGACCATGTTTCCAACATCAAAACACATCCTATATTTCACCTCATCAAATTATACCCCTTAAACCCATGTGTAAACATCAATTTCAAGATTGAACCCAAAATCTAGGTTTTGATAAATATACCCAAAATTTAATTATTTTATCCACAAATTATGAAATGAAATACACAAATGAAATATTTAGCAAGATTAAACACTTACCTCGAATTCGTAGAGGTTGAATCGTCCTCGTGATCGCGATTGGGCCAGAAATCTCCAAGTTTCCTCTCTCTCTCTCTCTCCCTCTCTTCTTATTCCTTTTTCTCTTCTTTCTTTCTTCCTTTCTCTTTCTCTCTTTCTCTCAAATGAGAATGCTTGATCCGTAAGCCTCTTAAACCTTTAAAACAATAATCCCAGTTTTAAATGTTAATACACACATTAAATGACTCATATACTCCAATTCGAGTCAAAGTGACTTAAAAATATTCCGGAACTGAAATAAAATCCAATGACAGTCATTTCGACTATCTCGACCCATACGGAATCAATGGCGCATTCGGAATTATCATTCAGAATACTTTATAACGTCCTCAATTTTTGGACTTCAATTTTCAAATTTTAAAATTCTCCGATTTAAATGAATTTTATTTCTCCCAAAAGTTTAATTTCTCAGTCCAAAAAATCATGGGGTGTTACACTATCAAGTCCCGGTACCTCACGTACATAATAAGGACTGTCGACTCTGAATCTCTCAGGAATCATAATAAATCAAATGACATACAAATTGGAGGTGGACATGGACCACGGTGTAATGGGTCACGCATATACATATGCACCCATATAACCCAAAGTTATCCACTAACAGATAAGTCCTCCTTAGATCCCATGCTATGAGGTACCAATCTACAATCCCCCCCCCCCCCCCAAAGGGCTCCTCAAGACAAGACTGTCCCCTTCAAGACCTCCCGGTAATAGCAAGTATAGTCGGTACATCATACACATAAAAATCTATACAATAGGTATTCACACAGTCTTAGTATTTATAGGTTCAATATCGGTATACACACATCCCATATTACCCGTCTCATTTGTTGGATTTATATCCCGAATATCACACGTAATTTAATTAATGTAATAACTCTCGTTGCATAATTTGAAGTATCTTTCCTATCCCGAAAGATTTCGTAGACACCCCTTTATTCTTTTGGTTATTTTAGTACAATAGGTTTTGCCCTACAACTGGTACTAACCCCAAGTCGTCAGTTAATCAAATTTTTAAGGTGTTTCAATCTTGACCACTATATGTTTAGGGTGAGGGTCCCTCAAATACCCCCTCCATAGTCTTCAGCAAATATAAGGTTGAGGAACCCCCAGGGTCCTTCAATAGCAGAAAATTCATACTGACAAGCCCCCCCCCAAGGGTCCCGACAGAAACTCATATTGAGAATAAACCCCACCCAGGGTCCCGAGAGACACTCATATAGATAAGGAACCCCATCGGGTCCTGGAAGAAACTAATATTGAGAAGCAACCCCACCCAGGGTCCCGACAGAAATTCATATTGAGAAGGAACCCCCCAGGGTCCCAGAAGAAAGTCAAGTCAAGAAGGGACCTCACCTAGGTGGCGGTAGAAGCCCATATTGAAATGAACCCCCCCAGGGTCCCTGCAGAAACTCAAGTCGAGAAGGAACCTCACGTAGGTGGTGGCAGAAGGCCATATTGAGAGGGACCCCCCCCAGGGAAACTCAAGTCAAGAAGGGACCTCACCTAGGTGGCGGAAGAAGCCCATGTTGAAAGGGACTCCCCTAGGGTCCCTACAAAAACTCAAGTTGAAAAGGGACCTCACCAAGGTGGAGGCAGGAGCCCATGTTGAGAGGGACTCTCCCAAGGTCCCTACAGAAACCCAAGTTGAGAAGAAACCTCATCTAGGTGGAGGCAGAAGCCCATGTTGAGAGGGACATCCCCCAAAGTCCTTGCATAAACCCGTTGAGAAGAAACCTCACCTATGTGAAGGCAAAAGCCCATGATGAGTGGGAATTCCCCCAAGGTCCCTACTAAAACTCAAGTTGAAAAGGGACCTCACCAAGGTGGAGGTAGGAGCCCATATTGATAGGGACTCTCACCAGGGTCCCTACAGAAACCCAAGTTGAGAAGAAACCTCATCTAGGTGGCGGTAGAAGCCCATGTTGAGAGGGACTTGCCCAAAGGTCCCTGTAGAAACTCAAGTTGAGAAGGAGCCTTGCCTAGGTGGCAGCAAAAGCCCATGTTGAGAGAGACTCCCCCCAGGGTCCCTGTAGAAGTTAACATTGAGAAGGAACCCCCTAGGGTACCTCATAAGAAAGTGACATTGAGAAGGAACCCCCCAAGGGTTCCTCATCAGCAGAAGTTGACATTGAGAAGGAACCCTTCAAGGGTTCCTCAACAGCAAAAAAATGATATTTGAGAAGGAACCCCCCTAGGGTTCCTCAATAGTAGAAATTCATATTGGAGGAGGGACCCTCAAGGTCATCCCCCCTCAGCTCCCAGAAAACCATGTTAGGATGAGGGGGTGGCTACCATAAGAAATCCTTTATCATGAAAAATCATTCTTGAAAAGTACAGAAGTGATAATACTTATTTTCTTGAGTGGTTGCCTAGTTGATCAAGCAGGGCTCAAGTAGGCTAGTTAGGATCTCTTGGGAGTTTTGTCTTGGAAGTTAAGGGACAAGGTATGTTAAGAAATATCAACCACTTATCACTATAGGATTGAGAGAATAATAGTAGAAAGATCCTTGGGTTGCCTAGTCCTCACACACTTCACAGTAAGACACAACCAGGGCGAGCAGCCAAAGGGTTACTCACAAGAAAATAATTGTATATAAAACGATTTCAAAGGAGAGGGTCCTCTAGGCCCCTCTCAAGAAAAAATAATTTTATAAGGGGGTCCTCATGAGCCCCCTCAAGCTTACAATAATTTTATAGGAGGTGGTCCTTGAGACCCCCCTTAAGTTTACAAAGTTGGTACCAAAAGTTATCGTTTTAAAAGACATTTACAAAATTAGATATTTTGTCTCCATTTGGAGACATATTTGCTTTTTGAATTTGATTTGCACCAGGTGACACCTGTATGAGAGGACATGATGCTGCACATAGGTAGGGACAAATGGTACACTACATACCTTATCCCTCACCAACCCTCTAATTGTTTTTAGCGCCAAAAGTGCCAACCTAGTCCTAGTGCGCAAGTATAAATAGGACCCTTTGTCAAGGTCAAAGATAGACAGAAAAACTCAATTGCAAAGTTACTCTGTCAAAATCACACCAGAGCCTCTCTAGTATTCTCTTCATGCTCTCTCTCTAAGTGCTGAGTGCCTTGTTATTTCACTCCCAACTGACAGCCATTACTTTCACGAGTCCCTCTTGAGAAAAGTTACTATTATTTTTATGAATTTTATCTTTGTTGCAGGGTGCGAGCTCTAGGTTGAGTTCCATTATTACCAGAAGGAGACGGTTTTACCAAAATCTACTTTAGAAGTTCTTGAGAACCTTGCAGACAACGTCCGTTGGAGTGGGTCACGCCTCACCCTTTCTAGTTATTCATAGACCCTAGTCTCACTACCCTCCTTCATTTGGCGACTCCGCTGGGGAGGTATTCTCACTTTCATGGACAAAGAAGGTTTGAACGTGTCTAAGAAGCTCATTTTTTATGACATTCCAACTGGTAATGGAGCCCACAGTGAACATACTACTCGGGAAGAAGTTATGGTGATCGGGGCCAAGGCACTTGTCCCTCAGGGAGGGCAGACCTGCTCATCGATAGCGGCTCCGATGGAAGGTACAAATTTCATAGCGATGTTTTTTAACTTCTTGAAGCAAAACAATGTAGACCTATTGAAGAGTGCGCTTTTGTTCAAATACAACAATTATTTAACTAAACACTGTTTTTCAATTAAATCCTAAAGCATGCATCTAGATGATTTATCAATTAAAATAAATATAGCATGTGACACAACATATCAGGAAAAATCCCCGCAGGGAAAAACCATATTATTTTCACTATAATTTGAAAAGAGAGGTTTACACGGATTATACTGAAAAATAAATGTGACATACGGAAATATCCGTAGGTGTCGGTTCCGATGTCGTCGGCTGGAATCTCCCGCAAGAATTCCAGATGGGCAGCAATGAAGAAGAAATCGGCTTCTCCACAAAATACACCAAAAGTGTTGATGACTTCTTGAAAGTCTTCAAAGTGTGCAAAATGCATCTAGAGAGGTTCTATGATGTGTGTATGTTGTGTGCGATAAATGGGAGAGGAAGAGTACATTAGATAGGAGAGATTGGGGCTCACAAAACACCTTATATAAAACATGGTGGAGACATGGACGGATTATGCTCAAAGTGTTAGGAAAAACAAATGAGTGGGGAAAACATTTTTGGCATTTGGAATCTGCAGCCTACAGGTGACCCGAACCGGTTCGGGGTCCCTGCGAACCGGTTTGCCCCACCGAACCGATTTGAGCTGGGTTCGGGGACAAGGGCTGGCCCAAAGGTTTGAACACTTAGAAAAAATCCTGGATTTCTTAAAGTATTTTTCCCAAAATTCAAAAGTCCATAAATTCTTAATCGGAGCTCTGAATAAGGTGTCGTTTATTACAGTGTCTTCGTTGCGGCAAACTCTTCAACTTTCCAATTGACCGGTCCTCCGGACTATGGCTGTACAATTACGAAAATGCCCTTCAACTTCCATATCAAGCTATATTTCCCTGTTTTGACTTCACTAGTATACCTCTTGTATTTCGGGACTAAAATCATGGAACGTGAATTCTTTGAGGCCGATGTGGGATACTAGTTGGATATGATATATGCTTGAACCCCGTAATTCGGATAGAGGCTGTCATGTGAGATCGTGCCTTATGTAGCGACATCAGACATATAAACATTGATTTGGGGAAAAAGAAGACTTCCTAGATTCTATCCGGACATTTATATAATTATGTCCTTACAAATCTCCCTCTATGTCTATGCCGGAACATACATAAAAAATTCGAATTATGCAAACTTCCCAAAACAAATGACATGAAGTAAAATAGACTTCAACATCTTCAATTAATTAACTCTTCAGAAACGCCCAAAGCTTTTCTCATCAGGATGTGCAATCCAATAAATATCAACATTGTACCTACACACATGAGATAAAAGAAAATACCTGTGACACGCAACAGTTCGAAATATAATGATATGCAACAAACCAAAGATGAATTCAGTTTAAGAAAATCATAGATAAATCAACAAGATTTTCTCCCCCATAATTCATTCTCCCCCTTTTTATGATGTCCCCAAATAGACAGATATGAAAAGCATAAATAAGGAAAAAGTCACACAAAAATGATCTATATTTTTCAATATTTCAATTTTTCAATTTTTGCTCAAAATATACAACAAAGAATAAAAGAATCTTCTATATTTGTACAAAAAGAATTTAAAGAATGTTCTATTTTTGAATTTTTCAAAATTTGTACAAGAATATACAAAAGGAATCACACGGTGAAAAAACACAAAAACAACCAAGTCGATGATAGCGTAAATGTAGGGGTGTGAACACATTCGATAGGTAAATAAACTCAATCAATCATATGTGCATGATGCATACGTGAACTCCTAACGAATGAACATCAAAAGTATCCTTAGGTGTAAAAATTATTGAATTTAGATGAAATTGTCTTATACAAATCAACAAATCAAAGTAAGAGTGATTTCCACACCAATAACATCCAAAACTATTTAGCGCTTTTTCAAGATCTTCAAGGACGTGCAAACCCGTTTAAATTTTCCAACCAAAATCCCTTAGATATATTTTCTTTTTAGAGGTGATAAACTAAATTCTCAAACTTTGAAGAATTGATGGTGAAACCTATTGGCCCATAGTTGGCATGTATTTCTTTTTATTGTCTTTAAATTTTTTGGGCTCTTTTAACCTCTTTGCACCCCGGATAATAAAATTCCTCAATTTTTTAGGTCCATTTTAACGGTGGCTTTTGTGCAAAGGATAGATATTTACCTTTCGCAGCCCCTCCCCGTTGTAAAAAATCACACAGTCTCACCAAAACGATTTTTACATGCACACCAATCTTATCATGTTTTATCACGCTTGATTCGTTTTAAGGACAAGATTGAAGTGAAAACACCCAACCAAGATGTGATAAGACAAGAACAATATTCAAAAAAATCTATGCATGTGTGCAATAAAGGAAATCATGAGTCAAACATGTAGGAAGTAACACTTAATTACATCTTAATGACTCCAAACATTATAAAGCACAAAGATGACAAGATATATTGTCTCAAAACACTATCAAATAGTCACATGAATAAATGGAATGAAATTTGTGACTTGGCAGTCTTATATGCTTATCCATAAAAGGTGCAAAAACAAAAAAATCTTTTTATTCTTTTCCAAAATTTTATAAAAATAAAATCTTTTTGTTATTTTCTAAAAATAAAATCTTTTTGATCTTTTCATTTTTTAAAAAAATAATATAAAAGAAATAATAATACACAGTTTAGCAATAGGAATCATATGATGTAAACATGACAAAGCATTCTATCCTAGACACGGACCATCCCTTCAGTCAACTGTGAAAATCCATAAAGATTTTCTAAGACACTCGAATCTAAGGGCATCTAAAGGTTTTATGAAAATATCAGCTAACTGACGGTCGGTGGGAACGTAACTCAGAGATACGACTTTCTCTTCAATAGGTTGTCAAATAAAGTGATCACGTATCCTGATGTGCTTTGTGCGCGAATGCTGGACTGGATTGCGGGATATGTGTATTGCGCTCGTGTTATCACAGGAATTGGTCATGGTGTCCTGTGAAATCCCATAATCCTCTAGCATCTGTTTCATCCACAAGAGTTGCGTGCAACAACTCCCAGCGGCGTTGTACTCAGCCTCCGTAGTGGACAACGAGATGGATTTTTTCTTCTTGCTCAACCAGGAGACAAGAGAAAATACAAAATAAAAACACCCACCAGAAGTGCTCTTACATCCATCTACATCCCCTGCCCAATCAGCATCTGAATAAGCAGACAAATAGTCATTGGTATCAAGGGAATACCAAATACCATATAGAGAGTCCCACTCACGTATATGATAATATGTTTTAGAGCAAGTAAGTGTGACTCTTTCGGGGACGCCTGATATCGCGCACAGACTCCAACACTAAAGGCTATATCGGGACGACTAGCAGTCAAGTAGAGAAGACTACCTATCATACTCCGATATAAGGTTTGCTCTACGTCCTTACCTGAAGTGTCCTTACTAAGCTTGATAGAAGTACTCATAGGTGTACGAGCATGCTTAGCGGAGTCTAAACCAAATTTATTCACTAGGTATCTAGCATAGTTAGATTGAGAGATGAACATCCCATCCTCTAGCTGACAAACCTGTAGACCAAGGAAGAATGTAAGCTCATCTACCACGCTCATCTCAAACTCACTTTTCATCTCTTTCTTAAAGTGCTGAGCATGCTGGGAGCATGTGGATCCAAAGACTATGTCGTCCACATAGACTTGGGCAACCAAAATAACACCGTCATCTCTCCTGACGAACATCGTCATATCAACTCCCCCTCTCTTGAAGCCACGGGCTAAGAGATAGGAAGTAAGCCTATCGTACCAAGCATGGGGTGCTTGCTTCCAACCATACAAGGCTTTTCTTAGATAGTATACGTGTTCTGGGTGCATGGGGTCTTTAAACCCTTTTGGTTGAACCACATAGACCTCTTACTCTAGAATCCCATTTAAAAAGGCACTCTTGACATCCATCTGATATAACTTGAATCGTAGACGACATGCGATGGCGAGTAGTAAGAGGACGGACTCAAGCCTCGCAACAGGAGAAAATGTCTCCCCAAAGTCTACACCCTCAATCTGTGCGTAGCCTTGAGCGACCAACCTAGCTTTATTTCTGATTATGGTACCATTTTCATCCATTTTATTCTTGAAAATCCACTTGGTACCTATAACATTAGTCTCACTAGGTCGGGGGACTAGTTCTCAGACATTGTTCTTTTTAAACTGAAGCAACTCATCCTGCATAGCAGATATCCAGTGTTCATCTTTGAGTGCTTCTTTGTGATTCTTGGGCTCGATTGTGGATGTGTAGCAAAAATGGCTAACAACATTCTCTAGCTGAGCACGAGTCTTGACCCCTAAGGTGGGATCGCTAACAATGGCAGAAGGATCATGACTCTTTCAAACCCAAGTCGGTGTGTCCCCTAACACAGGAGTAGAGTCCATAGAATGTGGGTGAGGGACTAGTAAATCATTGTCAGAAAGTTCCTCAACCTCACATTGAAGGCTAGAATCAATAAACGTGGACGGTTCGTCATCTTGCACGGTGACATTTATTAACTCCATAACCTTGGAGCTCTTCAGGTTAAAAACTTGATATGCTCTACTTTTTGATGAATATCCAAGCAATATTCCCTCGTCGCTCCGGGAGTCAAACTTTCCAAAGTGCTCTCTATCCCGTAGGATGTAGAATTTACTCCCAAAGACACGGAAATATGTAAGGTTGGGTATCTTGCCAGTCGACAATTCATAAGGCGTTTTAAGTGTGTTTGGATGTAAGTTGATCCTATTAACTGTATGGCATGCATTAGACACTACCTCTACCCAAAATATCCTAGAAACTTTATGACCTAGAAGCATAGATCTAGCCATTTCTTAAATCGTTCTATTCTTTCTCTCAACAATCCCATTTTGCTGAGGAGTTTTCATAGAAGAAAACTCATGTTTGATTCCAAGATTATCATTGTAAAGATCAACCTTTACTTCTTTAAATTATGTGCCATTGTCACTACGTATCCTGTTAATAGTGACACCATGCTGATTTTGCAAGACACGACACTTGGTCGTTAAAAATTCAACAGCATCTGATTTCTCTCTCAGAAAACCAATAATCGAATATCTGGAGAAATCGTCTACCATCACGATAATATACCTCTTACCACCCATACTCTCAGTGCGAGTAGGACCCATAAGATCCATGTGAATTAACTCAAGCACACGGGAGGTGGTAATGGAATGCATCTTTCGGTGGGGACTACGAATTTATTTTCCCATCTGATAGGGTCGACAAACCGTGGAAGTTGGCTTTCCAAGAGATGGTAAGCCACGTACAAGGCCCTTTTTAGCTAAACGTGACAAATCACTTACGTTCACATGACCTAAACGCTGGTGCCATAGATCCATAGGAGTGATCATGGTGCTATTGCAGACAAGTGAGGATGTGGGCAGAATCCCATAACAGTTATCTTCTGTCCTCACCCTTGCACCAAAAGTTTACCAGATTGATTATAGACATTAGACACGTCCCGGACAAACTTTACGGAAAATACATCGTCACACAGCTGGCTTATGACGGTAAGTTTGCCTTTAAACCTTTGACGTACAAAACATTTTCCAGCTTAGGAAATCCTGGTACAACAACTATACCTCGTCCTACAATCCTAGATTTGCTCCCATCTCCAAAGGTGACTCTTTCATCCTTATAATCCTCAAGGTGGGTAAAAATGAGACATCACCTGTCAACCACTATCAAAATACCACTGTGAGGTATTATGCGCTTTGAGAACGACATGAAAAACAAGGGCCTTTACTACTTTCTTAGGCACCCAAGATGTGGTAACCTTTTGTATACCTTTGTTGTTCATTTTAGCTGGGATGCAAGAAGCATTTACTGACGGTAAAGAGATCCGTTGGAATTCCTCCATCAAACTCTGTGATGTGGCAGCTAAAAACTCAACACGCTCTCTAAGATTGGTAAAGTTTTTAGAATGATGTGGTGGAGAATTAGTACGTCTTGTCCGACCCAAACTATAGCAAAACTCCCTGAGGTGCCCATTTCTTTTACAGTAAGTACAAAACAACACAGTATTAGGTGGACCTTGGTTTGTTTTTCTTGGTCGAACTCTCCTACGTGGATTTTGACGATGGCCATATGGAGTCGTAGTAAACTCAGGAATCGGTCCAGGTGCAATTTGGGATGTGGTGGCACCCTCATAACCAATTCCTTGCCTATCACCAAAACCTAAAGCGGGGCCGTGGAGCATCTTTCCCATCTTTCCAGATTTGTCCTTGATTTGTACCTTGACTTCCCGAGCTCTCTCAAGGTCATGAGTAAGCTGGGAAACATGGGCTTCAAGTTTCTTTCGAGTTTCCATGGAGGAATGGAGCTCACTCGTAAGACTAGCCACTTGATTAGTCAAGTCCCCTTTTTCTTTCTCAAGACAATTCTCTCTCTCTCTAAACAGACTCTCTTTATCAATAAAGGCAGTCTCTTTTTCTGTCATGGTAGTGCAGGTGGAGGATTCTTTCTCTCTTGCTTCTTCCAAATCTTCTTTTAAAGCGGTGATCCTAACCACTAGCTCTTTGTTACGCTTTTTGGTTTTAAATGATTCATTATATAATTGAGCGTAGGCGCATTGAAGATTACACTCGCTCTCACTTGCATCATCCTCCCCATCACTCACACCGTTCTCACTGTATAGGAGTCCTTGTGAAGTAGCATCCTCATCGTCGTGAGGAGCACTAGACGCATGACTAGCCATGAATGCGGTGAAGTTACATTCATGCGGTGACTAGTCTCCAGAGTCCACCGACTTGACCTCACTGACGTCACTAAGGGTAGCATTTAGGACAACTTTATTTTTTTCTTTTGCCAGTCTATTCAGTCTAGTGGGACACTCAAAAGCTATATGTCCCTTACCGTCACACTCATAGCATTTCTCACCATCTTTAGGAGGGTATTTAAAACCTTTTTCATTTTTCTTATTTTTCTCAAAAATACTTTTATCTTTGGAAATTTTCATTTTTCTTGAATTTGAGAATTTTCTTGAAATTTTTAGCAAATAAAGCCAAATCATCTAAATCAAAATCACACTCAGAATCTGATGTTTCTATCTCTCTTTTTCTAGATGATTCTACTCTCTTTCTTGTCGAACCCTCACTTTTTCTAGCTTGAGCATTAAGTGCAATACCCTTTTCTTTCGGTTTGAAGGTTTTAGGAAACATATCAATTTCATAAGTTTTTAAGTCTCCTACAAGTTCCTCCAATTTTAGCGTGTTTAAATTTCCTAAAGAATTTAGCATAGTGGCTTTAGGGTTAAAATTCTTAGGAAGAGATATTATAATATTTTTAACAACTCTAGCATTGGGAATGTGTTCACCAAGTTTAAAACTAGTGTTAACAATATCAGATAACCTAGCATAAAATTCAACAAAACATTCAGTCTCAAGCATGGTGATAGTTTCGAATTGAGTTGTTAAATTTTGCAGTTTAGACTATTTTACAGTATTATTTCCTTCATGGGTGAGTTGCAAAATATCCCATGCCTCTTTTGACGTGGAGCACGTCATAATTCGACGTAACATATCAGGAGTGACGGATCCAGAGATAGCACTTAAACCTTTAGAATTAAATGATGACCATTTAAAATCTTCTTCAGTACAATCAGTCACAAATTTTAGATTAGTCACGTTATTAGCAGTGACGGAGGGAGGAGTCCACCCTTTTTCTACTAAAATCCAAACACGTTCATCTATGGCTTTTAAGGAAGATTTCATGCGGGCTTTCCAGTAAGCATAGTTTGACCCGTCAAAAACTGGCATTTTATTATATAATTTCTCCATTGAACACGTTTTTCAAAAATCAATTTTAAAAAAAATTGATATCTTAGAAAGATTTTGCGGAAAATTACACGGTATATTATGTAATTGGCTCTGATACCAATTTGAAGAGTGCGCTTTTGTTCAAATACAACAATTATTTAATTAAACACCGTTTTTCAATTAAATCCTAAAGCATGAATCTAGATGGTTTATCAATTAAAATAAATATAGCATGTAACACAATATATCAGGAAAAATCCCCGCAGGGAAAACCATATTATTTTCACTATAATTTGTAAAGAGTGGCTTACACGGATTATACTGAAAATAAATGTTACATACGAAAATACCCGTAGGTGTCGGTTCCGATGTCGTCACCTGGAATCTCCCGCAAGAATTCCAGATGGGCAGCAATGAAGAAGAAATCATTTTCTCCACAAAATACACCAAAAGTGTTGATGACTTATTGAAAGTCTTCAAAGTGTGAAAAATGCCTCTAGAGAGGTTCTATGATGTGTGTATGTTGTGTGTGATAAATGGGAGAGGAAGAGTACATCATATAGGAGGGATTGGGGCTCATAAAATGCATTTCATAAAACATGGAGGAGACATGGCCGGATTATGCTCAAAGTGTTGGGAAAAGAAAATGAGTGGAGACAACATTTTTGGCATTTGGAATCTGCAGCCTACAGGGGACCTAAACCGGTTCGGGGTGCTGGGTTTGGGGACAAGGGCTAGCCCAAAGGTTTTAACATTTAGAAAAAATCCTTGATTTTTTAAAGTATTTTTCCCAAAATTCAGAAGGTCATAACTTCTTAATCGTAGCTCTGAATAAGGTGTCGTTTCTTCCAGTGTCTTTGCTGTGGAAAACTCTTCAACTTTTCAGTTGACCGGTCCTCCGAACTGTGGATGTACAATTACGAAAATTCCCTTGAACTTCCATATCAAGCCATATTTCCCTGTTTTGACTTCACTAGTATACCTCTTGTATTTCGGGCCTAAAATCATGGAACGTGAATTCTTTGAGGCCGATGTGGGATACCAGTTGGATATGATAAATGATTGAACCCCGTAATTCGGATAGAGGCCGTCATGTGAGATCGTGCCTTATGTAGCGGCAACAGACATATAAACATTGATCTAGGGAAAAAGAAGATTTCCTAGACTCTATCCGGACATTTATATAATTATGTCCTTACACCTATTAAGTTCGGGTCAAGGTTTCGTAACATCAGTTATTTTCCCCTCCGGAGGGGTAGCCACCCCAGTTGCAATTTCAGTAGTGACGATTCCACCACGGAAGGTAGTACCGGAATAATTCATAACACTGCTAAGTCCCATGCGAGGAACCCTCACTGATCTGGATTCCCAATGAGGGACCCCCGATAATACTAGTTCCAAGAAAGGAAACCCTTGTAGTAAGAAGCTTTCGTACGGAACCCCCGATGATGGAAAAAGTTATGGCTGACGAAGAACCCCTCTTGTGGTTGAGGAACCCATCATAACCACCATAGCATCTGGTGATGAACCCCCCTCGCAATCGTTGCCAAGGAACTCATGGTGAAATTAAACCCATACAAGTGACCCCTATGAAAGGAGTCACCCACTATTCCAGTTAGTGGCGAGGAACCCTTAGGGGTCCTCGCACCAAATGACAAACCATTAACAAATATAATCTCTCCCTCCAACTCAAAGACAAATGCCCTTGTAAAAATTACCTCTGACAAGGATCCCTCGCCAACCTACATCGGTTGCAAGGAAGTCACGGGCGATAATGCCGTCAAGGAACCCATGGGCAGTAATGGCACGCGAGGAGCCCAAAGGCTGCGAACCTCTAACATAAACAATGCTACATGATTCCTTAATAAGTGAGGAACTCACCAATATAGTGGGTCGCGAGGCACTTGCGTTTAGCAGCACGCTCCCCATAGCAGCAGTAGTTGGCAAGGGACCCCCATATGTGTTTTCCTTAGTCATGTAACCCCCCATATCTGAAACTTCATTCGGTAAGTAACACACCACGAAAAATGGCAAACGCGAGGACCCCTTTCTAGTAGCAAAGCCTAAGAAAATGATGGGCGAAGAGGAGACCCTATTAACATTGGCAGTCGGTGAGACACCCTCAGGCATGAGGTTGAGGCACGAGGAACTCCTATTAGTGCTGGTAGTTGGCGAAACACCCTCAAATATGTAGTCGGCGGGTGAGGAACCCCTATAAACATTGGCAGCTGGCGAGACAAATGCGCAAGGAACTCCTGCTAGTATTGGAAGTTGGCGAGGGACCCTCAAATATGCACTCGACGGGTGAGGGTTCCCCTGTAATCATGGCAGCATCATCTATTAGCAAGGAACCTAGGTAGTGGGTCCTATTGTTGAAATTCTATGGGGCGAACAACCCCCGATGGAAAACTCAAACGAGGAATATTTAATAGACTCGTTCCTTAATGAAAGACTCCTAGTAGCAATCGTTCCAAGTGAGGAACCCTCGAGAAGCTGGTAGTTCTTGCGAGGAACCACTAGGGTCAACACCTCATGCGTGGAACATGTAGCTTCCCTCACAAAATGCGAGGGACCCCTTGAAATTAGAGCAGTGAGCGAGGAGCCCCCAATTTCAAAAAATTGGTCATGGAATCCTTTATAGTTGAAGCAGTTGGCAAGAGACCCTTTGTGGTCGGGCAACCCTTAGCCATCACCAGAACCTCTGATGAGGAACCCCTTGCAACCACACTAGAAGTTGAGGAATCCTTCACCGTCTTAAAGGCATCAGACGAGGAACCTCTCATAGACAAAAATGTTGTTAAGGAACCTCAATGGCGAGGACCCCCAATGAGAAATGCTTCAAAGTCAAATTGGCGGTCGAGGAACTCTTCGTTACCAGAGCCTCTGACGAGAAACTTTTTCCAAAAACCCCCCAAAATGAGGAACTCGTCATGACAAGCACTTCAGACAAGGAACCCACCTCGACTAATGGTGGACGCGAGGAAACCTTGATGGTTGAGTAACCTCTTATGGTAGAGACAACAGACATGGAACCCATTGGGGTCAACATAAAAAATGAGATACCCCTAAAATGAGAAGCCTCGGATGAGGCTCTCGCGGCTATTAAAACTTCCAGCGAGGAACCCTCTGGTAGTAGCAGCACTTACGAGGAACCCGCCATTGACAACAACACTTATAAGGAGCCCTCTGGTGGGAATATTTTTGCAGTAACGATTATGAAAAGCCCTCAGCGACATAGGGTTCAGATGAGGAACCCTTGAACCATTTAAACTAAAAAAAATAGAAGCAACTGGAATATAGACAGAAACTCCTAGAATCACTCAAACAAAAGGTACACCAGACTTATGTTTTCCCTTTCTTAAATACTATAGTAGAACCTCTACTAGATTGGAAGAGGGTCAATGACATGAAGGTCTTTACCCATTATACTTGGAGGAATATCCATCCTAAGAGAAAAGTATACTGAGCAAAGTTCTTACTAACACAACATATAAATTTTTTACACCAGACCAGTAGGAGGTTATCCTCCTAGTAATAATAATAAAAAAATTCACTACATTTTTTTATTATTATTCCATACAACTTTATAGCCTAGAGAACAAGTCCTAACCTCTGTTCTCAAGAAAAAAATTTGATTGTCCAGTTTTCAGAAAATAGGGAGAAATAGGTCTACCCCCCTCTAAAAGTGTTATTTTTCTAAGACAAAAAGGTTCCTAAGAAAAGTTGGGAATCAGGACCCTACAGACCAAGGGAAATTTTTAGTATAAACAAATAATTATTTCTTTACTTATGATATATGTAAAATTTTATTCAAAGTTCATGGGAAGGAGAAGGGCTAACCTCATCTCCTAGTTACTCCCTAAGAAATGGATGTGCATAACAAAATACCCCACACTCACATGGGGTTGCTCTAAAAAAAAATACCCCAAAGTCACACGGGGTTGCACTAAAAAGTACACCACAATCCCATGGGGCTGCGCTAAAACAATTATAACTTGATCAACTATGTGTAAGTACCCACAACTACAGGGGCAAGTTCAGAATGTTAACTTGCTTAGCCTATAAGCAAGTACCCTGCAGTTAGAGGGGAAACTTCAAAATTTTAACTTCCTCAACTCATATGCAAGTATCCCGCAGCTAGAGGGGTAGCTTCAAAATTTTAACTTGCTCAGTTATATGAAAGTACCCCACAGCTAGAGGGGCGACATCCAAATTTCAAGTACCCCACAGTTAGAAGGGTGGCTTCCAAATCTTAACTTGCTCAGATCATATGCATGTACCCCATAGTTAGAGGGGTGGCTTCAAAATTTTAACTTGCTCAGTTGTATGCAGGTACCCGACAGCTAGAGGGGCATCTGCTAAATTTCAACTTGCTTAGTTATACGTAAGTAACCCACAGTCAGAGGGGTAGCTTCCAAATCTTAACTTGCTAAGATATATGCAAGTACCCCGTAGTTAGATGGGAAACTTCAGAAATGTGACTTGCTCAATTATATGCAAGTACCCCGCAGTTAGAGGGGAAACTTCAAAATTTTAACTTGCTCGGTTATATGCAAGTACCCCGCAGTTGGAGGGGAAACTTCCAAATTTTAACTTTTCAGTTATACGCAAGTACCCCACAGCTAGAGGGGCGCCTTCCAAATTTTAACTTGCTCGGCTATATGCAAGTTAGTACCCTAGGCTCCAAGGGCATAGGAGCTCTTATAGTCTTGAGCAAGTGCCAAGTATAAATATAAGGTACGATAGTTTAGTACCTGAGGGTCCAAAGGCATCAGAGCGCTCACACTATTGAGCAAGTGTCAAGTATACATATAATGTATGACACTTTAGTACCTAAAAACTCCAAGGGCACCAGAGCGCTCATATTCTTGAGCAAGTGCCAAGCATAAATAAAATGTACGACAGTTTAGTATCTCAAGATCCAAGGGCACTGGAGCACTCACAGTCTTGAGAAAGTGCCAAGTATAAATATAAGGTGTGATAGTTTAGTACCTAAGGATCCAAGGGCACCACAACACTCACAGTCTTGAGCAAATGTCAAGTATACATATAAGGTACGGAATTTTAGTACCAAAGGGCTCCAAGGGCACGGGATTGCTCACAATCTTAAACAAGTGCCAAGCATAAATATAAGGTACGAAAGTTTAGTACATCAAGCTCCAAGGGCACCGAAGCGCTCACAGTCTTGAGTAAGTTCCAAGTATACATATAAGTGGCGATAGTTTAGTACCTAAGGCTCCAAGGGCCCCGGAGTGATCACTGTCTTGATCAAGTGCCAAGTATAAATATAAGGTACGATAGTTTAGTATATAAGACTCCAAGGGCACCGGAGAGCTCACAGTCTTGAGCAAGTGCCAAAGTATAAATATAAGGTACGCCAGATTAGTACCTAAGGATCCAAGAGAACCGGAGCGCTCACAGTGTTGAGCAAGTGACAAGTATAAATACAAGGTACGACATTTTAGTACCTCAGGATCCAAGGGCATATGAGCACTCATAATATTGAGCATTTGTAAATTATAAATAAAAGGTACTACAATTTAGAACCTGGGGCTCCAAAGGCATTGGAGCGCTCGTACTATTAATTTGTATTCTGCTCGAGAAGGGTATAATATTGAGAAGTCCTCAATACAGTGAACAAATAGTGAAATATTGATTATGATATTTCGTGGACAAGTCTCTCGACACTACAATACACTTATGCACAAGGGGCTAATATTGAGAAGTCTTCAAGCCAGTGAACAAATAGTGAAATATCCTGGAGTGTGGGGATCCACTTAGAGTGGATCCACCTGCCCAAGATTGTAAGTTTGACAGAAAATAGCCTAGGGCGAGGGGATCCACCTTGAGCGGCCCCTCTTCCTAAACTTGATGCTACAGAAAATGACTCAAGGCGAAGGATCCATTTCGAGTGGCCTCTCTGCCAAGACCAACACATGTAATAGATTGAGGATGGGGAGTCCACCACTAGGGACCCCTCAGTCACTCCAAATAGAACAGTGTAATGATGTAAAGGTATGAAACTTTTGCATTCCGAGATGAAGTGATTATTTTGTACAAAACCCTTTGGTTTACTCAACAAAAAGACTTTTGTACGAGGGGACTAGTGTGTAGGGGTGTCCAACTGCTATTCTAGAATATCCAGGGGAGAGTGATCCCACCTAGAGGGGCTCCTACTGCCCAAGTTAGCAAGAAAATATTGAGAGCAAGAGGGTCCACCCAAGATAGAAGGCCACATACAAAGGCCACATACAAAGGCCAAGGATGAGGGGATCACCGCAATCAACCCCTCTACCCAAGATAGAAGGCCATAGACAAAGGCCAAGGATGAAGGTCTCACCACGAGCAACCCATCTACCCAAGATAAAAGGCCATAAACAAAGGCCAAAGATGAGGGGCTCATCGTGAGCAACCCCTCTACACAAGATAGAAAGGTATAGACAAAGGCTAAGGACGAGGGGATCATCGCGAGCAACCCCTCTACCCAAGATAGAAGGCCATATACAAAGGCCAAGGACGAGGGTCCCACTGCGCACAACCCCTCTACCCAAGATAGAAGGCCACAAAAAAAGGCTAAGGATGATGGGGTTAACATTGAGAACCTCCTCTACCCAAGATAGAAGGCGACAGAAAAAGGCCAAGTAGGAGGGACTCACTATGAGCAACCCCTCTAAACAAGATAGAAGGCCAAAGAATAAGGCCAAGGATGAGGGGCTCATTATGAGTAACCCCTCTAAACAAGATAGAAGGCCACAAAAAAATACAAAGGATGAAGGTCTCACCGCGAGCAACCCCTCTGCCCAAGTTGATACCCAAATAAGGAGGTCCACTATAAGTGGCCTCATCAATAAAACCTGGGATAAAGTGATAGAGCATTTAATGACCCGAGGAGTGATGACGGAACCCCAGGATCCCTCATAATTGAAAATTGAATTTATGGCGCACAAAGCCTTTTGGTCTGCCCAACACAAAGCACTTTTTATGAGGGGCTAAAGTATAAGGGCGTTTCAAGCTTGACCACTATATTTTTAGGGCGAGGGTCCCTCAAATACCCCCTCCATAGTCTTCAGGAAATATAAGGTTGAGGAACCCCCAGGGTCCCTCAACAGTAGAAAATTCATATTGAGAAGGACCCCCGGGGTCCCAGTAGAAACTCAAGTCGAGAAGGGACCTCACCAAAGTGGCGAAAGAAGCCCATATTGAGAAGGACCCCATAGGTTCCCTGTAGAAACTCAAGTCGAGAAGGAACCTCACCTAGGTGGCGGCAGGAGGCCATATTGAGAGGGACCCCCTAGGGTCCCTCAAGAAACTCAAGTCGAGAAGGGACCTCACCTAGGCGGCGACAAAAGCCCATGTTGAGAGGGAATCCCCCCAAGGTCCCGGTAAAAACTCTAGTTGATAAGGGACTTCACCTAGGTGGCGACAGAAGCCCATGTTGACAGGGAATCTCCCTACGGTCCCTGCATAAACCCAAGTTGAGAAGAAACCTCACCTAGGTGGCGGCAGAAGCCCGTGTTGAGAGGGACTTCCCCAAAAGTCCTTGCAGAAACCCAAGTTGAGAAGAAATCTCACCTAGTTGGAGGCAGAAGCCCATGTGGAGAGGGACTTCCCCCAAGGTCCCTGCGGAAACTCAAGTTGAGAAGGAACCTCACCTAGGTGGCGGTAGAAGCCCATATTGAGGGGGAATCCCTCCACGGTCCCTACAGAAACCCAAGTTGAGAAGAAACAACACCTAGGTGGCAGCAGAAGCCCGTGTTGAGAGGGATTTCCCCCAAGGTCCCTACAGAAACTCAATTTGAGAATGAGCCTCACCTAGGTGGCAACATAATCCCATGTTGAGAGGGACTCCCCGCAAGGTTCTTGCAAAAGTTGACATTGGGAAGGAACCCCCTAGGGTCCCTCATAAGAGAGTGACATTGAGAAGGAAACCCCCTAGGGTTCCTCAGCAGCAGAAGTTGACATTCAGAAGGAACCCCTCGAGGGTTCCTCAACAACAAAAAAATGACATTTTAATAGGAACCCCCTAGGGTTCCTCAACAGTAGAAATTCATATTAGAGGAGGGACCCTCAAGGTCCTCCCCCCTTAGCTCCCAGAAAACCAAGTTAGGACGAGGGGGTGGCTACCATAAGCAGCCCCTCATCATAAAAAGTCATTCTTTAAAAGAACAGAAGTGCTAATACTTATTTTCTTGTACATGTTTCATAGTTGAGCAAACAGGGCTCAAGTAGGCTAGTTGGGATCTCTTGGGAGTTTTGTTTTGGCGACTGAGGGACAAGATATGTTGAGAAAGCTCAACCACTCATCACTACAGGATTTGGAGAATAATAGTAGAAAGACCCTAGGGTCGCTCAGTCCTCACACACCTCACATTCAAACACAACCAGGGTGAGTAGCCAAAGGGTTACTAATAAGAAAAGAATTGTTTATAAAATGGTTTTAAAGGATAGGGTTCTCTAGGCCACTCTCAAGAAAAATGATTTTAGAAGGGGGTCCTCAAGACCCCCCTCAAGCTTACAAATATTTTATAGGAGGTGGTCCTTAAAATCCCCCTCAAGTTTACAAAGTTGGTACCAAAAGTTACCGTTTCAAAAGATATTTACCAAATCAGATATTTTGTCTTCATTAGGAGACATATTTTCTTTTTGAATTTTATTTGCACCAGGTGGCACCTATCATAGGGTACAAGCTTCTGCACACATGTAGGTCAAATGGTACACCAAAAGTGCCAACCCAGTCCTAGTGCGCAAGTATAAATAAGACCCTTGGGCAAGGTTAAATATAAATAGAAAAACTCAATTGCAAAGTTACTCTGTCAAAATCACACCAGAGCCTCTCTAGTATTCTCTTCCTGCTCTCTCTCTAAGTGCTGAGTGCCTTGTTCTTTCACTCCCCACTAACAGCCATCACTATCAGGAGTCCCTCTTGAGAAAAGCTACTATTATTGTTGTGAAGTTCATCTTCTTGAAGGGAGTGAACTCTAGATTGAGTTCATTCTTACCAGAAGGAGAAGGTTTTACCAGAAGCTTCTTTAGAAGTTCTTGAGAACCTTGCAGACAGCGTCCATTAGAGTGGGTCACGCCTCACCCTCTCCAATTATTCATAGACCCCAGTCTCACTACCCTCCTACAAACCCCAATTCATCAAATCTCCAATAATCTCTCTTATTTTAACACTCGTAAATCCCCCTTTTCAATCCCATACCTAATGATACTTTTCGAGCCTTAAATACAACCATACTGACCTTCCCTAAGATCCATTATATACAATTAGTCAATCAAGGATTATTAAGAGTTGGGGTTGGATCAAAATAAAAAAGGGAAACAAATCACCAATTTCAGAGGGGTCGATTGATTTAAGAAATGGGTCGATCGATCGATTTGTTAGATTAATCAACATTCTTGAGTCGATCGATGGATCGATGTCCCGATTTCTACAATTTAAGGCTATGGGTTTCATCAACTAAAATTCTCAAAAACGTTCTGAAATCATTCCCAAACTCCAAAACGAAGATGCTAAACCTTAAATTAACACATATAGATCATTTTCAAAGTAGAAGAATCATTTAAACATCAAGATTCATTGTCTTTTCAATTTGATTCTAATTTAATCCTCAAGAAACCTAACTATGGATTTTCTTTAAGAACATGATTAAAAATATTAATCCTCGACATGATTATTCTCAGAGTAAGTTAAATTTTGTTTTTCTACAACAATACTTCAATCCTAATCTTGATTTCTACCCAGAATATTATTTAATCCAAAATTGTCCTTTACATGCATGCAAATTAAATTCTTAATCATATTCTACTAACATGAATAATATATTTGACTTAATTTAAGCAACAACTATACTTGCCTGATGTATGAAGGTCTGATCCATTGGTGACGAAGGGTATGGTTGCAATCCTCTCTTTCCAATCCACGTGATGGTGGTGAAAATGGTGAAAACTAGTGTTTTTGGCCATTGGAACTCCTAGGAACACCTCTCATCTTCCTCATATGACTCTTATATAGAATGATAACTTCTAACCCTAAGAGAGTAAGATTAAAAGATGATAGAGACATCTAATTTTTATGGGTTTAATTACCTAAAAAATAGAAATGTCTAAAATACCCTCTCGGGATGCCGATTTGGCCTAAAACTTCCTCGGGACCCAAACTAAACTCCTCAGTAGACGTTTCTCACTATATCGACCCTTTTCTACACTTTGACGCACTCGAAATGACCATATAGGTGACTTATAAATAAATTATATTTTTTTTCATTAAATTACATCCCAACACGACAGACATGCACGTCCTAAATTAATTCCCATAACTGTCTTATTATTCTCTTACGATAATTAAATCATAATTACATATTACTTTACTCATTAAGTAATATTCAACATAATTTGCATCAATAACTACTAACTGTCATTGTGCTACTAATTATTTCATTTAATCCGAATTAATTATAAAAAATTACTAATTATTTTAAGTCAATTAATCTCATAATTAAAAATCATTAAAAATACGGGGTATTACAATATACTTCTAAGATTGCATCGTAACTGTTACAATGGGATGACAACTCCGTATTTAAGATTTTGAATTATTTTAATACTGCTAATCTCGATCTCCTAGTGATCCACTCGAAGCTGACTCACCAGAATTCCTACTAACCTCTATTGACCAACATGTCTTTAATATATTTAAAAAAAATATAAGTCATTCTCATAAATTCTTATTTCAAAATGAGTTGACATATGTTTACTCAAAAGTAAATGGCATACATGATTTTAAGAATAAAACAATAATCTCCAATTTAGACATAAATCCATGTATCCAACTCTCAACCCATTTACACGACAGTTTGATTCTTATAAGTTGCGAGGAAAACTTTCCAATATAGTCAATTTTTATATAATTGGCATTATTCCGGTCAAAATATTTGAGTCATAGGATAAACTTTGAGTTTATGATGATGAAGACATATCGGTCAAGCTTCAAAGACTATATATGTTGTGGCGTGTTTATCGTGTCATGTTTTTTTCACATATGTCGAGGATCTCACAAGTATGAATGCATATAGTTTATGAGTCCTTAGAATTTTTACTAAGGGTGTTTGTTTTATTTACAAATGTTTGAAAAATAATTTTAAAAAAATATTGTTACTAAGTTTATCTGAAGGAAGAATTTTAAGTTTCTTTGATCTCGTTCAAATGAGATTCCAGTCTCATTCGAACGACTGTCTAACTCGTTCAAAGCATTGATCAAACGAGGTTCGAACGAGAGCGTGTTTCATTAAGTTATTGTGTAGATCCTGTTAAGTGTTGTTTTGGGTGATTATTTTGTTTCCTCTCTTTTGTTTGGTTTCTCGACGGATTCCCATGATAATAAAGTTATTTATAATTCAGATGAGATTAAAAAGCTTCTTGACCATACTGAAAAGTTAAATTTTGTCAATTTGAAGTTTGTAAAAAGAATTTAAATTCTTGAAAAATGAAATAATTATCTTAAATCCTTTGTGGAACATTTGTAAACAGTTCAAAATCGAAAATATTGTTATCGTGAAAATTTTACAGACATGGATTGTGATTTTAAATATTTATATTTGTCAAAAGAGGATAGTGATGATAGAGTCCGAATTTCAGAGAAAGAATTATAGGACTCTAAATTATTTAGGATTTGTTTACATGCCGATGAGGAAAATAATGTTTTGATTACTGATTTTAAGGCACGAGAGAAGACTTTTAGGGATAAGTTTTATCACACTGAGGGGGGAGCGAGATAACCATATAATAATGATTGAAAATATGAAGAAGGAGTCCCTGAAGTGGGAATAGTCAAATCCTTTGCTTGAGTCTAATGTTTTGAAGTTAAAAAATGATTTAAAAGACTCAAGTAGTGATGGTAGTGGATTATATGTTTCCAATGCTTCTGTTGCCAAAGACAAGACCAATGTTTATTTTAGAGGGTCAACCAAATACAAGGACATTAGAAAAGTTCAAACATTACGTAGCATTCCCCGAGTTTACACATGTTTGCATTGTGGTAGAAAAGGTCACCTTAGGTCGTTTTGTTATGATCTTTGAAGAGGTCCTAGGAAGTTGAAACTCTAGTTTTGCTTTGTGATATATGTTTGCTAGTCTTATGACATGTGTAATTTTTGTATTATATTTTTCTTTTATTGAGTTATATTGAAAAAAATACAAAAACATTTTGTTTTGCTAAATTTTTAAAAAATTCAAAAATATTTTCAATTTTTGTGTAGTTTAATTTTACACATTTTGTCTGGCATATTGATGTTTTTGAATCCAATTCACTCAGTACTTTCCATGTGGCTAGGACATTTGGTTATGATTATAGATACATATATGCCTCCGCACACACATGCACGAGCTTATTGGATTTTCACTTCACATGCATATTTGAGCTTTATGATATGTTCTCTCATCAATCTTGTAATCGAAATTTTTTTTTAATATGGGGGATTTGTGCATGTAAGAAACGTTGCCCATGATCATTTATTTTATTAGTTTTTGAGTGTGCACGAGAAAGGGCTACGAAAGGAGCATATCTCCTTTGTTGGAAAGCCACCGTGGGCAAGAGCCCAATAAAAAGATTAAAGGAAATAAAAATAGAAAAATTGCCTAAAGTGGGGCCAACTTAGTTTTGTTAATTGATCTTCGAAAAGCAATGGCTTCAAAATAATTGAGAATAGAAAATTAGGCTTTATTATTTATCTTTTGAGGATGTTTATTTAAATATCAACGGGTTTGCATAATGACTCCTAGTTATACTTATTTTGTCATGACACTATTGATTTGTAGAATTATTAATATTCTAGGCTTTTGTGAATTGTGCTTATTTTTTCATTAAGTTCAATTTATCTTCTCATTTTAGGCTACATCTCAATTTGATAAAGTTTTGCATCCAACTAAAACTTCTTGAACACATCTGAGTGTTTGGGTCATAATTCACTTCTTTTTAGTTCTCACCCCTTCATTCCATTCCACATGTTTAGACGCATCGATATTGTGCTAGTATGTAAAGCTTATGTGTTTTGTGTCATGTTTTGGGGTCGTTTATATCTATATATATGTGTTTGATTTTCATTGATATATTCGACATATATTATATATGATATTGTGTTTTGAGTCTTTGCAGTTTACATTTAGTCTATATTTATCACATGCTTGATCTTTTGGATTACTTGTGCTTGAATTGTCATGTTGCATGTTTGATACACTTTAAACTGTTGCATGATTTATTCCCATGTCCTTTGATTATTATTGGTATCTCATGACCACATATTAGGGGGATATTTGATTTTGGGGGAGTAATTATTTATGATACCTTATTTTATCCACTCCTGAAAAAAGGGGGAGAAATGGTATCTTTCTTTTGCATGATTAGGACATCTTTATCTTAGGGGAAGACGTCTTACCTAGGTTGAGATTGTTTAGACATTGTTAGATGTTTATTCATTTGTGGATTTATACTTGTTATTTTCTCTTTGCATTTTAAGGTGTGTTTAAGTGTGCATGATTATAGGATGTGACAAAGTTTTTCAAGCAAAGTAAAGTTACTCATACTTGTGTGTCTGTCGAGCATCTGTAATTTTTCCTTTTGGTGGTCCGGGAATGAGTCTTTTTAGAGAAATTTACATCCCATAGGATTTTTTTTGGTTTTGTTAAGGAATATCCAAAGGGGGAGATTTGTAAGGATAAATTTCCAACATAGTCCATTTGTATGTAATTGGCATTATTCTGGTCAAAACGTTTGAGTCATAGGATAAACTTTGAGTTTATGATCCCATAAGCCTATGACGTCATTTGATGAAGATGTAGTAGACAAGCTTCAAAGACTGGATATGTCGTGCCGTGTTTACCTTTCCATATTTGTTTTCACATATGCCGAGGATCTCTCAAGTATGAATGCATATAGTTTATGAGCCCTTGAAGTTTTTATTAAGGGTGTTTGTTTTATTTAAAAATGTTTGGAACTTAATTTTTTTGAAAAACTATTTTTTCTGAGTTTATCTGGAGACGCATTTTTAAGTTTCACTGACCTCGTTGAAATGAGATTCCAGTCTCATTCGAACGACTTTCTCACTCGTTTGAAGCATTGATCATAGAACGTTCGAACGAGGTCATACTGTATTGGTTTTTTAGAGGTCGCTAGAAGCGATATTAACTTTGTTCTAGCAAGATCGTGATATCATTAGAACGATAGTGAATTCTTGATCGAATGATCCTATGGCACCTTGAAAATTTTATTTTCCTATTTAAGGCATTTAAGACTGAAATTTTATAAGAATTCTTTTGCAAAAATGATTCCGCTTTTGTTTAGAGTTCCAACTCCCAAAAGTTTCACCCTTTTGTTTACAAGATCCAAGATTCACGATACATATACTTTGAGATCTTGTTTAGGCATATAGTTTGTTTCTACCATCATTAGAAGAACCTATTTTCATTCGGTGGGATCCATACATACTAATTTTAGTTAAAAAGTAAGGGATTTTTTTATTTTGAATCATACACAGTTACTGAGCTGCATCGATGGATACTAAGGTGCACGGGGACTCACGTGTTGTGGATTTGGCATAGGTGTACTCATGCAATGCACTGTGGAGGAGTGGTTAAAGTTAGAAACGCATCAAGGATGGTGGGGGATCGACTCGTTGTGTAAGTCTACTATTTATGCTTTGTAAAACCAAATCATAGTAATTGTCTGGCTGGGTTGTTTGGGTTTTTTACCCTTAGTGGTTTCCTCGTGCATCGGTGTCTTATGGGTTGATTTAATTTATTTTATATGTTATAACATAGATGTATGTTTAGGATAAAAAGATAAAATTTGATAAATCGGTTTTCACAAGAATGGTTTAATTGGGAGAATTTAGTTTAAAAGTTCAATCTTTAAAATTGGAAAAAGTGAAATTAATTGGACTTGTGTTTATTCACACCCTTCGCAATTGATTTTACATAAGTAGGAGAATAACCGAATGTTATCCGATATAGCCTTGGTTATCACCCACGTCGTTTGAACTCTCTAACTAAGTGAAACCTGAACTCAATGTGCCTAACCCTTTTATGGGTTAAAGGTTTTCTCTAACTTACAAGGATACCTCTATGAACCCTAGAAGTATAATACACCATTGGACTTGAAGTAACTTCACCCGAGTTACTTAGGAATTAACCAATACATATATCCTTTTTAGTTGTCTATAAAGTGACAACTTTGGCTTCCCTGGTTGAGTCATCAATCCAAGACTGCTTCACACTCCTCTAACTTAGATCAACCCTCCTTAGGTAAACACATATTTTGAGGAAGAAAAATTAGAATCCTTATCTGATTGAAAAACATAGTCTTTATGACTATTTGATTTAAATATGTCGACCATGCTAAAGGAATAATAAAATTTGGTATAGTACACATTATCATGCATCAGGCTGCTCACCGCCAAAGCCTCAGGAATATTCCTCATTTTTTCCATCTAATCAAATTTCCTAAGACATTGATTCCCAGACACAGTAATTCCATACTTAAAAATAACTCTTTTCATGGGATCCAGATGTTAATCATATTTATAAAGCATTGACACTATTGACTTGGGATAATCCCAGCATCGTTTTCAACCAATTTAGCAAAAACATGATCATAAAGATGTGTATGTATTCTCGTAAGTAGTTTATATCAAATATTCGAATAACCACAGTCCAATGTAAAAGAATATTTCCGCCTCGTTCCCGATTAGGCAAGCATTATCCATAAATTGTACTAGAAATACAAACACATTTCTATCATACTTATAATAAAAGAAAGTACTTTCATGATTTCATCAGAATGAAAAATTTATTACTTGATCAAGACGAATGATCCAAGACCTTAATGTTTGCTTAAATTCATAAATGGATCTTGCAATCTTATATCTATTTACTTTTACTGACTTCTTACTATGTACTTGTCAAGACAATCGTTTAAGAATGCATTCTTGACATTAAGGAAATCTAAATAGACTTTAGCATGCTACCGCGAGAAGGTTTTCTCATATTCAATTCCTATATTTCCAAGATTTTTTTTACAATCTTTTCCTTGAAGGTTTTCAAATTCCCATCAATCTATTTTTTAACTTCTTGTAGGTTAACTTATGACTCGAATCCCATTTGGTACCCATTGTAATAAGTCAAATCAATAACCTTTATATTAGAATGCCTTGTTATAGTTCCTGGGACCTAATTTTTGTTTTCCTGGGATCTCATTGAAATGATCACCCAAAACACAAACCATTTAGTATGACTCATGATGCTCCCACTAGGATGTGACACCACTTGTTATCTAGTTTAAGTGTCATGTGTACCCTGATCATTGGTAGTGTTTTTTTCGGTATAAATTTGTATTTCATCATGCACAAGTAGTTTAGAAACATTGGTAAAAGAATATTCCTTTTATATCGTGTGTGCCCAATTTACACGTGCGCCCACGGTTTATTACATAACCCTCATACAATAACCGACCCTTGATGCAATCATTGTGCTTCTTGTGCTTATGAATATGGTATTTACTGCCTTTATATGCTTTGAAATAACGAACTAAAATACATACATCTATCTTAACTTCAACTTCTTCCCTCGTTCCACATCACGAATACCGAGAACCCCCAAATCCGAACATGCCCTGGAATGACCTTGCGCCAACTGTAATGTTTAAGTTGAGTTTGAAGAGACTGATTAAGAAGAAATTAAAAGACAAATGTATACACCCATCTCTTAAGTAAAAATATTACAGTCTGCAATAAATACTCATGGACCCTATCATTTCCAAATAAGTCGTATTCCTTCCTATTCTCTACACCATTATAAAGTAGAATCCATGGTATAAACTATTAGGATAAAATCCCCACACCTTCGCTAAATGATCCTTAACTATCCCAAGAGGTAAACACCTCTACAATCAGATCATAGAATTTTGGATTAGTTTACCTTTCCATATTCCATCTGAGACTTGCACACTTTGAACTAATCAAAAGATTCGGACTTGTGGTGCACGATATAAACATATCCATACCTTTGAGGGATCATCAATGAAATCGATGAAGCACTCAAAACCTCCTCTTTCACAGATGGATCCTAAATCACATTAATCGAAGTGAACCATTACCAACACATCTTCAGACTTTTAGTTTTGGACCGTGAATCCCCCTTGGGTATTTTACCTTTTCAATGGGATTCAAGACTATAAGTGCATCCACTTATAATGAAGTTGATTGTGCATTTTAAATGAGTCTTCAAATTCCTTGTAGGACAAACTAACCTAAGCGCAAGTGCCAAAATTGTGTTGGGTTGGAGAAAGGAAATTTTCTCTTTAATGATTTGTCTGTAACTTTATTCAATTCAGTATTTAGCAGTAGTGGTAAAACAAACATTATAATGCATAAATTATTTTTCAATGTCCCGAAACAAATAAAAGATATGCAATTTTGATAAAACAATTTTATAAAATTAATCGAATATTAGTTTAAGACCTATTGAGAAAATCGAAACCAACTTTTCTAAAATATGGGTACAATAAACAATTTACCTATATTAATTTTGTGTCTACACCAAAATTCGTAAGAATATCCCATTACTAATACTGCTTCCTTATTATACTTTCCCATAATAAGTAAAATTTATCTTTAAAGTAATTTCTCAGTTACCTAGAACCTCTGCATCAAGTTGTTGTCCTGGTTTATGGTTCCCTGGTCTTTATACTAGGTGACACATGATCGGACCATAAATTATGCAATTAATTTTAAGAGATAAATCATTACCTTGTCATTTTCCTTACAATCCAAGGAAGAACTAAACATGTTGCTATAAAATTTCTAACTACTTATATTGAGAATAGCTCATTATCGGCTATTCCACTGCTACTGAGGAGTATGAACTTTCCTTAGCCCCAAACCATTGTACATGAGATTTAACCTTATCATCCCACTTCTCTTTCAGGAAAGAAGTAAACTTCCTCTCAAACAACCAACACCAATCTTTGGCTACCAATGATCCTTACGCTCGAATTACTAAATGTATTGGATTTATCCACCAAATGTAATCCAAAGAATCATTTGTTCAACCAATGATCAAATACTTATAAGAACATGATTCTTTCTTTAGTGTCATCAACCAACCATGGTTGTCTAAAAATTCCAATCGATCAATTATTTAAAAATAATATGTTCATATAGAACTTTCCCGATGGGGGGACCTAACAAAATTAACACATAATTTAAAAGTATTATCATGTATTTTAACATGTCGTGATTCCTCGATTAAAACCATCCAATGGGGGATCGGAACAAGATAACACAAGGAATCAATAACATCATAATTTTAAAACATGGATTGGAACTGCGGTTTAAATTATTTTCTTATTCCTTTAAGTTCAAAAAATGTTCACTTACGTTTTCGTTCCTTAAAGTTAATTCCAATTAAACCTTTAAGAAATATATTCTGAGAAAATGTTGAATTCATTTTCCAAATATTATAGTCAGGTAATTTTAAAATTAATTTCCACTTAACAAATGGGAATTAATTCGATTAAATTTGAAAGTGGCATCGCTCAATTGCTAATTTTTAAACTTAATCCGTCAGACATCCTACTTATACAATGATGTGAGATTTATTGATGGGTGCTTAAATCACATCACCTAGAACAAGAAAAATTTTCATCTTTTATTATGATATCTAGACACTATTGGTTCCACTCCTAATGACACTGACTCTAATGCAGAGGATATCAAAAGTTGTGTCTAAGTGTATATCATTAGTCCATTCATTAAAATTATACTTAATCGTGTAGAACTTACTAAATGGGAGAAATTAAATCACTCACATTTAATTTCAATAAACTATCACTTAAGAGTTATAAAATTTCCATGATACCGAGATTAAAACGAACAGATGGGGGTCAAATGAAGATGACACGAGGAATTAATTGCATAATAATTTTAAAAAATCAATGGAGACCATGTGGTTTATGTTAAAACCCCTCTCCCACTTAGTATTTTACAACTTGAGGGTTTTAAAAAGACTATTAATTTAATTCTAAATGTACCAATTTAAATCCTTTGTAATTTCCAATTTACTTGTACACATTATTTTACCTAATCTCACTATATTACTATTAAAAAATAAAATAATTTTAAATTAAAATAAACCACGAAGATCAAAATTTTATTTATACCTTAAAATTGATTATACTAATCTAATTCAGTTTATAAAAGAATAAATAAAATGGGTTGTCCAAATAAAATTATGATTTAGGCCGGTCTCAAAATTAAATCCATATTCTCCATAAAAACACGTATTCCTAATTAATCCCATTAGTATACTGTGGGGTATAAACCTAGCGGCCCAAGCCAAGAGGCCCAAATAGTTTGAACCTACCGAAAGTCTAACCCAATACTAAAGCATAAAGATCATTATAAGAGATAACGCTTAAACATAAGATCCATGTGCATGGATCCCAGAGAGATGAGCATGAATCAAGAAACTACCTAATTAACAGAAGGAAAGTGTTCCACACGACTCCATATCTCCCGTATCTATAAATGTAACCCTCACCCCATGGAAAAGGTGACATGTAGTTCTTGTTATTAAATCATAAAAGAGTAATGAGAAAAGATAAACACCCCGTGGACATAGGCCATTGAAGAACCACATAAATCTTTATGATGTGAGGTTATTTACTTTTGGCTCGGCATTAACCACTTAGGATAATCGTTTGTAAATTAATTATTCTCATAATTGGTATTGTCAGTAAGAATCGAGTTCTCCCCCGAAGTCAATTAAAGATGAAAAATAAGTAATGTTTCACCCTCATAGTGCACCCCTTCTAGACAATCAATAAGGTGGACTGCTGCCACACAGAACTAAGTTTGAGATCCACCTAAATAAGAGACAGGGAGCCCCTCACCCATGTTACGCCAAGGAGAGAAACACTCTAAGAAAAGTAATGAGTATCCTAGATCCACTCGGATCTCATGGTAGGACGATGCATATGAACAACGACTCCATCATTAAGAGGAGGCAATACGCCTCCAAATGGAGGAAAACATCATCTCCAATGAAGCCTAGAAAATTAAAGCAGGAGCTCTGCAGAGATAAAAGCAAGCGTCATTTTCAAATGCCTATTCCTTATGAGAGAAAAACATGCAATGAAGGAAGGAGTTTGCATCGCGACCATAAATATTGTGAGCACGAAAGTGGCCTGACAGTGCAGAATCAAGAAGAAGGACATTGTAGACATGATATTTGATGTCTGGTGTGAAAGTAGATGGATCAACACCCTGCCAATTGTAGTTCTAAATCCACTAAAGAACTAACTAGGAGGGCCCTCATCACTCAGATGGAATCACTTTTTAAGGGAAATTGCGAATAAAGTGGCCTCGAAGAAGTTTGCAACCCCAAGGTTCAAACAGTATGACAGAAGGACTGACCCCATTGATCATGTGTGCCAATATAGGAAAGCCATGACCCTGTGGAATCACAATGACTCCCTTATGTGTCGCATATTCCCCCCAACTTGGGGGATGTCGCGCCAAAGAATTAATTATTCGGTTCATTATGAGCAGATCTTATTCGTAGAGAATTATTTATCTCCTCATGATGTGTAAGTAATCCTAAGAGACCTTGCGGTATTATTCCAGGAAGTACTGGGAAACCTATAAAGAAGTTAAAATTTTCTCGAAGTAGGTTTCCATGGAATAATTCAAGATAGGGTTGCCCCACATATCCATGTTGCACTAGTCCCTAACCAAAATGGAGGAAGATACCATTGACGACCTTATGTATTGAATAGAAAATTATGCCAAGGTGGAAGATGTGATCGCCCTCAGCAAAGATGGCAATGGGCCCGTGAAGGTGACCAAAGGGAATGACAAATAAGGCACCCCCAAGAAGGAGAAAGAAACACGATAGAGGTCCAATGAAAGGGGATAAGGATGACCCATAAAAATCTTTTCAACCAATCAATACCATGTTCAAGTAATCAATTTACAAGATCTTGAGTTCGATAAAAGACCAGCAATTTCTCAAGTACCTGTAGATGGAAGCAGGAGATTCAAAAAAAGTAACAATGCACTCAGATGCGCCCACCACAAAGAGAACGGGCATAAAATTGAGAATTATAAAGTCCTAAAATATCATCTAGAATATATAGCCCATGAAATCTTAACAAGTACGTGGAGAACAAAAGTAACAAAGTTGCCTCCAGCACCAACTAAAAATCATACAATGTCTTGGAAGATGAGTTGGGACATGAGTTCACTGTCATTCATGGTGATTCAAGTTAAAAAGTAGATCCAAGGAAACTCATTCCGAAATAATCTTAAGAAAGTCACTTCAGTAGTGGAGGACTTCTAAATTGACACTTCCAAAAGTCTGACAAGCAAGTGCAGGGGCCCAGAAGATATAGACTATAACAAACATATAGTCTTCACAGAAGACCACTTCATTCAGGTTTGGAGCCCACACCAAGATGAGCTAGTAATCACCTTTAGGATTGAAAAATTGGATGTGGATAAGCTACTAGTATATCAAGGAGGCTCTTCTGAATTTATCTACTTCGAGTTGCTTAACAAGATCAAACTATACATGGAAGACTTGAAATAAGAGACCCTCCCTCTCATTGGCTTCGTCCAAAGACAATGCCACACCGTACAAATAGCAACTAAAGTACTAAAGACAAAGGATGGAGGAAATAAGGTTGGACCCCATAGATAAGGTCAAGGAGTAGTAAAAAGAGATAACTTTCGACAAGTCTCAGCTATGAAGGGAATTCTTGATCAACACCAAACTATCCGAACACGAAAGGGAAGATTTGATATCTCTATTAAAGAAGAATCAAGATGTATTTTCCAAGAAGTAATACAGTATTCCTCAGATTGACCCTAAAGTTATTTGTCAAAGGATTCATGTGGATCTCGCTTATCCATCGATCACACACAAGGCTCGTTGAACTGCCCTAGAGAAAGCAAAGGCTGTGAAAATGGAGGTAGGGAAACTTCTAGAGGCAAGGTCCATTAGATAAGTTCAATCCCTAAAATTGATCTCATAATCAGTGGTTGTAAAGAAGAGTAATTAGAGTTAGGGAGTGTGAATAGAATTTATGGACCTCACCAAAGCCTGTCTTAAATACAACTTCCCTATTTCGAAGATCGATCAGTTGGTCGAGGCCATAGCTAGTCATATGCAAATGAGCTTCTTGGATGCATACTTAGGATATGACAAGATATATTTTTTCATCCCTGATAAAGATAAAACATCATTGATAACTACCCTTGGCATGTATTATTATAAGTTCATACCCTTTTCCATTAAAAATGAAGGAGCCACGTACCATCAATTGGTCATAAATATGTTTAATCAACAGTCGGGAGTACGACAAAAGTATGCATTAATCAAATGCCTATCAAAAGCAAGCACAAATACAGCCAACTGGATGATTTGGAAAAACCCTTTAAGATCATCAAGCACTACTACATTAAGCTCAATGTGGCCAAATGATCCTTCGAGGTTCAGTCCTAAAGGTTCCTTGGGTACTTAGTCAGTAAAAGGGTTATTGAGTCTAATCTCAACCAGATAGTAGCGATCAACAACGTTAATGATCATAAGATGCTAAACGAGATGTAAAAGTTAAGAAGGATGTTGGAAACCCTCAATCATTTCATCTTCAAGTCTTTTGAATGATGTCAACCATTCTTTCAGATATTGAAGAAAGAAAAATGAATTATTTGGATTGAGGAATGCTCAAAGTCCCTTGAAGAGATCAAATCCTATATGATAAATACTACTCTATTATTTATTCCCAGTATAGGAGACCATCTTTACCTCTATATAGAGATTTCCGACTATGTAGTCAGTTTGGCCTGAATGCATGAAATGTGAGGACATTAAGCCCCCATTTATAATGTCAAAAAAAATTCTCATTAACATCGAGAAATGCTACCTCCCACTTGAAAAAGTTTCCTACTCTCAGGTCATCACATCGCCCAAGTTAAAACACTAGTTTGAGACCCACTCAATCATAGTCATCACATACTTCCCCTTTAAATTCGTTCTTCAGAAGGTTGAACTATCTGGACAGTGTTTAAATGGTCGATTGAACTTAGGATAATTGATATACATAATCAACCAAGAATGGATATCAAGGGGCAAGTATTGATGGACTTCATAGTTGAATTTATAGGAAAAGGAGAATCCAACGACCGTGGCATAGACGATCAGTTAATGACCCGATAGATTGGTTAGTCTAAAATTAGATCCTATATATATGGTGCATCCAAATCAAAGGGGATCTAGTAGGAATCATACTTATTTCCCCAGAGAATACCATGGTTGAAAAAGGAATTATACATGGATTTGAAGCTTCTAAAAATAAGGTTGAGTATAAAGCTCTCATCGCGAGATTGATCAAGGCTTACCCTATGGGGGAAAACAAACATAACATGTATTGTAATTCAAAGATAATATCCAACCAATTTAGAGGAGACTTCAACTCTAAAGACGAATAAATGTCGACGTACTTGTAGGTGGCTCAAGACTTGATGGACAAATTTGACAAAGTTAGTAGTTAGATATTACCCTAGGGCCTAATAGTCATGTTGATGCCTTAGTAACTTTGGGGTCATTAGTGACCTATGATCTAAGGAGAATAATTAAGGTGGAGTTCCTCACCAATTCTAGCATTGCAAAACCCGTGGTAGCAGAATAAGTCCCTGTTGTGCAAAAAAGTCCTATATGGATGGCTTCTATAATCACTTATCTGCAAGAGGACACCCTACCATTTGACAAGAAGCAAGCCCATCAGGAAAAAAATGCATGCTTTTACCTATCACCTAATGTTAAACTCTACAATATATTTTTCACCGATAAATACCTCCAATGTGACCAAGTTTTATATGAAAATCATGATGAAATTTTCAAAAACCACGTTGGAGGAAGATCTTTGTCTTTTAGGGCGATCAATGAGGGATATTTTTGGTTGAACGTGCCGAAAAATGTGATCTACTACGTGAGCAAGTGTACGAAATGCAAGAAGTTTTCTTTCATGATACATCAACCGACCAACGATTTGAAGTCACTCACTAGTCCATGGACATTCTCTCAATGGGGTTTGTATATAGTAGGTCCGCTACCAATGGAACTAGGAAATCACAAATACCTCTTGGTTGGTACAGATTACTTCACAAAGTGGATAGAAGCAAAGCCATCAAAAAACATCAAAGACACAGACCTAATCAGATTCATATGGAGGAACATCGTGACTGGCTTTATTATATCTAGGGCGATCATCAAAGATAATGGAATGCAATTTAAAAGCAGGCCACAGTAAATTGGTCATAGTAAATTTATCACGGTTATTGTGACCAATTACTTGACCAGGTTTTAAGGTGACCACATATAAGGGATAGTCACGGTCAAGAGCCATGACCCATCATGGCCCAAAATTGTGATCGAGTTGGGACCCATTATAGTGCCAAACTTCCCTCCCCTTTGGTCACAATGGTGGTCACGGTACAAAACCATGACCCATCTGTGACTATTTATAGTGAACCGCGATCACGGTTTAAAAACCTAATCCCAAAACCCTATTTAAAATTATCATGTAAATATGGATATGGTGACCATTTCTTGAGATTTAATTAGTCACCAATGGGGTCACGGTGAGGAATCATGACCATTTTTAACTCTTTAATTGGTCATGGAGGTGGTCAGGGTTTTGGACTGTGACCCCATTTTGGGTATAAATGATAGAAAAACCTCCTTATTTCATTTCACCCTTTTCGTCTATCTCCCTCTCTCTCTCTCTCTCTCTCTCTCTCTCTCTCTCAACAGAGGTACATTTTTTAACTCTCTCTCTCTCCATTTATTTATTTCATTATTTGTGTGTGCAGTCTATGTGTGTGTTTCTCAATATGTGTGTGTGTGTGTGTAATAATTATATATATATATCAAGGGTGTCCAATGTATGTTGTTCAAATTTGATTAATTATTTTTGGGAAATTTCTCCAATTTATTAGGTCTTGTTATGAAATTACTATTGAATTTATGATTAATAACATTTAATGTACTATTTTTTCACACAACTAATTTTTAGCAATATTAGGCCTAGGCTCATACGGAGGTCTCTGCATGATCCTTAATCTATGACTAAGGCTACTGAGGTGGCAGGTGTACAGTATTCACAACGGTGTGTACCCCCCCCCCCCTCTTTGTCATTATGAGGTGGGTTTTGCACATAACGAGGATTAGGTATCGAAGCTTGAGGATTAAGTCTGTTAGGTTATCTTTGGGTGTTTACATTATCAATTAATAAAATATATATAGTTTAGCATAGTCAAAGAAAGTAATTGATTGTCTAGATGTCTCTTCATAACCCTATATTATTTAATTATATATTTTAAGCCTTATAATGGGGGTATTTTTTCATTAAAGATCGTAGTTCTTAAGATTTTGATCCAAGTGGGAAATTTATCCTGTTTGTTCCACTTTGATGGAAAAACGGGTTTATAAGAATCTGGGTGAAAATTGATCTTAGAGTCAGTAATACCTTTGAGATTGTTAGCGTAGGAATCCAATTGTCTTTCAGGATGTCCAACTAGTATTTCTAGATGAATTAATGATGTAATGATAAATAGGAGTCTTGAATGTCACATTTGTAGGTTTGAATGGATATTCACTTGAAAATGTTATGTCAACGAAAAATACCCCACACTGATTTGGTGTTCCTTAGAGGCCAATGAGGGCGGCGACCTAGCCGTAAAGATTATCACCTTTATGAGTCAAAGATTGAAATGGACGAAAAAAATAATATCTAAAAAACCTTTAACTTAGTTAAAAATATTATATATAAACGGCTAAAAAATCACATTTTCAAATATAAAAATCCTTAATATTGTACATAACAAATGTGTGTATGTTTAAGTGTGTGAGTGTGTGTGTATTTTTATGTGTGTGTGTTTCATTATTCTCACATGTTATATATTAAAATATGGACCTATTTATCATTAGAAAGTGTAAATGAAACGCTTGATGTGGACTTCTATATGAAATCTCATGTTCTATAATTATGTTCTTTGAAATTAATCAAGTAGACAATTTAGAAGGAGTATGGGATAAACTTTTGTTAGCTTTTTGGGTTGGTGGTTGTTGTGGCTTGTGTTTAATGATCATGGTTTGATACGGATGATGGATACTTAAAAATATCACTCTATTAATTCTTCATGACAAACCTTTAACTAATGATTTGTCTTAATGGCTACCCTATCTTAATGACTAAATACATGCACACATTTTTTATGCACACAGACTCACATGCACACATATATACATTAAATGATTATAATATACTCACTTGATTAACTTTTTATGGATGTGTTCACTCCTTCCATAAATAGTTATTATTTTGGTGAACACTAATTGGTGGGGACAAACAGTAATTTAGGATTAATTAAATTATAATGACCTTAAATTGCACTTGTTGCGTCTGATTCATCAGACGAAAAAGTATAACTTTTTGAATTAATTTGAAAATTACCTCTACGACTCATATTCACACCCTTCTATATATTTTTTCAGGAAAAAAGAGTTACGGTAGTAATTATTGGAAACAAGAGTGCAAGAAGGTACAATTTGATCGCACTCAAACATCTTTTAATAGTGTGCGCCATATAGAGGGAACTCCTATTTACATGTATGGTAATAGGAAAATTGAACAACTTAATTACCTTACAAATCGTGGAGTTGATTTCTTTCAAGACTACCTATTCGATCGTACTTAGTTTTCCCTTCCAGAATGTTGGGATGAGGCGATAGAGAAAATAGTTCTCCTTTATAATTCCGACAAGGAACTTACGTCGGTGACACTATTAGAAAAGTCTAAAAAAATATACATCATTTGTGGATACAATTCCTTAAAGATATCATTCACCCATATTGTGATATCTCAAGACATGTATATATTAAAACGATCTTGCAAGTAAGTTGAAGTATAAAGGATTCCAATTTAAGTCACGGGATTTATTCGTCAATCATAGACAGGCTTTTCGCCCAGTTGGACGTGTGTAAAATTTCTTAGAATTTTAAAAATTAATACCGATTTGATAGAAATTAGACATATATGTAGTCCTAAACCTTAATTTCTTATATACGTCACTAATTTTTTAATTGTTACAAATGCCAAAGAAAAATGACAGTTATCAACCAAATAACGAGACAGCGCCAACCAGGTTCTCTCATACACTCCAACCTCAATTATCATCTCTTTTGGGTTATTAATATTATACTATGACAGAGATTCTTTCTACTCTACCTCTGAGTCATCAAACTCAAGAAAGCAACACCCCCAACTACTTCTGCAGAGGAATCCCAAGCTAACCCTAAGAAGTGGATTGGGTTTTTTAGCAACATGGCACTCCTAATGAATGAAATCAATGGGTTAGTCCGACTCTAAAGTCAACAATAGGGGTTACCCCACTCAGATTCCTCAAACATTTCACTATCCTCCTCTTAGAACATTCCCCTCTCAAATTCCTCCTGCTAGAACATTTCCCTCCCAAATACCCCCTCCCAAAATATTCCCCTCGCAAATGCCTACACCTGGAACATTTCATGAATCATCGTCATCCACTTACCTTCCTACGCATATGAATAATATTTATTATGATCAAGTCGATGAAAAAGTGGATGTTGAATTATCCTGAGATCGGGAATACATATGGTTGAAAGCCGATGAGGCTAAACCTTTGAATAAAAATTCCAACGAATATCACTCGGTATTGTACGCAATGATCAGTTTTCATAATTTGAAGAGTCAATTTGGTTTGTCGGCCAATAGCATAATCAAAATTTTTAAGTGTGTTAAAGGAATTCTCCCAAATGAGAACACATTACTAGACAATTATCCTAGCATGAAAAAGAGATTAAAGGTTTTGGGTTTAAAGTACAAATCTATTCATACATGCATGTATGATTGCATATTATACTGCAAGAACTATTTTTTTTTAAATTGTCATAAAAAGCTTTTTATGAATCTTTTTTATAGTCAAAATAAATCATAAGTTTGGGTGTCACATCTGATTCGAGTAAAAACTATCAATTTGATATGTAATATCTATGAGTGTTTTTTCGAAGCCATTATTAAACCACCAAAAAACTGTCATATATGATATAAAAACTGACATATATAATATAAAAAGTGTCATGACAAATCAATTTATAAGTTAAAAATTGTCATGTGTGATGTCAAAATCAGTCATAAAAAATATTTATACATATTAAAAACTTTCTTGTAAAATATTTCATATCATGTTGGTTTAATATAAACTATTATTAAAGATCGTATAATGTAAAAAAAATTCAAATTATGGTTGAGAAATAAACCAAAATACAAATCAAAAGGTGTAGATTCATTTATTCCACATTCAATGTTACAATAGATACATTATAACAAACTAAGTTCCTCCATATTAATAATCATACTAAAAACTACACTGAATAAAATTGAGCTAACACATCAACCAAATTTAATTCTTCAAAAAAAACTAAGTGTTCCTCCGTAGTAATAATCACTTCATAGTTTTAGACAACAATGCGTCGAATTCCTCTTCCAACATTCACGATCGTGTTTTCCTACAATGATACTCCTTTTGACATGCCTTACCCCTCCATAAGCTCAAAACGACATATATAAATCTCTAGTGCAACGTAAAACACAACATATATGAATTCGATTTTTTCCCAAGTATGAAGTCGTGTGTAATTCAATTTGAAAAGATTTTCTATATAACACAAATAATTGTAAATAATTTGGACAGAGTTTCCTTTATTTATAGGATTATCCCCCCTATTTAAAAAATAAAAACACACTCCAATTTACCAAACAAATTTAGATATTATTTCATTCACAAAAGGGAAAATCAACCATTAAGGCATTGCTATGTCTGTTGCGTTTCACATAAAAATATCCAAATAAGACTATCCTCACCTTCAGGTAATTGATTCTCACTCCTGGAAATTATTATGAACATCATTGTTGTGAACTTCATTGTTATTAACATTATTGATGTCTTAAACACCAACGTTGTGAACATCATTGTTGTGAACTTCACCTAACTTTGATGATAATGAGGCATTGAGAGAAACTAAAATCAAAGAATATACTTCTTAAATCAATATTATTCTTGAAACAAAAGGAAACAAAAAACATGAAATGTCAGCGACACAGATTACAAATGCCTATCTAGGGTGGCATACTGCTGCTAGTGCATCTCATAGAAGACTGCCTCCGTAAGTAATGGGACAAGTGGATGTCGCATGTCTAACTCATCTCACCTATTTCCTAACTAACTGTGTCGGGATGTCAGGACCCCCAAAGCCCATCCTACCCCCATGGCCTCAGACCAGTCCTTTTTTCTAGTGTTAACACATAAGCATCTATCGTACCTGACTGTATCCATGTACGAGCATCTATCGGACCTGTCTATATCCACACACCAGCTATCACGAAAATCATAGAAAGGGAAAAATCAAATTAACTACGTATACAATTTCTATTTGCACACATCCCTTATCTGAAATTCCATTCCCCACTTTTCCCATCCCATCCCAGTAGCATTTGTCAAGATATCACTTAATATGGATTACAAGCTTTTTGCTGAAGATTTATTTCAATGCCACTGGATATATAAGTAATTTAGCTTATAAATCCACATATGATTCTTTTTCATGTGAACTAGTCAATAAAATCTATGTTCTTTGATATACACAAAATAGAAGATGATGATAAATTCTCTGAATGACACAAAATCCATTAGCTAAAGTCATTAAATATCTACAATGCAATTCAAATAAATAAATCAATACAGATCAGCTACTTTTGTAAACGAACAACATCGTAATTTAATCAAATGTATTACTTCATAAAAAAAATCAAACACGTTGATCTATTTCATTATTCGTAGCAGCTTGTAGGCCTATCAATCGGGCTCTATGAGTCGAGCTTGGGGTTAATCAGGGTCAGCCCGATTTTGATTTACTCGGCTCAAGCTTAAGCTTGGCCCGAATGAGCCTGAGAGTGTTTGGCTCAAGCTCAGCTCACAAAGTATAATGGGCTTCGGGCCCGATTTGAGCAGGCCCGAATTGAATATTCCAATATGTATTAATTTATTTTAATAATAAATATTCACATTTCAGCAATAAAAAACACATTTTAGCAATAAAATTCATATTTTAGCAACAGAATATGAATTTCAGTATTAAAAATTTATATTTCAGCACTAAAAAAACACATTTCATAACTAAAAAAAACATTGCAGCTTTGAAAAAATACATTTCATATCATAGAAAATAAAATAATTTTGTATATATATATATATATATAAATATATATATTTATATATACTATTTCGGGTTGAGCCTAGTTCGGGCTTGAAAGTGCTTCGCTCGCGCTCGGCTCAAATTGAATTCGGGCTTAATATCTCGGCTCAAGCTCGACTTAGCTCAAACTCAATTAAAGCTCAACCCAAATTTAGCGGGCCGAGCGAGCGGGCTTCGAGCCTGCTCGGCTCAATTGATAGGCCTAGCAGCTTTTAGTGACTATAGTATTGTATTTCTGTCTAAAAAAGGATTAGATCGATAAGATGACAAGTGTAAGAACCTAAAATAATTTTCTACGATTTTTGGGATACTTTAAATAATTTCTATGATTTTTTAAACAATTTTTAGAAATTTAAAATTGGTTTTTATAAACGTTGTGGGCTATTGTGTAAATTCCATAAGCTGTTAAATATATGCTTGGGTAGAAATCGAAAGCGCTTGAAAATTATATGGGTACAATTTGTATTTTTAGAAGTTCAAAAACACGCATTTTTTAAGCCATCTTAGCCTTACACGTGTTGATTCCACAACGGCCTGATTTGTGTTTCTACGTTCTCACATACCTATGCTAAACTATGAACCATTTCATCTTTTTAATGAACATCCTGGATGTTATCTGAGATGATCCTCGTAACATATGGATCAACTAATGAGGGTTAACTTTCAAGCGGTGCAACCATAACCCTTGGATTTGCTTCGATCTTTTAAAATCAATCCTCAGCATTGATTTGCCTCAAGGTTCTAGAGCCTTCCATCTCTTTCTATAAATACAAGCCATATGTTATACGTTTGTAATCTTTTGACAACCTCATTTTTTTAGAGAAAAAAGAGAGAAGAGAGAGAAACAAAGAAAATAATAAGACTGAGAATCCAAACCCTAAACTAAACTCCGGAAAAATCTTACCAGAAAACCCATTTTGAGAGTTAGTTAGTTTGGGATTCAAGAAGATCTACTCTCTTCTGTTCTTTATCTCTTTTCCAAGTTAATCACGTTGGTTAAATCTCATTTTCTTCCATAGAACTTTGAGATTTGATCTCTGTGATACATCTCACTTAGATATTGTGTAGTTTTTATTTCTTCTTTCGAGAAATATTATTTTGTTGGTTGTTTTCAAACTGATATGTTATTTTCATTCCCTAAACCAACAAAACCTTTTCCAATTTCAGTTTCTTTGAACATTCAGACTTAAATCTAGTTGAGATCTTGATTGGGAATTTGCACTTTCAAATATTTCACATTTTGTGAAATAAATGTACATATTTTCAAACAAATAGTGCATAGTATCTTGGCTCATGTATATAGAAATATTCCCTCTTGATATGTGAATATTTTAAAGATCCAAAGTCTAATAAGTTTGATTAAACTAATTTTAGAAATATTTGCATATTTTTAACCTGTTTTGCATACTGTTTGTAATTAAGTGTGTGTGAGTTGCGTGCATGTGATTTAGAGAACATCACCACTTACACATTCACACTACCACACTTAAAAGTATTGGTAATGTGATCTTGGACATTTTGAGTCGATGTAAAGCTAGAAGGAGTGGAGTTACAAAGCTGAGAGAACATTAACAACAACAGTGCCTTGGGAGAAGTCAGAAAATCTAGAGGAGTTTGCATATTTCTGAACTTAGAAGTAGGTCTGACTGTTTGTCTTGATTGTTATATAGTTTGTAAACTGTTGCTCTATTTTAGTGGATTTTTACTTTTGAGGTGTAGACACCTCCGTGGATGTTTCCCCAATTGTGGGGTTTTACCACGTTAAAATTTCTCATGTATACTTCCTCTTCCTCTCTTACCTTTCTTAAGGTTGTGTTGTGTTGGTTTAATTTTCTTAAGTTTTTTTTTTCAAAACTGGTAAACCTATACCTTAAATAAGTCATTCATACTATTTTACACATCTTGTGTTTGAAATTTGTTTTAAGAAAAGGGTTTCTTCAACAAACTGTTCAGTGCCATTTAGATATTTTAATCTTGAATTAAACGACTTAAGTGGTACTTTTTCAACTGGTATGAGAGCTTTGGTTTTTTAAAAAGTTCTTTTGATCTTGATTTTCTGAAATTATTTTCTCAAAACAAATTATGGAAGAGAAATTTGAGAGACTAGGTAACCAGTTCAGGCTCCCTCTCTTTGATAGAACCAACTTTCCTTACCGGAAGCTATGGATGGTTGCTTTTATTCAAGGGACATTGGGAGATGATGTCCGGGATGTTATTGAAAATGGTTACACTTTTCCTACTAAACCAACTGCTGAAGGAACTACTATGAGGATTAGAAAGTTACTAAGTTAAATCACTAAAGAAGAGAAACAGATTTCACTTAATAATAGTAAAGGCAAAAATGCCATATTCATGTGTATTAATGAACAGGAATTTAAAAGGATATCATTATGTTCTACCTCTAAAGAAGCATGGGACACCCTAGTGACTGCATATGAGGGTGATACAAGAGTTAAAGCTACTAAAACAAAAATGTTAATTCATCAGTACAACTCCTTGATCATGACTGAGACTGAGTCATTTGACGACTTCTATATTAGACTGACAGACATTATGACCAAATTGTATGCTAATGAGATTATTTATGATAGAAAGGAAATTGTCTATAAAATACTAAGATCACATCCAAAAAAAATTGTTAATAAGAGATATGCAATTGAGGAGATAGATGATCAAAATCTTACACATGAACTCCACAGTAGCAAATTGAGAATTGTGAAAATGGAATTAGAATTTAAGAAACAATTAAACCAGTCCCAAAAGAGACATTCTGCCTCTAATCTTATTTTTCATCTAAGTTGACCACACTTGAACTTAGCATACCTAACATTGACTTAGAATCTGATGAGGATTGTAATTTAGATACTTTGGATAATCATATTGCCTTAATGTCTAAGCAGTTTAAGAAAATTGTGAACTTTCGAAATAAAATAGCAAAAAGATAAGGAAAATCTACGTATCCACACCAATATAACAACATACCTCATGAGAGAAGACAAGACATACACCAGACTGGCAATCACAAGAGACCTAAGAAAGACCTTAAAAATGTTGAATGCTATACATGTGGGAAGCTAGGACACACGGCTAGTGACTGTAGAGTTAACTTAGAAATTATTAACAAACATAATAGGGCTCATCTAAGCAAGACTTGGGATGTCTCAAGTGACTCTAAAAATGATGAACTTGATTCATCTAATGCTTTTGACCATTTTATTTCATTCTTTGCTAAGATAATCTACAATGATGATGAGGAATCTGATCGTGCTATGTTAACTGATACTATGCCTATTGGTTTATTTGCTTTATTGCTTGAGAATGTTGATAATTTTTCAAATGTTGTGCATGTGAGTCAAACAGAACACTCTATTGTTGATGTCAATGGGTGTGTGACTCCTAAAAAGGAACCACTAGGGGACACTGCATACTGCACACTTAGTGACTCCGATAATGATGACCTTCCTAAAATTCACACATTATACACAAACTCTTAAGAAAAGCACTAGGCTTGAAAAATTTGTCAATGATCTTACCCAGAAGATGTAAGATGATCAAATAAAATGCTTAAGAGTACACTACTCAATATCTAACTCATGAGAATGAAACCAAAAACTTTGAACAAAAACTGAGAGAGTTATCTAACTTAAATGAATTTCTGGAAAAGAAATATAAAGGAACGTTGTTGGAAATGGAACAAAAAAAAAAAGAAAAGGCATCCATAGTCTTCAAATAGTTTGCTAAATTTGAAAATAATTCCAAATGTTCTGAAGATTGTGTTGCTGAAAGTAAAACCAATTCTGACAATAGAACTGGTATAGGATTTTGTCCCAACTCTAAGACACAAACTAAAAATGTTGACGCTAAAAGTTTGTGTCTGGAGGCAAAAGACCTATTGAAACTTGTTCAGATTTTCAAGGTTTAAAAAATGAGTTTGATAAAATACAAATGAAGTTAGACATTGGTGAATCAAGAAACTCTAAGCATAATGTTGAACAAAAGACTAAATACGTCTGCCCCCTGTTCGACAAGTAGATTCGACTTTTCATCGTGTGCCTTCTAGGAAGAAGACTAGAGCTCAAAACCTAGAAAACCTTTGAATAATAATGTTCCTAACATTGTGAGTTCTACGTGCCATCTTTACTGCTCCTATTGTGATGTATATGGACATTCCCTTGATGTTTTATATTCTAAATGTATATGTAATCATGTCTATAAATCTCATGTTTACCATAACTTCAACTATTCTAGGAGAAGCCGAAATAATTATGTCCTTCCTAGACAGCCAGACAAGAATTCTAACCAGCATAATAGAAGGAAAATGACTAATACTAAAAGTCCATCAACAAAAAGGAATCCTTGATTCTATTCTACAGGAATGGCTCCAACTGTTTTTATAACAACAATAAAAATGCGCAAAAATCTTTTAAGGAAAAGACAGAGCTCACAATTTTTATCAAATACGATCTAATAAGCTCAAATTGAAAACTAGAGCAATTTGGGTTAGAAAAGATGATCTATTACCCTAGTTAAAATGCAATATTATGATCAGTTATTTTAGAGATGAACATACAACAACTGGATGGTATTTAGACTCTAGTTGTTCCAAACATATGACCAGGGATGATTCCAAACTTTCAAAGAAAACTAACTTCTCCGGAGGAAAAGACTTATTTGGAGATGGTGTATCAGCCCAGATCATTGGTAAAGGAAAACTCCATGAAGAAGGATTACTCATTATTGGATATGTTCTCTTGGTAAAAGGACTTAAAGACAATTTACTAATTATATCACAGTTTTGTGACTCAAACCATACTGTCACCTTTTCAAAGAATAATTGAAAATTTTGAAATGAAAAAGGTTATTGCATTATTACAGGACTCCGTACTCCAGATAACTGTTACACAGTCAATGCAAGTACAGAGGTTTGTAACATTGCCAGAATGGATGACAATGAGATATGGCATAATAGGTTGTGTCACATTAATTATTATAGTCTTGGCAAATTGTGCTCCCAAGAGATAGTTAGAGGTCTTCATAAGATGAAACCAATTTCAAATATTATTTATGGTCCATGTCAAGAAAGAAATATTGTTAAGGCTCCCCATAAGAATTTTAAAGAAGTTATATCCACTAAACCTCTAGAACTCATCCATATGGGCCAAATGGGTCCTTCTCATACTGTTAGTCTTTGTGGTAACAGTTACATCATTATTATGGTTGATGATTTCACTCGATTTACCCGGGTTGCCATTTTAAAATAAAAATCATAAACCATTCGTAAGATTTTGAAAATCTTAGTTCGTATACAAAACAAAAAGGACTCCCAAGTAGATAAAATTCTTAATGATGGAGGAGGAGAATTCATATATTCTGACGTCCTAGAATATTGTGACTATAATGGTAACAAAAATGAATTTAGTGCTGCTAAGACACCTCAACAAAATGGGATTGTTGAGCGTAAAAATCGCACTGTTAAAGAAATTGCCCGTGTGATGACTCATGCGAAAAAACTACCAAAATATTTTTGACTAGAATCCATTCGTATCGCCTGACATATAATCAATAGAGTCTATTTAAGGAAAAATAGGAAACAAACATCCTATGAGATTTGGTATGGGAAGAAACCTAACCTAAAATAATTTAGAACCTTTTGTAGCACCTGTTATGTCTGTAAGGACAGAGAACATCTGTCTAAATTCGAAACCAAAGGAGATAAAGCCATCTGTTTAGGATAATCTCCAAATAGTAGAGCCTATCGTGTCTAGAATCTTCGTACCAAAACCATGATGGAATCCATTAATTTAGTTTTAAGTGACACTAATGTAGAAAGTAAGACAAAATAACCCATTATTGTGGATGAGTCCGAAAGTATTTTAAATTATGACTCTCCAAAACTAGTTGAATCTTTACCAACTTAGACCCCTGAAGTACCTAATTGGGTTTCCAAAGATCATCCTTTAGATAGTATATTTGGTAATCCTACTGAGCATGTTTGCACAAGATCTCAACTTCGTAACATTGCTCACTTTGCATGTTTTATCTCTCTTATTGAGCCAAAAATTGTAAATGAAGCCTTTAATTGCACTTTGTGGATAAGTGGTATACAAGAGGAACTTCTTCAATTTGTCATTCATGATATTTGGTATCTTGTACCCAGGCCTGAAAATAAAAGGATTATTAGCACAAGTTGGATTTTTAAAAATAACGCTGTTGAATCTGGGTTGATTATTCAGAATAAATCTAGATTAGCTGCCCACGGCTACTCTCAGATTGAAGGAATAGATTTTGAGGAAAAAATTTCTCCTGTCATTTGCCTCAAATTTGTTTGCTTAATTTTTGACATAGCTTGTCATTTTCACTTCACTCTATATCAAATGGATGTTAAGTCAACCATCCTTAATGGAATTTTAAGTGAGGAGACCTATGTAGAATAACCCAAAGGGTTTACTGACCCTCATCACCCAAATTATGTCTATCGTCTTAAAAAATCTCTTTATGGGTTATAACAAACTCCTAGATATTGGTATGAGCATATATCCACCTTTCTTTTAAACAACGTATTTAGGAGAGGAGGGCATGACCAAACCTTATTTATCAAACATTTTGACAACCACATTACTATTGCTCAAGTTTATGTTGACGATATCATTTTTGGATTCACCTCCCCTTTAGAACTTAAGACCTTATCGGACATTATGCACAAAGAATTTCAAATGTCACTTATGGGGGAGTTACAATTCTTCTTAGGTCTCCAAGTTAAACAAAATTCAGAAGGATTATTTATATCGCAATCTAAATATGCTTTAGAGATTATCAAGAAGTTTAGCCTAGAAACAGCTAAAGAAGCTAGGACTCCTATGAGTACCTCTGTCAAACATTCTAAATATGAGAATGGGAAATCCATTGATTCTACATTATACTGTAGTATGATAGGAAGCTTAATTTACCTTACTGCCTCCCGTCCTGATATCATGTACTCTATCTGCGTCTGTGTCCGATATCAAAATAATCTTAAAGAGAGTCACCTATTGTGCATTAAAAGAATTATCAAATACATTAAAGGAACTCTAGACTTAGGACTTTGGTATACTAAAGACGCTTTCAGTACTATAGTAAGTTAGACTGATGCTGATTGGTCCGGTTGTACCGATGATAGTAAGAGTACTTCCGGAGCGTGTTACTACATTGGTAACAATTTGGTAGGATAGGGTAGTAAGAATAAAAACTGCACTTCCTTGTCTACTGCTGAATCCAAATATATTGCAGGAGGTAGTTGTTGTGCTCAATTACTTTAGCTAGAACAAATGATGAAAGATTACGGTATAACTCAAGAAGAGTTGTATCTCTATTGTGACAATTAAAGCGTGAGTAATATTTCTAAATATCCAGTTCAACACTCTCGTACTAAACATATTGAAATCAGATATTATTTCATACGCGAGTTAGTTGAATCTAAGGATTTAGAAATAAATTACCTTCCTACTGAATTGCAATTAGCATACCTATTTACCAAACCTTTAGACTTTCTTTGGTTTGAATCTTTGTACAAATCTATTGGTATGGTCATGCCAGAACAATGAGTTATTATTTCTACTAGTTTTCTTTGCCCTTTGTCCATTTGAGACAAAATGGGGGAGAAATTTGAGTCCTCTTGGACATTTTGGGTTCTAAACTACAATATGGATCTTAGTTATCTTATTTTCAGGAATTTTTGTATAGGATATTGGGTAGATAGAATTTTTGTATAGGAATATGGTTTTCTTATTTCTTTTGTATCCCTATGAGTCCTAGATGACTCAAAGGAGATTTTATCTCATATTTCGAAATTGGGAGACTAAATCACCCTATATCTTTGACTCATTTGAGTCTATATTATATAGGTTCTCATCAAGTTTGGAAATAGTGACAAAATTGAGTCATACCCTTTCAAACCAAAGAACCTTCTGATTCCTCATTTTGACTTCCTCTATTAGTCCAAAAGGTAGTACACCGACACTTCACCTAGGATGCATTCATGTGTTTCATTTGTGTTTGCCTTAATTCATTATATGGTTGTGTGCGAGTTAAATCCCAATAAAATAAATTTCTACAATTTTTGGGATACTCCAAATAATTTCTATGATTTTTTAAACATTTTTTAGAAATATAAAATTGATTTTTAAAAACCTTGTGGACTGTTGTGTAAATTCCATAAGCTATTAAATATATGCTTGGGTAGAAATCAAACGAACTTGAAAAGTATGTGGGTACAATTTGTATATGTAGAAGTTTAAAAACACGTGTTTTTCCAGCCATCTTATCCTTACACAAGTTGTTTCCACAACGGCTAGATTTGTGTTTCTACGCTCTCACATACGGGTGATTAACTGTGAACCACTGGATATTTTTAATCAACGTTCTACATGTTATCTGAGATGATCCTTGTAACATTTCGATCAAATAATGGGGGCTAACTTTCAAGCGGTGCAACCTTAACCCGTGGATTTGCTTCGATCTTTTAAAATTTATCCTGAGCTTTGATTTTCCTAAAGGTTCCGGAGCCTTCCATGTCTTACTATAAATACAAGCCATATGTTGTATGTTTCCAATATTTTTCCAACCTCATTTTATGAGAGAAAAAAGAGAGAAGAGTGAAGAGAGAGAAAGAGAGAAAATATGAAGAAAGAGAATCGAAACCCTAAACTAAACTCCGACAAAATCATACTAGAAAGCCCTTTCTGAGAGTGAGTTAGTTTGAGATTCACGAAGATCTATCATCTTCTATCCTTTATCTCTTTCCCAACATAATCCCGTCGGTTAAATCTCATTTTTTTCATAGAACTTTGAGATTTCATCTATGTGATACATTTCACTTAGATATTGCGTAGTTTTGATTTTTTCTTTCGAGAAATCTTATTTTGTTGGTTGTTTTCAAACTGATATGTTATTTTCAAACCCTAAACAAACAAAACCTTTTCTGATTTTAGTTTCTTTGAACATTCAGACTTAGATCTAGTTGCGATCTTGATTAGGTATTTGCAGTTTCAAACATTTCACATTTTGTGAAATAAGTGTACATATTTTCAAACAACAAGTGCATAGGATCTTGGCTCGTGTATATAGAAAAATTCCCTATTGATACGTAGATATTTTAAAGATCCAAAGTCTGATAAGTTCGATTGAACTTATTTTGGAAATATTTTCATATTTGTGAACTTTTTTTCATACTGTCTGTAATTAAGTGTGAGAGAGTTTCATGCATGTGATTTAGAGGAAATCATCACTTACACATTCACACTACCACACTGAAAAGTGATGGTATTGAGATCTATGACATTTTGAGTCGACGTAAAGCTAAAAGGAGTGGAGTTACAAAGCCGAGAGAACATCAACAACATCAGAGCCTTGGGAAAAGTTAGAAAATCCAGTGGATTTGGTATATTTCTGAACTTAGAAGTAGGTCTGATTGTGTGTTTTGATTGTTATATAGTTTGTAAACTACTACTCTATTTTAGTAGATTTTTACTTTTGAGGTGTAGTGACCTTCGTGGATGTTTCCTCAATTGGGTGGGGTTTTACCACGCTAAAATTGCTCATGTATACTCCATCTTCTTCTCATCCCTTTCTTAAGGCTGTGACGTGTTTGTTTAATTTTCTTAAGTTTTGTTTTTCAAAAATGGTAAACATATACCGTAAATAACTCGTTCATACTGTTTTACACATCTTGTGTTTGAAACTCTTCAACAAACTGTTTGGAGCCATTTAGATAGTTTAATCTTGAATTAAACGACTTAAATGGTACTTTTTCTTAAAAGAGTAATACTCAAAAGTTCAACTACTAAAGTTTATTTATTTATTTATTTTTATATAGTCGACTACCTATACAGAAAAATGATTATTCGATGTCAAACTGATGCAGTCGTACAACATAAAAAGGCAATATTAAAATTCGATACATACTGAAGCATGATCTGAGAACCTAGGAAATGTGTATCCCCGACCCGGATTTATGGGTTACCCGTAGTCAACTCGGTCTGAATCGCGCGTTAGGTGTGAAGTTAAATCAAACAACTTATATAATTTTTCTATTCCCATTTTAATTTCTTTAAATTTTCACTTATTAGTATGCGAGTCCAATTTCATATTCAACTATGTGAGGGACTCGTAGGAAACACTCCTAGAGTCCAATGCATACATAGCTTACTAACATAAATAAAATGGAAATATTACCTATACAATGCCCTCAACATACAAAACCACATACTTCCTGTCGTAATAAAAGGCATGTGGTACCATTTATTCTCCTTTTCCTTACAAAAATGGTTATTTTGTATCATTAGGCTTAAAAATAGCATTTCTCCCCATTAACACACATCGTTAAATAATTAACAATTTTTAGGAAAAAAACTTGACTTACTTTTGAAACGCTTATTACTCAACACTCATTAACTCACATCAGAGTTGCTTAACCACTACTTAAGACTTTCTTTTAACACATTTACATATTGTGTTAGAATTGTGTATTTAACATGGAAGTCTTATATGACACACACGCCTATGTTATTATGTGCTTAGTCCTCATTAGGTAGCTTAGTTACTCATTAAGTGACCTTACTTAACCAGTTCGCAATTTTTATGAGTATTAGTCATTATCCTCAATTTACTTGTCCACATTACATTAACTGAAACATATATTGTTACGTTCAACTTATGTTATCTTTATACTTTCACTACGTAACCCCTTCACTTTTCATGTTCCATAGTACATTATCTTTTTCTTAGAATTTTTAAATAATACAAGTACTTTAACGGGCTCCAAATCGCCGGCGAAGCCACCATAGGTTCTGGCCAGTTGTTTTGGGTTTTCCACCCAAGATCCCCATGACCTTCTTTCTTACTTCTCGGTTGCATCTGATTCTTTATCAATGTGTTTAACATTTTTCACACGTCCACATTACTTCCCATTTACAGGCCGAAGCCAAAAGCCCAGACTTGACCGTTCATTTTTCCATTAACACTTGGAAAACTTTTTCTTTCTCCCTTAAGTCTTTTGTTCACACACATGTCGATTTTATATCAAAATCATTCACACATTTAGGACTTAACTCAATTTCACCCATACTAGTGTAAAAACATTTATTAACATTTTATTCCCTAAAATGTTCCATTTTAAGTAAATTATCAATTTACCCCTTTTTGTTGCCAACTTGGCAATTTAATCCATTAACAAGTGTTATTTTTCCCAAAATGGTTATTAAGTTTGCAACTTCATGATTAAAACACGTTTAGCCATTTTAAAACTTGTTTAATATGACACTTTTATCCAACTTTCACACTTACCACTTTATTACCACAATAAATAAACTAAATCCCCTTTTCACATTAAAGCTCCAATTTTTAGACATTTGAAATATACACTTTATTTATGGAATTTTCCATCTTAACACCCACTTTGCCACTATTCACACATTTAAACCCTTTAACTTCCATTATTAACTTTTATACCACAATACATGTAAAACCTCACTTTATTATATATTTAAACATTAAAAACACTTTTACTCCCTATATAAAATTTCACACACTTTAAATACCCACTAAAGTGAAAGTTTCTCCTTTTCATTTATTTTCATTTATTCATGTAGGAAATCATCCTTTAATCTCACAAAATGACCCAAACAAGCTTAATATATTTTATTCCATAAAATTACATTATTTCCCTTAAAAACATCATTATGACACATTTTATTGCATAAAATGTTGAAGTTATATATTATGAACTTTTCTATGTTTCAAAACCCATTTTAAACTACCTTTTTTAAAACCAATTTCCATATAAATGATAAGATGATTACTAATTAACACTTAGATGCAAACTAACATCAATCTTACACATATTAGTCTAATATATAAAAAATAAGCATGTCGTATTTATACAAACACTTTAAACTTAGATCAAAGTAAGTTTTCCCCACCTAAAAAGTCTTCAAAGATGGTGGTGGTGGTGATTATGGGTGACTCCCCAACCTCCAAAGGTGTCCCTTTAGTGAGTAACAAAATCTCCACCATGCAAGCTCCAACTCCTAAGTTTTGAGAACTCAAACTCCATAAACCCTAGTTTCATCAAGATCCACACCACTACTAACTACCTTTTTCACAAGTAAATGGCATGGGAAATATACTGGACGAGTACGGTTTTTTGGGTAAGTGTAGTTTACCAAGGCTTAAGGAAATGGCTTATGGTATTTCGAGAGAGGGAGAGGGGGTCGTTGACTTCTTGAGAAAGAGGCTAAAAATAAATATTTGTGTTGTTCCTGATTATTAACCTAAGCCCCTCTGTTATACGCAACCAAAAACTCACACATTCTTATAATATGCACATATAGTTTCATCCCCACTGTCAGGGTCCAAGAGCTGACAAGGAATGTTGATCAACAGTTCAGAAGTTGATAACGCAAATTGCAAGTCTGACTTAGTCCTGGTCGTTCGAGCAACCGCTTTCATCATTTGAACGATATGGGTTTGTCTTTTGAGCGATTGGGGCTCGTCATTCGAATGATTAGGGGATCTTGCTAGAACGACAGAATCCCTGAAAGTTTCTAAATATCGCAGATTTGACCTAACAACTTCTTTAATCTCACAAGAGTCACGAATGAAAGGGTAGAAGATTCTTAAATACCAATTCTCTTTATTTTTATCCAATTTTGCTGACAATTATTCTACACTTATTATAAACTCCTCAAAAACTTTATAATCCATATAAAATTTAATCGAATTATTGGGGTAGGGTATTATAAACTTCCCTCCTTGGGGAATGTTTTCCTCAAAATTCTTGGCTTATCAAAACATAGATCTCGGTTAACTAGCAACTTGTTTTTAGCCCTATGGTATTCCCAACTTTACAATATAAGCCCAAAACCTCATTTTCATTCATCCCTATTGTTGACCCAATCATAACGAACTCTAAGATCTTATTGTTAATTATCAAGAATTCCTAATACGTCTATCTTGATAGAACCTCAAGCACGTAAATTTAGTCAACTCATCTAAGTTAACTCTGTGTTGCCACTTATCAAAATCTCCTCTTGGTTACAGAATATACCGACTTGTTTCTCCTTCATAGCATGAACTAAAGATAGAGAGAGAGATACAAGAGATGGTGTTATGTTTGCATCAACCATTAGGATGGGGGTTTATTGAATAGGATACAGGTTGGCTTAAAGTTGAGTGGGTTTTGATGGTGTACCACTTTGTAACTCGGGTCGAGCACTTTGAACCGAAAGAGTGACTTGTGAAATGTGTATGGGTCCACCAAGGGATGCGTCTGGTAGCCTGATAGATATTTTTACTCACTTATTATTATTTCCTTAGTTGAGTCGATCAATAGTATTCAAGTATAATAATTAATTAACCTTATTTCCTTTCCTATAATTCCTTGTTGACCAAGGATTAAGGTTAGTAAGATGTGTAAATAATAAATTAACCTTATTTAGCACTTAACGGCAACTTTTATCACCAAAATAAGCCGATACTAGTTAATTCTCACAACTGGGAGCCCCGCGATAATGCAATCAGTTCCCAGTGTTTACTCTTGTTCCCCATAGGGTGCACGTACCTCTTTTTAGCCACTCGATCTTTTTTTTGAGTTTTCGCTATATAACGCCTACTTTCAACCCTAAAACGAGCCAATACTATTAAATATCGGCAATCGGGAGCCTAGAGAGGATGGGATCACTTCCCATGGGTCACTCTTATGCCACATAGAATGCCTATGCCTATTGGGATCTGAGAGAGAACGCAGTCGCTATTTTGAATTTTTGCTCCATAACGTCCACTTTTAAACACAAAACGAGCTTATACTAATTAATTTTGCCAATCGGGAGCCCATTGAGGATGCGATCACTTCCCACGGGTTACATTTATGCCCCATGGGGTGTCCATGCCTATCACCGGGCAAATTGGTTTTTTCTTTGGGTTTTCACCCCTTAATGCACATTGTCAATCTGTATATAACCTTTGGCTACACTCAATTTGTTAATTGAAAATTTTGTAAAGGATTACAAAATTTAGTGATACACATGATCACTAGATTATATCATGTTATGTTCGCGACATACTAAATGTTTCCAGTGCTACCCACACACGTGTTCACTTACTTTGATTAGGCTAAAATTAGTTTGGAAAAACAAAACCATATACGATCGTAAAAACCACAACCAACTTGCTTCTCTCGAATGGACAATTTGATAAAATAATTAGATACAACTCAAAATGTGAGAAACTTACAACACCATGTCTTTATCCAGTGGAAGTGATAAGAAACAAATGCACCAACAAAATAGTTCACAAATTTCTTGAGTTTTATACGTTGTCGGGATTTATGGAATCCTACAAAAGCCGCATCAAAATCCCATATTTTTAACACAAAGTTGACTTTAATCCAGAATAACATTTAAAGAATCTGATATAAAAATAAGACATGCTACAAACCATGTCATTTGGAATTATATACCAAGTCTCTAACGACAACATATTCTAAGCGAGATAAATATAATAACAAACACATCATTCAAGCCTCTCGAAATGTGTGTAAATAAAAAATATATATATTCTTTTTGACTCACTTACAAACATGTTATGTGCGAAGTCAAGAACTTTCACAAAACATGTCAGGCCAACTTAGGGAAAACAATTCATATTTTAATATTTTTTCGCGATGAAGAGTAAACCCCAAATGTAGTGATACAATACCGAAAAAATAAAATGAATCACATTGATCAATCATGGAATACCCTTTTCAAAATATCATTTATTTTCATAAATTACATTTGTGTCCTTAATTTATTAATAATTACGTTTTGACAACCAAAATTTAAGAAATATTAACATGCCCAATACTTTATGTAAATTACATTTTCTCTTCTCAAATTTGTGTAATTTACAGCAGATGAGAACCTAATGATAAAATGTTTTTGTAAAAAAAGAACATGTCATAGGAATCTAACACCAAACTTAGTAATTGATACTATCATTGCGAAAAAACATACATTTTGAAAACATAAGGATCTCAAAACATCATATCTATGATGTTAATGAATCGGTGACTATTTTGTGACACCCCGCCTACTTAAATACTAGGTGGCCAGCTCATGATCAAAATAGGCGGGGTGGCACAAATGGTATCGGAGCATCAGGTTTTAGAGTCTTTAGGATCTGTGCGGATTATTACGTTTTAGTGTAGCATTATTTGATATTGATCCTTATTATAGGATTATTGTATTCCTTCATGTATGTGGCATACGTTATCCGGCTATTAACTATAGTCGATTTGATTCATATATGAGTTTAATTGGGCTTCATACATTGAGCAATTTTGGACAACCAGCGAGGTCCATTAGAAGGACTGCTGGGGGAGAGGCTCAGTAGAAGCCATGGAATATTCTGTGAACAGTAATGACGATATAAGTCACCATGATTATTTTTTAGGCAGACAAAGTTGGGATAATCATTAGGGTCTAGTAGTTTCCCTATTCACTGTGGTAGAAAGCGCTGGTGTAAATTCAGACTCACCCAGCGTAGTTAGTAACGGGGAGTCAGAGAAACTCTTTTGAAGATCCTTCTGTAAGGATTCAGGGGAAGATAGGGAGTGTGATGGTTTAATGGGAGGATAAAACCTAAAGGCAATTGTGTAAGGTGGAGTGCAGTGGACCCAATGATTTAATTTTTGGCAAAATTGTGGCTTATAGGAGAGGCATTGTAGTGATAGGAGTCAATCACCATAACTATGGAGATATACCATGAATATTGAGGAATTTCAGGTGCGGGTTGACCACAAATCCTCTCATCAGTTATTTACGTAAAAAGGCAAAGGAGATTTCATTACTTATATCAAAAGGGTCGTACAATGGTCGGTAATGAAGGAAAGTTAATGTGTTTAGTGAACTTTGTACCCGACGAGGTGGATACGGAGAATAAAAAAGGTCCATAAGTTAATAATGGAATCATGGGTAGAATAAATAAGAAGTGACGGTGGACTCGGTTAGGTCCAATAAAGCCAGCAATGAGTGCCATAGGGTCGGCGAATCCAAAAAGGACAACAGGAATAGCAATCAGGGTCTAGACTACTAGGTCTGTGAGAAAGACAATCCTTATATGTCTAGTGGGTGCAGAGAAAGGGGAATGACACAGAGAGGTGTTTGATGTGTAAAGAGTAGGAACACATGTGTGGATATTTTTCGTAGTGAATTAGGGGATAGGAATGGTATGCCTAGTAGGGGAAATAGTTATAAGAAGTTTTTGGCTTTGTTGGGATGAGGGTATTATGTCCAGGGACCATTTGAACTGCGACTGCTTTTGGAAATTTAAAGTATGAGTTTTATCCCGGGATGATTCAGATCTGTTTTTTTATGACGCGACCGAGTCACGGCAGTTTGTTTGTATTAGATTCGCATGTGAAACGACTTTACTAGAGGTATCATTAATATTAGTATAGTGTGTATATATATAATTTTGAGTAGTGGGGATCTCTTTGGTTTCAGCTGTAGGGGAGCAGGTGTGGACACTGAGAGGATATATTTTTATGAGGTTAGCTCATTTTGAGAGGTGATATTTGAGGTGTGATTTTATCTTGGGTACGGACTATTAAGCGATGGTGGGAGGTTACATCAAGACTATCGTGTTCACAGTTCCTGGGCATGATGTATATTTTTGCGAGGTCTCACTTGAAATAGGGTCGAGCTCGCAGTGATATTTTTATGAAGTAGACTTCAGAGACTAGAGTTGTCTAGTTGCATTGGATCCCAGTGTGCAGGGACTTTTACTGATGTGATTCAGGGTATATCGGGTTCACCGTTGAGTGAAGAGTTTTTAGCTCATTATTGGTTATGTGCTGAGAAGTTAGTGATGCTGAGAGCATTGTATCATGTGACGCCTTCAGAGACATGGGCATAGACGATTTAATCTATGTCTCGAGAGATAAATTTATGATATCTTAGTTATGTTCTTTAGACCCAATAATTTCAATGATCTACAATGCTAGGGAATAGTGCATTATTAAAAGTTCTTTTGAGTTTCATTATGGGATGTTACATGCTTGGACCTTAGTCAATGTTGGGGGTAATGAGATGTTATTGGATGCTAGTGCATCAGTTCTAAATGTTCAGTTATTGAACATGTAGAATAAATACCATAAGCTGAGTGCTATTACGTTATATGACTAGGGGAGCCTAAGAGTGCTATGAAGGAAGCACCGAGAGAACTTATGTAAAACAAGTTAATGAGTGGGAAAATATCAAGAAAATTTAAATTGCAATTGGTGGGGTAATCGAGAATACCTGTATGATATAGCCATGGCGAGAGTGCGGAGCTAAGCTTGAGATACGTAAATTATGTACGAGACGTAGTGAAAATTATGCTAGGTTGTTTGGGATATAGTATACAGTATAGTAAGACTTGTGTTTGTTATTTCGAGGTATGATTTACTTGTGCTAGTTATCACCTGAAAGAGGGTCTAGTCTATATTGACGTCTATATATTTTGTTGTGTGTTCCATACTAGACTTATAAGAAAGTGTTTGTAATGTTATATTTTATCCCGGTGAGTAAGTAGGTTCACTGATAGGTCTCAGTGTGGATAGGATTTTTATTGAGCGGGGAGATATAGATCGTGATTGATTCACACTAAGAAACTAGTGATAGTAAGGGGTGTCGTATGCATGATATCTTTTGTAACATGAGAGTGCGAGAGTATACTTTTATGTCAGGAGGCAGTAATTTTGGGGTACGTGTTATGGAATGAGTGCATGTCATATCATAACGATTAGCAATGTTAGGTAGTAGTGTATCGAGGGGGTTCATTGTTTGGTTTTCTCTTTGCAAGACGTCCTACGCATGAAACTTAACGCAAGGTTGGAAGTGGGGAGGTGTTTGGTCTTTAGGACATGGGTTTGGTACCTCGGTTATTATTTATATATGAATTTATAACTGTGAGTTGAAAGTTATGTTACAATTTAAGTCTAGTAGAGTCAGGTAACATTTGTGCGGATAAGCACGGGTATAGGATGTACGAGTGCCTTGGATAATTTATTTAAATTTAATATAATTTGCAATTGGAATGGGCAGAGATATGTGTAGCGATCTTAAGGGCATGTGAGTAGGGAAGTATTAGAGGCTTGGAGTACTAGACTTATGTTAACTTCGAGGACGAAATTTCTTTGTAAGGGGGGAGTACGTAACATCCCACATTTCTGAGGATATATAATTTATTTTTTGGGGGGATATCGAATTTAAAATATCTGGAGGATTTAATTACTTTAGTGAATTAAAATTTAATAAATCCGGGTTAATTTTTAAATTTGCATGTGTCAAAATTTGAGGCCAAGATTTGAGAATTTAGTAAAGTAACTTAGATGACGATTCTGAGTGCACGATTGGTTCCGAATAGGTTAAGATAGTAAAAAAAAAGAGTACCTGGGGTAGTAATTGGATCTCGGTGAATTTTAGGCATAACCGGGCTCACACGAGGGTGTTCAGGTCATTTAGGCTTGGCCCATAGGCTTAATTTTTGGATTATCAATATAAAACATACGTTAGGGAGCTTTTGGTAGGAACAATTAAATAAGAAAACCCTAGTTTTGCAGAGGGGAAAAGGGGGAGTAATTTGGAGAGTTTTTGGGAGCCAAATCATGAAGAGGGGTGTGTTCTTTGTCAAACCTTCGTCTACACCAAATGAAATAAGACCCTATGAATTTATTCAGGCAATTAGTTCAACTTTCTTTCAATTTAAATTACAGTATTACATTTCATATCATAGTGGGTGTAATTTAAAATTTATTTTTCGGTAGGTCAATATATGGAAAATAGGTTTCGAGGAATTAAACACGTTGTGTAGATTAATTATTAAATTGATGGATAGTACAATTCATGGTTGTTAAAATCTGAACTATATTAGAAACCCATCATTCAATTTCATTTCATTCGGGTTATATAATTGAAATCTAATAAGCAATCATACGAAACCCATAAAGAACCAATTTATAATTTTAACCGTTGGTATTATACATCGGTGACGCTTGGAGAGAAATTCCCATGTCAAGACTTGTTTTAGAACTGCATTGAAGGTTAGTAATAATTGGGTGAAGTTTTGAGAACAAACCATAAAGCTCCAGTGGTTAAAAGAAATGGCAAAAAATGTGAGTCACGGGGAAGAAGCTACCATTTTCATTCGATCGATCGAACGATCTCATCGAGCGATCGATGAGGCTAGAATTTTGACAGTTTGCTCCTTTTTCTTATATAACCTTAATTTCTTTTGTGCACTTCTTTAGGGGTTGTATTCTAAGAAGAGATATAGAAACTCGGAGGGTCTTCAATGGAAGCCGTGGATGTAGGAGTAAGACAACGGTCATTTGAACAACCCTAGCAGGAAAACTTTGACAGTTCGATTTTCCTTAATTACGACCTTAGTGACATTGGGGGATTATTTAGGAGATTTTTATTAGAGTTAACTATATAAAAACTAAGACGTAGAGTATCAAGAGATGGAGTTAAGAAATTTTGAAGGTGAATAAAAATGTGAGATAAGACAACCTTTTTTCGAGTACGAGTCTCATCCTATTGGCTGGTGTTTCACACCACCCAATGATTTACCATGTTTATAGACTTGTAAAATTTTGTTATATCACCACTTGTAAGGACAAAAATTTCCAATTGAGTCCTTTGTTGTTTGGGCTCAATTCTGAAAAAAAAACATTTGAGTCATAGGATAGTCTTCATGTTCATCCTTCAAGCCTATGACACATAAAGTTGAAGACATAGCGACAAGCATTTCAAGTGGACATCATTTACTGGTTTGTGCGCCTCGTTTATGCGTCATCAACATCACATTGTTCCAAGGTCTACAAATGGTATGAATGCAATTATGTATATTTAGAACATTGGATGTTTTAATTGGGTGTATTTTATTAAATATTTTAAAAAGTTTTAACGACTTTACTTTACTCAGAAAAAATTATTTTAGAACTTTACATAAAAGATTTTGCCTTAAAATGAAGTTTATATGTTTTGCAAAGTCGTCCAAACAAATCTTGGAACCAATGAGATTCCCAGGTCGTTCGAATGAGACTTCTAACGAGATTTTCATTTTATCACTGACTTATCATTATTAAAGTTGTTCAAACGAGTTTTGGCGGGAACAGTTTTTTGGTAGTTTTTCCCATTTTCTCACTACTTTGTCCCCACTACTTTTTGCCAGAATTAATGATGTGCGGGAACCAAATTTTTGAAGTAACATTTGTGAGTTTTCCAAAGCCTTTGAGAGAAAAAAATCTACAAAAAAAGGTTCAAGTTTGTGTGTTTCAATTTTGCCAAGAAATGATCTTCTAAAACACATTCACCCATTGTTTAGTTGAAATCGTAGTATTCTACATATATATATATATATATATATATATATATATATATATATATCGTGCTTGGAATGTTTGGCACCGAGTTCTACTCTGCCAATCAAAGAGTTGTTTGGGTTTGCTTCTACATCCCACAAAGAAGAAGACAAGTTTGTTGTTGCGGCGTTCCCACTTGGAGAAAAGCTTCGAGTGCGGGTTGACGGAGTTCAAAAGCTTCATTGAAGGAGTCCAAGGTTTCGGTGGAGTCCGGGATTATCGTCTAAGTAGAGGTTGGAACAAGAAAGACACGTCGGGGGCTTGAAGGAGTCGAGTCGAGTTGTGTAAGTCATCTATCTTGTATTTGTAAAATCCGTACTTAGTGGATTTAAGGCTAGGGGCCGTCCAAGGTTTTTCCCATTTTGGGTTTTTCTCGTACATCGTGGCGTAATGTGATTTATTTCTCTTTATCTTGCAAAATTACCTTAGAATGCATGCTTAGATAATTCAAGATAAAATTGGGTTTTATCACACTAAAGTTTAATTTGGTGCTAAAATTAGTTTGGGTGAAATTTTAGATTAATTTAATTGAAGTCAAGATAATTTAATTTGGTAAAAAAAAATTTGGCCTAATTTGTAAAAATGAATTAATTTGTGTAGGCTAATTTTAGGGCTTGAATTGAGTTAATTTGTTTAAGTGAATATTTATTAGTTGATGAATTTGATATCATTTTTAGTTTAGTTTAATTTTAATTTGTAAGAAATTAAAATTTGATGGTTGTGTGTGTTGTATTGAACCATCCTATTCCGCACTTTTAGGAAATTCATATTTAATTTTAAAAGAAAAATTAAAATTGGGAGTTCCAACGATTTCACTACTTATTCAGGTCTATCTTGCATATATCTGGTCCACTTCATTAGTGGTTGATTATGGTAATCTCTTTCCTCCCTTCTGCTCTCAATTTTAAAAATAAATTAATTTAAAATCGAGGACGATGTTCCTTTTTATTTGGGGGTGGAATTTTATCAAAATCGTTCCTTTTTTGAAAAAATTTCAAAACCTAATTTTTTAAATTTTCGTGCAGTTTCTTTCATCTCACTCATTGATGTGAATTTTCTATCATCCATCTTTTGCATCTAGGGATCAAGCTACAAGTTATCTTTTTTTCCAAAGTAGCTTGTGTGATACATATCAAGGTATTTTGCACCATGAATTTCTAGACTCAACAAAATTCGAGCACTTATCACGTCACTACGGTTTAGAGTTGAAGAGTACTATAATTCTCAAGAAAACCTTAAGGATCACTAGTGAAGACTTTAGCTTATGAGATTCGTGTCTTTCACCTTTTATAGAGTTTTGCGCAATCTTCGAGTCACAAGTTGATTCAACTTCCTTTGGGTCCGCTCTTAAATCGTTGTATGATCTCTTTATTCTTCATTAAAAAAAATTTGCTTGATCACTGAGAAAGACATCAATTTCGAGTTGTAAGAAACATGTTTCTTGAAATTTGTCCTGATCACTAGACTTTTACCCATACATCCACATCCTTACACCTTTCATTTTACATATCACCACCATCTACTATCCCTATTTTTATACCACCGCCGCCATCCAACATTTTGAAAAACAGAAGAGTGTTAGCATAAAAAAGAAAAAAGAGAAAAACAAAAAAAATATAAAAATATAAAAAAAATAGAAAAAATGAGAAAAGGAAGAAAAAAAGAAGAGAAAAAAAAGAGAAAATAAACTAGAGTTTGCAGTCGAGTTCTTGTGAGATAAAAAAAGTTTGTTCCTCAAGTGCGGAACACTTTTCTCCTTCATCCATCAAAACATTCATCATACCTCATCTCATCCCATCATTCTCATTTTATTCCCCCCTCACCCATATGCATCCATGTTTTCCCCTAGGTGTTCGGGCAAATGAAAGTCAACATGGTGAATAACTCGACGTTCTTACTATAACGATTATCATTCCTTTATGATTTAATTATTATTTATTTTCGCATGCTGTTAATTTACGAAAGATAAAATTTGGCACCGGTCTATTTAAATTACTAGGTGGTTAGTAACTTTAAAAATATTTTCGAGAGTGATGTTAAGAACGAGCCATATGAGACCAACGTTTTATTTTGATCACGGGTTGGCCACCCGGTATTTTAGTATGGGGGTGTCACATGTTTGATACAAAATCAAAATCGGAGAGGGTTTGATACCGAAACGAAATTGAAATCTTTGCTCTCGATGACTCATTTGTGTACAAACATGTGTGTGAACAAACATGTGTATTTTTATGTCTGAACGAACATGTTTGTTTATGTGTGTGTGTGTTCGAAAAAGATATAGAGATAGAGAACGTACCTACGAATGAGCTAAAATCAGAGGGCTAGATGATCGAAGGTGGATTTTGGTTGGAGGAGCGTGCCTGATTTTGGGTGAAGATGGCTGAGAATTTGGGTTAGGTCACTTTGGATAAAGAGTTCCGATTTGAGATGGGGGGAAATAGTCCACTATTTTTTTCATTACTCGCGTGTATAGAGGAAAAAATATGTCATAGATATAAAAAGCAGTCATGACATGTACTATTAAATATGACACTTGTAATTAAATTGTCATATACATTAACAGGAATAAATTTATAATGACAGTTTGTAAATAATATGTCATTTAAGTAATACTATTATACTTTAAATGACAATTTTTTTAACTGTCTTAAAGTCATTTTTACAATTGGAATTTCACACTTTATTTCACCCCTCTCTCTCTCTCTCTCTCTCTCTCTCTCTCTCTCTCTCTCAACACATGTACATTTATGACCTCTCTCACCTTCTCCATTTGTTTATTTCATTATGTGTTTATATATATATATATATATATATATATATATATATATATATATATATATATATATATATATATATATATATATATATATATATATATATAAGGTGTCCAATTTATGTTGTTCAAATTTGATTAACGATTTTTGGGAAATTTCTCCGTTTTATTAGGTGTTGTTATGAAATTACTATTGAATTTATGATTACTAACATTTAATGTACTATTTTTTTCACACAACTAATTTTAAGTAGTATTAGGCCTTCAAACAAGAATATTTTAGCTTTCTCAAAGAAAGTAATTGATTGTCTGTATTCCTCTTTAAAACCCTATAATTTTTAATTATATTTTAATCCTTATAATGGGGGTATGCTGTCATTAAAGATTGTAGTTTTTAAGATTTTGGTCCAAGTGGGAAATCCATCATGTTGATCCATGTTTGATTAGTATAAGTGGGCAACACCCGAAAAAAGGGGTTTATAAGAATCGGGGTGAAAATTGATCTTAGAGTCAGTAACACATTTGAGATTGTAAGTGCGAGAATTTAATTATCTTTCAGGATGTCCAACTAGTATTTCTAGATGAATTAACGTTGTAATGATAAATAGGATTCTAGAATATCACATTTGTAGGTATGAATGCGTATTCACATTGAAATTTTATGTCAAGGAAAATTACCCCGCACTGATTTGGTGTTCTTTCGATGCCAATGAGGGTGGCGACCCAGCCATAAAGATTATCACCTTTATGAGTCGAAGTTCAAGTTAGTTAAATATATTATATATAAATGGTTAAACATCACATTTTCAAACATACATAATCCTTAATCATGTACATAATAAATGTGTGTGGGTGTGTGTGTGTTTGATATTCTCACATGTTACATATTGAAATATGGACTTATTTATTGTTAGAAAGTGTATATGAAACGCTTGATATAGAATTCTATATGAACTCTCATGTTCTATAATTATCGATTTCTCTCAAAAGCAAGATGTATATCGTGGAAGTCACACCAAAGGGGGGAACCCTTTCCAATTCACACAACCAAACTACATACCTGAATATAGATGTCAAGCCTAGGACACACATGTTAGATTATCGGTTTTGACCCGAAACTCTGCCAAAATTTTGAGTCATCCTGTCTCCCCAATTTTCACGCATTTTTAAAATGGGACCCTGCCTGTGAGCCTGGTTACAAGTCCAAACATAACTTTACATATGTTATAAACCCAACTTTTCCAGGCTCGGGTCCTGTCCAGTATTTTATTTCGCATTTATGAGAATTTAATACAAGTGGGTACATAATAAACATAATAATCATGCAAAGACCCGTCTCTCGTCTCTTCCCTTTTCTCTTTCCCAAAAATCAGCCAAAAACGATTTTCCTCTTTTATTAAAAACACAAAAAACATTTTCAATCTCATATTTTCCAAAAAAAAAAATCAAAAAAATATTTTCCTCCTTTTCTAAAAATAAAAGTTTCCCTTTTTCGTTCCCGAAAATAAATTGAATTTTTTTCTACTTCTCAGGTCAATCACATACCCTTGGCCTGGCTCCCTATTGGCTTCGGTCTTCAGTCAAACCACCCCGAAGTTCTATCAGTCCCTTTACTTCCCCCGAGTTCGAGACTCACCCATTTTTCATGGAGAGTATGGATCAAGTGTCGAATGTACAGCCGGATTTGTTAATGGTTTTGGCTCATCTCATTGCCAAAATTGATAATCTTCAAATCGAAGTTCATGAGATATAATGAAATCGGGTCCCTATCCCCGAAAATCCAGAGGTCATTTTCCCTCGCGCCATGGGTCCGCCTTCACCAGAGCCTATCTGGGTTCCTGAAGAATACCACCATGCTCCATGTGCTCCTCTTGCTAATGGGCTTCCACTAGCCCAACTTTCCATGCCAAACCTTGCTCAGACCGGGGCTAATTTACCCATAACTGTTGATACAAAAGAGGAAGAACTAAAAAAGGTCAAGGAAGACTTCAAGTTGCTAACCAAGAAATTTGACCAGGTCCAAATCTTTGGAAAGTACCTGGACTACACCCACATGTCTCCCTATCGTAAAGTCAGGTTACCAGAAAAATTCAAGATGCCCAATATCAAGAAGCTTAGAGGTAGTGGACCCCCGATCATTCATCTATGTAGCTATCACCGAGCCATGACTCTCCTAGGGGTTCCAAAGAAATAATGGCTCAGATGTTCCTGTAGACTTTGAAGGATAGCACCCTCCGTTGGTTCCTGTCCCTTGAAGAATCCAAAATTCACAATTGGGAAGACGTTGCCTGTGGGTTTAAGTCTCAATACAAGTACAATGTGGAGCCAGAGGTTACCCGTTGTGACTTAGAACTACTTAAATAAAATCTTTAGGAATCAGTCAGCAACTTCATGGAAAGGTGGAGAGAAAAAGCAGCTACCATTACCAATCAGCCTTTCGAAGAAGAATAAGTAAGAATTGTGATGAAAAATTTCCTACCCCATGTCCGATAAATAATGGGAGGACAGTATTATCCTCACTTTTGATCCCTACGAGAAGTATGAGTAGAAATCTAAGAAGGTCTTGCCAAGACAGAAGTTGAACCGAAGAAAATCTCTAGATAGTTTTCTCCTAGAAAGTTTAAAAAAACTCCTAATACTACAGTCTCTAGTATCAACGATATCTCTCAGCCAGTGGCTTCATAGGAACCAGAAAGTTGCCCAAACCCAATCCAAAAATAATATACCAAGCTTCACGCTCCTCTCCCCAAAGTTTACCAGGCTCTCTTAAACTAAAATCGGATCATCAAACCCTTGGACCCTCATCCACTACCAAATCTGCTTCCAAAAAATTTCAAACCTTATGCCTATTGTGACTATCACCAAATTGCTAGCCATACCAACGACGAATGTTCCCATCTTCGAAACAAAATCTAAACCCTGATTGATAGGGGTATCATCGCCCCACCAACTAATCCTAAACCAAACACTACTCATAATCCACTCCCAAGTCATACAAATGCCATCTTCCTAGAAGAAGACTCAAAACTCGACCCATCTACCCAAACCATACCGAGTAAATCACCAACCATAACCATATACTCTCCTAAACCTCTCCAAATATGCCCATATTTCCTCATACACCCTACCAAACTTGTCGATCAAACCTTATCACTCCTCATCAGATCCTGCATCCTTATTCATACCTATTCTGGGGGGTAAGGATATTGAATCATCAAAAGTGCTGAACCAACTCCTAGAGTTCGGGCTAAAATTTCCCTCCTAGAAGACCATCGACTATCAGAGATTCAGGGGGTTATTCTTAGAATCTGAAAAATTGTCCCGAGAGTCGGACAACTGGGTAGTGACAGCCGACGAAGTCAGTCTAGATGACCTGCTCGAGATCATGGAAAATTTGTTTCGATAAACTCGTGTTAGTTATAGCATGTTCGAGCTTCTTGACACTTTGAAATTATAATGGCACCTAGTTCCCTTAGTCTTACGTTTACCTACCGAATGGGAGGAATTATACGAAGAGACCATAGAAGTTATAGAGTGTATAAACTTTGCATGGAAATATAATATCATTGCCACTGGATGGGGATATGATTTCGAAGGTTTAGAGGAAGAGATAGATTCAAGAAAGACTAGTCTGATAGACAACCTATGTGGAATGATATCATTCAAGGAGATTCTAGGAGAGATTAACTAGGTAGTTGAGCAACCTGACATCAATAAAGAATTAAGGTTTCTATTTTCCCCTCTTTCGTTAACAACATGTCCAGGTCAGGGAGACATTACCAGAATTCGAACTTACAACCATCAACAAGCGATAAAGGGAAAGGTGTTGAGAATCTTCCGATGCCAGAAATGACCCATGAAGAAGGCAAGGTCCTTGATCAACTGAAGAAAACTCAAGCTAACATCATTCTATGGGAACTTTTCATATCTTCCCAACTGCATCGAAATGCCCTAATGAATCTACTCACAAGACCCACATTTCCTCCCTTAACCACACCAGAAGAAGCAGTGAACCTGGCTAGATCCTTGACCTCTACTCAAATGCCCTCCTTTTCTGAAGAGGAAATCCCTAAGAATGGTCCCAAACACAATCATGCTCTCAATATCTCTGTCGAAGTCATGGGAAAAAAAATTCCCTCTCACTCGTCGACAACATATCAGCTCTAAATATTTGCCCATTAAGAATCCTTAACTGTTTGGGACTGAAAGTGAGCGACCTTTCTCCAACCTCTATTGTCGTGCGTGCCTATGATAATACCCGTCGAGAAGTAATGGGATCTATCAAGATTGCAATGGGGGCTGGACCTATAAATCCTGTTGTTAAATTCCAAGTCATTGACATCCCAACCTATTTTAATCTGCTACTCGGAACGCCGTGGCTCCATAACATCAAAGGGGTGTCTTCTTCCCTTCATCAGAAATTATATTTCTTTGCCAATGGACAAGTTATCATCATCTTGGGATATAGTGACAACACTAAGAATGCAAGCACTAGTAATTCGGTACTTGAGATATAACACGGGATGAACGATATGCTGCTATCAGGCTTCCAGGTCGAACCACTCCTACTCCCAACAAGTGATGACTTCATAGACAGGGCTTGCCCAGAATATGATCCTCATGGAAATATCAGCGTAATCCAAGTGTTCAAGAATATGCACTTCATGCCTGGACTGGGCTAGGGCAAAGGCGACATGGGATAACTGAACTTATTCTGTTGAAGGAGGCCTTTGCTCCTTATGTCTTAGGCTACCAACCGTCATAAGAATAACTCGGATTGATTCGTCAGACTCTACTAAAGAGAAAGTTAGAATGAGCCATAACTATCTCAAGAGATTCCCTAAATGGAAGATTCATCAAAGAGGGTGAACATTTCCTCTTTTGTAGCTTCCCTGAACCTTGGTATGACCCTATAGACAAATGGATAAAACCATGAATGGAGATCTTTTTTAAAGACAGCTACTTGGAGACTAAGAGTTCCCAATACTGTGTGCAACCACTAACTGAGAAGACCATAACTAATATCGAGTATTATGATGACATCGACTTCGAGGATTCTTTTAACTTGCAGATACTAGGGATGACACTCTGCATGATCCACTCAGGGACTACATCATCTGATCCATCCTAACTCATCAAATATCCTGATGCACCTCTTCTTAATTATCATGCTGCGCCTGTGCCACCTACTGATATTCAACCTAACCCCAATGCTTACCGCCTTCCCTTGTAGTTGTTTCCTGTCACTCTGATGTAATCAGGACCTCCTTTGATGAGGTTATCAATGATATTTTTCCTATTAATGAAATAAATGAAGATTTTGAGTATCTTGTTGTGCCTTACATTAGTTGTCTTGATTCTAATCAAACTCTTGATGATGATGACTTTGCACATGAATAATTCTTAACTGATCTAAATAAGGTTAATAATAACCAACATAACCACGCTCAAGTTACTAAAGATGAAACTGTTATTATTAATCTCGGGACTAGTAGCCAAATGCGCGAGATTAGGATAGGGGAAACAATTAATGAGCACAAGCCCATGTAACTCGAAGAGCTACTGAAGGAGTTCGTGGATGTTTTTGCATGGTCCTATGATAATATGCCCGGCATTAACCTTGAAATAGCACAACATGAGATTCCAGAGCTCCCCAAAAGTAAATCGGTCATACAGAAGTTGCGAAAGCTCTGTACCGAATGGTCACTCAAAGTAAAAGAAGAAGTAATCAAGCAACTGAATGTGTGATTCATTCGTGTGATTGAATATCCCATATGGCTAGCTATTATCGTTCCTATCCCGAAATCAGGAGGAAAGGTTCGCATGTGTGTCGATTACCGAGACTTGAATAAAGCCTCTCCGATAGATGATTACCTGCTACCGAACATAGATATAATCGTAGAAAACACAACCAGTCATGCTCTCTAGTCATTCGTTGAAGAATTTTTCGTATAAAACCAGATCAAGATGCACCCTGATCATCAAGGGAAAATCGCATTCATTACCTCTTGGGGAACCTTTTGCTATACAGTCATGCCATTTGGTCTGAAAAATGCAGGGGCTACCTACCAAAGGGCTGCCACAACCATACTGCATGACCTAATACACAATGAAGTCGAGGTCTATGTAGATGACATGATTATCAAGTCCATGACTAGAGAAGGTCATATTCTCTCTCTCTGAAAATTATTTGAACGACTGCAAAAGTATCAAATGTGGCTTAACCCATAGAATTGTGTCTTCGACGTTACCAAAGGGAAACTCTTGGGATTCATGGTCAGTGAGAAAAGGATAGAAGCAAATCCTTCCAAGATGAAAGAAATACTTGAGAAGCCACTTCCTAGAATGGAGAAAGAAGTTCGAGTATTCCTTGGGAAATTACACTACATCAGTCGATTCATTAGCAAATTGACTTCCATTTGTGAACCCATCTTAAAAATCCTCCAAAAGGATTAAACCAAGGTTTAGAACAAAGCTTTCCAAGAAACCTTCGACCGAACTAAGAAATACATGATCTGACCTCCAGTGATCATGCCACTGTAACCTCGTCTTACCTTACTCATATACCTAACTGTGATCGATTCTATAGTCGGGGCTCTGCTAGCCCAATTCCTTGAAGAAACCCATAAGGAGAAATCCATTTACTATGCCAATCAGAAATTTGACGGTGACAAAGTTAACTACACCGCCTTCGAGAAAGCATGTGTCACCCTTATCTGGGTTACCCAAAAGTTACGACACTACATGCTTGCCTTCCGCATCAGACTCGTATCCCGAATGGATCCCATTAAAAAACTACTTGAGAAGCCCGCCATATCCCGCCAAATGGCACATTAGTTGATGCTTCTAGATAAGTTTGAGATCACTTATGTCACACAAAAAGCCATAAAAATAAGAGCCATCTCTAACTACCCTATGTAAGAGGCCAATGTTTGGATTTTAGAATTCCTAGATAAGAATATCCTTTGCACCTCCCACAAAGATATTTGATGCCAAATGTTCTTTGACGGAGCTACCAATAAAAAATAATATGGCATTAGGATTATCCTAATTTCCCTTGACGACTCCTACATTCCCATTGCCATCAAATTGGATTTCCCATGCACTAACAACATGACTGAATACGAGGCCTGCACGGTAGGCCTCAAAGTTCCCCTCATGAAATAAATTTGATACGTCGATGTCTACGAGGATTAATCCCTTATCATTAGTCAAGTACTGAGGAAATAGAAAGTCAAGGATGAGAAACTCTTACCCTTGAAGAACCGGCTTCCCAACTTAAAGAAATCACCTTCCATTTCCTGTCCCGAGCAAAGAACAACTTGGCTGATTCCCTTGCCACCTTAGCCTCCATGATTGACATGCCTGAAGGAATATTCATGGCTCCCTTCCTTGTCTAAAAAAATATAAACCAACCCACTACTACCACATCGAGCTCTGCACAGAGGAAGAATCCGAAATAGCTGACCGTTGGTAATATGATATTTGGCGTCTCTTCACACACGGCAGGTACCCTCAAGGAGCTAACAGGAAATACAGAGAAACTCTTCACAGACTTGTCGCCCAGTACATTATCATTGATAAAGAACTCTTTAAGAGGAACTTCGATGGAACCCATTTGTATTGCGTCGCAGGGGCTGACATTGAAGAGATGATGTAGAAAATCCATAGCGAGGAATGAGGACCCCACATGAATGGCCATATGCTCACCAAAAAGATCGTTCGATAGGGATACTACTGGACTACTGTGGTACAAGACTACACAGTCTACGTGCGAAGATGTCTCAAATTCTAATAATTCTCCAACTTACAACATCTGCCTCCACAAGAACTATAGAGCATGACTTCTCCCTAGCCATTTTCCACATGGGGCACCGACATCATAAGGAAAGTTACAGCGAAGGCATCTAATGGGCATGAGTTCATCCTAGTTATTATTGACTACTTCACCAAATGGGTCGAAGCTGAGTCATACACAGTTCTGAATGCCAAGAAAGTGGCCAAATTCATTAAGAAAACATCATATGCCGATATGGGGTCCCACACGAGTTGGTATCAGAAAATGGGTTACATTTTACAGCAAATTTCATAGAAGTGGTCAACGAGTGTGGAATTCAAAGACATAAATCCTATCCATACCGACCTCAAACCAATGGAGTATTTGAAGCAGTAAATAAGAATCTCAAAACCATCATCCGTAAGATGACCGAGAGTTGTCTTAATTGGGCCGATAGGATTCATTGCACCCTCTGGGGCTACCGCACTTCAGTGACAACCTCTACTGGGGCTACCCCTTACTCTTTAGTCTGTGGTATGAAAGAAGTCCTACCCATGGAGCTAGAAATACCCTTATTGCACGTCATGCTTGAAAGAAAGGTTAGCGAAGAAGAGTGGTACCAAAGCTGTCTTGACAAGCTGACCCTCCTAGATGAGAAGAGATTGAAATATTTATATCATATACAAGGGTACCATTGCCGTATAGAACGATCATTTAATAAAAGAGTCAAGGACTGCGGTGTTCGAGAGGAGGACTTAGCCCTCAAAGAAATAGTAGAGCCCATCTGGAACCCTAGAGGGAAATTCAATCCTAATTGGAGCGGCCCCTGCATTGTGAAGAAGATCCTATCGAATGGCGTTGATATGCTCACCGACCTCAGCGGAGAAGAAATGGCGCATCCAGTCAACCTTGATCGTCTCAAGAAATTCTACCCCTTATCCTAAATCTCGACGCGCTACGACTCTTCTCATCTCCCTTATATTCTAGAAGAAAACTCTTCATTTCCCCTACACAGAACTACGTGGGCCTGATCCTTTAAAAAAATTCAAAAAATGAATTTCAAAATTTCTCAAAACCCTTAGAGGTACGTAGGTAGCTCATTCTATTGGCATGAGCCCGACTCCCTTCTTTTTCACAAAATGCTATTCTTTTCTTATCCTCGTGAACGACAGTTCATTTTTAATATATACATGAACAAAAGGATTATGTACGCCTTAGAGATTGGTATATATAATTCAAAATGCAAAAATTCATCAAAAGGCATAACTAGATGATTAAAAACATATTTATTTCATCATCTGAAATTTCCAGTTGATTACATCAGTGTAAGGACTCAAACGACTTCCCTGGCCAAAAAACCCAAATAATAACAAGCCCCACTACTCCTGAAAATCACTCCAATTTTTCCCCAAAAACACAAAAACAACACCTATTACAAAAATCTTCACAAAACCCTACCCACAACTTCCCAAGGAACCAACACCATCATCACCTGCATCCTGGACTCCCCAAGCCTCCCCTGCATGGATGGAGTATCACATACGCTCCATGGAGCGATAAGCCCGAACCAACTTGGGGTAGACCACAATGCCTCCCTCCATGGTGTCAGATATGGCAAACCACCTTTGACCAGTCTCCAAAACTAGCATCCTGACCACTACATTCTTCAACAACCACTTCGTGTAGTTCCCAAAGATATGCTAGACTCGCCCAGTAGACTGAGAAGGATGGGTCAACGGACCACGATTCTCCCACCGGGAACCAAGACGCATGCGCATAGATTCTGTCACATAATCCATAGGAAAGAAGTGTGGTGCTCGCGATGGCATAATTTTCTCCCAACCATATTGGCATAGTAGCCTCTATGGAAAGTAGAAAGAGGTCTGCCTTAGGCCAACCAGTCTGACGTACTAGTACTCTCCAAGCTCCAGAGTTGGCAACAACTCCCCCACCAAGGCACAGACAAGCGTAAGCCACACGCCTCGTGATCTACAAACCAGTTCCCCCAACTCTCAATGTCCAGGCCCATGCTAATGAATTAGTGTGAGAAGAAGTTTTGAACCGTCGGTAAGGGATACTCAGGTGGGATCGCCATACGAAACCTGTCTGACAGCCACATAAACATCATTATAGGAATCCCTCTCATAAAGTCAGAACGACCCTCCCTCACGCCATCTAGGCCATTGAAGGTCTTCGCCAATATCACCATCGTGGTATTGCGACGGTACAACATCTAAGAAATAATAGTACCCAGTTGGGGATCCATCGGCGTCTCCTCAGTCACCAACAGAACTTTTGAAATAATGCTTAGAATGATGGCCCCAGTATATCCAGCATCACCCACGTCCTGCGAATGCATAAACTGCAACACCGCTGGGAGGGAAATCATTCCCCCCGTGACCAATGACCTGGCAACCGAAGACAAAATATGAAGAAGCCCAGCCAACAATTCCCTAGGGGAAAGGGAAAACTCAGGAAGAGCTGCATCAATGCTAGGATTTATCCCCAGCATGGAAGAAAATTACTCGTAGGTAGGATAAATTTCATCCAACCCAAAGCGGAAGACATAATACTCGGCATACCAAAACTCGATAGCCACCATCAGTATGTTTCAATCAATGGGCCGGTTCTTCCACAAAGAGATTCACCGCATGTGAAAGGTGTCATAATCAACATTGTAAGAACACATTGCTTCTAAGGCTTCGAGGTAGTTGGCAAACTCAATGCTATCAAGGAGAGACATCTTACAAGACTAAGAGATAGTAAGAAAGAAAGAATGTGGAAATGGAAGAAAGTGAAAGTGTGAGGAGGAAAGCCCCATCCACACCCCCATTTTATACTTAGAAACTCCAAAGCCAGGACAAGGAACCCTGCAGAAATTGGAGTAAAACTTGCCCCACCAAGTACCAAGCAATTGAAGAAAGTGAAATCAAAGTTTTGGATTGATTGGAGTGGATTGTCATGCCGATGGGCATGATAGCGGTCATACCGATTGGCAACCCCTCATTTTGGGAAATTTCCCTTTTTCCTCTTTTGTCAAAATAAAAAAAAATAAAAAATAAAAACCAACGAAAATAATTTTTATCATACGGGAATTCTGAATTTCCTTTATACTTATGTTTTACTAATCCCATTTTAAATAAAATCCTTCTCAAATTAATTTTCAAAATTATTTTTACTGTCTCAGCAGCAAAGTATAAAGAGCATCTACATTAATCACTAAACCAAGAAAATTAACAAAAAACTTCATTAACATTAACATTTTGTAGTTAAAAGAAAAAAAAACAGGACTCAGCCCGAACCCAATCTCTCTTTATCTCTCTCTCTCTCTCTCTCTCTTCTCTATTTTATTTTCTCTCTCTTTCCCCCTAGGATCCCCCATCCCTGCGGTGCGCCCTCTCCCCCTGTAGCAAGATGAAGTGTCCCCACTACCAAAGTCAGATCCTTCCCCAAATAAAGAAGATGGAACCAAGCAAGAAGGAACAAAAATCGCCTCATGAATATGAGTAGTCATCGCGGATATCCAGTCCCTGGTGTCCTTCAGCCAAGTGATCGAAACACTGATATGCATCGAGGAAGAATAGAAAAGATCAAATCAGTTAAGAATGAGGAAAGCGAAAGAAATTAAGGAAATAAAAAAAGGTGTATCGCAGGCCGAATGACCTCCTTCGTTAAACCCAACTCCTTTGGGTCCATCGCATGAGGGCGATGCTACAGATGCACAGACCCCCCATCAGCACACCGAAGGTTGTAACTAGGGTAATGAAGTCTCATGAAAGAAGGCCATGAAGTCGTTTCCATCATTGCTGACGTAGCCGCACCACCTGCGCTATGAGAAGACCCCACCTACCGACTCGAGCCACCCCTGGGGAGAGGCATCATATCATAAATGCTAGGGGGAATCATCCAACTCATAAAGAATTCCATCAAATCATACATCACCATTATGTCAGTGTACAGGGAGTATGGCTCTCATATCGTTGCATCAACCCCGACATCATAAGACATCTCTCGCACGTGCCTCGTGAAGAGAGGGGGCCTCATCGACGGCACTGCAACCTCGTTCTCCACAATTTGATGGACTAACATACCCCTAAGATACCACGAGTAACCAAACTCATGTACCATTAGGCGTCACATTTACGCATGTCCCCCAGTCACCCCGGTGTGATGAATAGCCGTCCCCCAGGGATAAAAGGTCCCCTATAAATCCCCAGTAAAAGTAAAGGATCGGTATCAATAAAATGGCATCAAAGGAAAAGAACAATCTCAAGGATAATATAATGCTTACCCGCTCGCTCGTCAGGCCATTCAAGACCTGACGCACTGCCTCTAGAGAAAGGTTCTTCTTCGACTGCCGATTGGACCTCCGCCATCGAAACATTCGAAAAAAGTCCCCAACAGAGTCATTTTTCAAATATAACAATTGGGTGTTCAACCTAATCACCTCATAGAACCACATCTACAAAGGACAAGGACCAGTATTCAAGAAATCAAAAGGAAATGCATGAATAAAAAATGCGAATGCATAAAGGAAAATACGCAAAATAAAGAATACCTCCACACGATATGTGGCCCTAGTAAAAGTTAGCTGACAGCACCAGCTGAATGCATCCAAAGAATAGTAAAGGGTCGCCAAAGCCAATCTCCCCCAATCATAGAGGCGGATGTGTGAAAACATCCTTGGAAATGGAAGAAATCATAAATGGATGACGTCGCCACTCGTCGCCACCAAAAAACCTCCCAATACCGATAAGATAAATAGACGGGCCATCTGACGCACCTATTGCTTGTCGTTCTCGTTAATCCTCCTCCTCGGTAAAAGTTCCCTTGAAGAAGACAAGCGGATGGAATCTCTAAAAACCACCCTCTCCACGTCACCAAGTGCTGCCATCACTGCCTCAACCGTCACCCCCGATAGTAATTATAGAGAATCATTTTCCCCAGCAACGTCTCCAAAGGATGCTCCAAATTTTCCCAAGCTAGAAAATCCCTGGATCACTCACTATTCCCCAGCGGAACCCCAAATCTAATATTTATCCCCAGTGGAATCCCTGAATTTCTTGAAGGAAACTACACCTCTTTTAGGTTTGAATTGACCTCAGTCTGGTATCATCACTTTAGTCAGGTGAGAATTGACCTCGGTCCTCAGTTGTCACCCATTTTATGTCAAAATTGGACTCGATCTTATATCGTCACCTTAGTTAGGTCAGAATTGACCTCGGTCCTCGGCCATCACCTCTCTCAAGTGAGAATTGACCTCGATATTGGATCGTCACCTTAGTTAGGTCAGAATTGATCTCAGTCCTCAATCGTCACCTCTTTCAAGTCCGAATTGACCTTGGTCTTAGATCGTCAGCTTAGTTAGGTCGGAATTGACCTCGGTCCTCTCTCGTCGCCTCTTTCAGGTCTGAATTGACCTCAATCTTGGATCGTAACCTTAGTTAGGTCAAAATTGACGTTGGTCCTTGATCGTCACCTCTTTCAGGTCAAAATTGACCTTAGTATAGGATTGTCACCTTAGTTAGGTCAGAATTGACCTCGGTCCTCGATCGTCACCTCTTTCAAGTTAGAATTGACCTCGGTCTTGGATCGCCACCTTAGTTAGGTCATAATGGACCTCGTTCCTTGATCGTCACCTCTATTAAGTGAGAATTGACCTCGGTCTTAGATCGTCACCTTATTTAGTTCAGAATTGACCTCGGTCCTCGGTCGTCACCTTAGTTAGGTCTGAATTGACCTCGGCCCTTGGTCATCACCTCTTTTAGGTCAGAATTGACTTCAACCATCTGAATCGGTTATCCACATCCATTAGGTCTGCAGAACTGACCTCCTTACATTTTGTGGTGTTTATTCTATGAACATCACTTGTTCCAAGCTCACCCGTTGAGGAGATCTGTACACTACACGTTCTAGGACCCCCTCAGTCTGTCCTTAAACTCCTAGAAATTCCCCCTTCCATCGCAAACCTATATCATACTCCGAGTACCGATCTAGAGACCATCGGGAGCCCCCGGTCCCCATTTGACTTCGATCAACTCCACCATCAGAGAAAAATAGCTTTGAGCCTTCTAAGGGAACTGAAACCCCTTTCCAATGGTCTACCCCATGCACAAAACAGCATAACCATTTGGACAAACGATCAGTTTTCCCCTAAAAATTGATTCGGAGGCCACCGAGCTCTCATGAACTCCGTTCGACCCAAGTCAACTCTTCATATTAAACGAGACTAAATTAATCTCTGAAGGGAACTAAATACCCTTTCTAACGATCCTCCATGTGCGCGATTCGGACCTACAGTGTGGATGAACAATCCATTTTACTCCGAGAGGTCAGTGGGCACTTTCGTACCCTGGTTGACCAGGGTAAACTTTCCAGACTGAGAGAAACTCTTTGGAATGCGGAAGTACATATCCTTACCTTTCCAACGGTCCACCCCGTGTTCAATTTTGACTTACCATGCGGACGAACAATCCATTTGCGTCTGACGATCTCCTGTCCAAAGGACCGACATGCGCTTCCAAGCCACATTTGACCCAAATTCAACTCTCGGACCTGAGAGTGGTCCAAAGGACTCTCAAATACCTTTCATATGGTATTCCCCGTGAACAATTTGGATTAACAAATTTTTTCTACAGTTGTTTTTACAGAAAATTCCACACGAGACTGCTAATTGGCAGGTCCTAAACCATGCCTATCGGCATAATGTCAAGGTTGAACTTCCAATAGGCACCCCCTGAACCTACAAATAACGACCATGAACTCATTGCTAAGGAAGAGAAAAAACCCATCATCATCAGTGATCTTAACAACATTATCTGGAAGCCAACGGAGTTCCATATGAGAAATCCCATTCAAGCCTAAATCCCCATCCGTTTCACACCAAATTTGGCAAATATTATTCTCTCTGATCGACATCAAAAGGAGTTCAAGCTTCAAGAAAAGTACAATTCTTTCTCCCTCTCTTTTAATTTCTTCTTTTATATAAGTTACCTTAAATTAATAATCTAGTTTCATTCTATTTCATACATATTGGCATCTAAACTTTTATTAGTATATTTCACATACTTTATTTTTCATAAAAAAATGAAAACAAATAAAAGAGGGTTACACCCAAAAATTTCGAATGGAATTATCCACCACACTTTTCCAAAACTAGAAACACATTTTCTACACGCACACACTTAATAAAATTCCATTCGAACCTATGGGATAAACCCCACCCCTATTCCACATTCGAACTACATGGATTTTGATGCATTTATAGGGTACGTATGCGTCTAGGATTAAAATCCGAGACTCGAGTCCAATTTTCTAATTTTCCAAATTCTCTAATTTTTCATAATCCTCAAAACTACTCATTATCATCACACATATATATTACATATTTTTTAGCGTCTCGTCCCACACATAATATCGTTTCCCAATAATGATAAATATCATGATGAACGCTCATATTATATCTTCTACATTTATTACTTTTTAGGGAATATTCCTACAGATGACCTCACCCTATCTTTTCCATGAAATGTGTCGAACGATTCCAATCTCCATTATATAAAGACATGCATACACTTCACGGGGATAAAAATAAAAATATTAACATTTTCCCATGAGAAACCGAAAGCGAAGGATGAGTGCCTAACATATTCCCCTTTCGTAACTCATCCGCTGGACCTCCGATCTATTGGTTTCGCATGAATCAGTTTTGTCCTTGATGCGGATATCTTGAAAGTGGCAACATATTCTTCTACTTGCTTTGAGCAAAATAGGTTAGCGACTCTATCTCTTTACATTCACCCCACACCGACGACGACCGAAGCCCCTTTTTCAAAGAGAAGGGTGTGAGACTGCGACACAGCTTGCATGGGGGATCCTCTTTCTCCTATTTCCCCTTGGAACGAACGCCGCGCCGACTGGGATGGACACACAGACCAATACCCTAAATAAATACAATTAGCTGTAAAGTCGATTTTGTCTGAAAAGGTGCCTGAAATGATATGAACACTCAAAAGGAAATATTAGTTGAGTTAGTTCAAGATGAGATATGAATCGTAGCACAGATACTCAAGTTCTTCTCCCCCAAATTTTCTCAAATATACAAGGGGTAAAAAAATAGAAAAAAAATATGAGGATGTAACAAATAAATGCATCCACAAATAATATTATAATTAGGGGAAGAGTCATGGGTCCCCTACATTAAATAGTTTTAGGAGGCGTCTTTTGTCATTTGAGAAACGTCGATGCCCTAAAACCTCAGAAACCAATTATTACCAAGAAACTACCTGGGATATGATAAAAATGTAGATGTTATATTCTACAATGGTTTGGTAAAAAGATCAGCAAGTTGTTTTTCAGTTTGAAGATATTCAATAATGATATCTTTAGATTCTACTAGATCAAGAATGAAATGATGTCGAAATTTAATGTGCTTAGTCGTCGAGTGATTTAGAGGGGTTTTCAAAATATTTATGGTGCCCTGGTTATCACAATAAATGGTTAATTAATTTTCGGTGATACCATAATTGTTAAGCATCTGTCTAATCCATAACAGTTGTGGACAACAACTACCTGCTGCAATATATTCAGATTCTACACTAGATAAAGTAATATAATTTTTTTTCTTACTAGACCAACCTACTAGGTTCTTTCCTACGTAATAACACGCGCCATACGTTCTCTTGCTATCGTCTAAACAACCTGCCCACTCGGCATCAGTGTATCCAGCAATAGAACAAGTGGTGTCCTTAGTGTATCAAATACCATATTTTAGAGTTCCCTTAACATATTTACAATTCTCTTAACGCTCAATAAGTGAGTTTCCTTAGGTCTACTTTGATATATATCAAAAACACAAACAGTGAAGGAATATCAGGTCTAGAAGCAGTAAGATATAAGAGACTCCCTATCATACTTCGATATAGAGTATGATTAACATTTTTCCCACTTTCATCCTTAGATAATTTTATTGAAGTACTCACAGGAGTTCTAGAAGGTCTAGAATTTTCTAATCCAAACTTTTTACAAGATCAACAAAATACTTGTATTGAATGATAAATAAGCCATTATTACATTGTTTTACTTGTAGACCTAAAAAGTATTGAAGTTCACCCACGAGTGACATCTGAAATTCAACATGCATAATGTTGAAAAAATTCTTAACTTCTTTATAACAAGTGGATCCAAATATTAAATCATCAACTACACTTGTGCTATCAAAACATGGTTGTCCTCTTTCCTAATGAACAAGGTTTGATCGTTACCTCCACGGACATATCCTTTAGAAACTAGAAATGTAGACAGTTGCTCATACCAAGCTCTAGGAGCTTGTTTCAACCCATATAAGGCTTTCTTAAGCCAAAAGATGTCGACAGGCTGCAATGGATCTACAAACCCCTTGGGTTGTTTTACGTATACCTCCTCAGTTAAAATTCTGTTTAAAAATGCGGACTTAACATACATTTGGAACAATTTGAATTGCAGGTGACATGATATAGCAAGGAGAAGACGAACTGACTTGAGACGAGTAATAGGTGCAAAAGTTTCGTTGAAGTCAATTCCCTCTATCTGAGAATAACCTTGTGCTACCAACCTTGATTTATTTCTAATGACCTCCCCATTTTCATTTGTTTTATGTTTTAAAATCCATCGTGTGTTGATAACCTTCGAATCTTTTGGCCTTGGAACAAGATTCCATTCACCAGGACTCTAAAACTGGACAAGCTCTTTTCTTATAGCATTGATATAGAATGGGTTAGAAAGTGCACCATTTACATTTTTAGGTTCCTCAAGGGAAATAAAACATGCAAATTGAGTTATTTTTTGGATTTGGGATCTTTTTCGAACCGGTTCAGAAGGATTACCAACAACCGTTTCAATGGGATGGTCTTTAAAAATCCAAGTGGGTACTGAAGGATTCTCATGTGGCGGTGAATCAGTGTCTATAGGAGGTTCAATTGAAAATGTTGGTTCATCCTCATCTAGTGGCACTGATTTACTAACACTGATTTACTTACACTACAGGAGGTTCAATTGAAAATGTTCCCTTACCTATGATCTGAGATGAAATACCATTTCCAAACATGAGATTACCTCCTAGGAAGTCTGTCTTGTTTTTCAATTTGGTTTCATCCCCGGTCATATGTTTAGAACATCCGGAGTCTATATACCATCCATATGAAGTGCGTTGTGCCTTTAAAGCAGTAATGATAATGTTGCACTTGAGTTGGGGTAATAGGTTAACCAGAAAGTAGGAAAATTCAATTTTAGCCCAGAAAACTTTATAAACTAATTTAAAGTTTTAATTAGAAATATTTCTGAAAATAAAAATGCAGTTTTAGATAAACCTAACACCCAATAAACAAGTTCCAAGCTCCTATATATATAGAATTGCATTCATACCTTGGGAGCATGGAACTTTGGTTGATGACGTATAAACGAGGCACGAAACCGGCATGATGATGAAGCTTTATACTCTTTTTCGCTACGTCTTCAACAAACTTTTCATAGGCTTGAGAAAATTACAATTAAAAACAATCCTATGAATAAATTTTTTTGTCCGGAATTGAGCCAAAACAATAAATCGACTCAATTGGAAATTTGTGTCCTTACAGATCGACATGTGCTTCCAAGCCACATTTGACCCAAAGTCAACTCTCGGACCCGAGAGTGGTCCAAAGGACTCTCAAAGGCCTCTAAAATACCTTTCAAATGGTATTCCCCGTGCACGATTTGGATCAACGATTTTTTTTTGAAATTGTTTTTCTAGAAAAGTCCACACGAGACTGCTAATTGGCAAGTCCTGAACCATGCCTATCAGCACAGTGTCAAGGTTGAATTTCCAATAGGCACCCCCTGGGGTATGTTAATCGGTACTCCCTGACCCTATAAATAAGGACCATGAACTCATTACTAAGGACGACAAAAAATCCATCATCATCAGTGATCTTAACAACATTCCCTCGAAGCCAACGAAGTTCCATATGAGAAATCCCATTCAAGCCTAAATCCCCATCCTTTTCACACCCAATTTGGCAAATATCCTTCTCTCTCATCGACATCCAAAGGAGTTCAAGCTCCAAGAAAGGTACAATTCTTTCTCCCTCTCTTTTAATTTCTTATTTTATATAAGTTACCTTAAATTCATAATCTAGTTTCATTCTATTTCATACATATTAGCATCTACACTTTTATTAGTATATTGCACATACTTTATATTTCATAAAAAAAAAGAAAACAAAAAAAAGAGGGTCACACCCATAAATTCCTAATGGAATTATCCACCACACTTTTCCAAACTAGAAACACGTTTTCTACACGCACACACTTAATAAAATTATGTTCGAACCTATGGGATAAACCCCACCCCTATTCCACATTCGAACTACATGGATTTTGATGCATTTATAGGGTACGTAGGCGTCTCGGATTAAAATTCGAGACTCGAGTCGATTTTTCTAATTTTCCAAATTCTCTAATTTTTCATAATCCTCAAAACTACTCATTATCATCATACATATATATAACATATTTTTTAGCGTCTCATCCCACACATATTATCGTTTCCCAATAATGATCAATATCATGATGAATGTTCATATTATATCTTCTACATTTATTACTATTTAGGGAATATTCCTACGGATGACCTCACCCTATCTTTTCCATGAAATGGATCGAACGATTACAATCTCTATTATATAAACACATGCATACACTTCACGGGGATAAAAATAAAAATATTAACATTTTCCCATGAGAGACCGTAAGGGAAGGATGAGTGCCTAACATATTTCCCTTTCGTAAATTAGCCCCTGGACCTCCTATCTATTGGTTTCGTATGCATCAGTTTTGTCCTTGATGCCGCTATCTTGAAAGTGGCAACATATTCTTCTGCCTGTGTTGAGGAAAATAGGTTAGCGACTCTATCTCTTTACATTCACCCCACACCGACGACGACTGAAGCCCCTTTTTCAAATAGAAGGGTGTGAGACCGCGACACAGCTTCCATGGGGGATCCTCTTTCTCCTATTTCCCCCCGGAACGAACGCCACGCAGACCGAGATGGCCACATAGACCAATACCCTAAATAAATACAATTAGATGTAAAGTCGAGTATGCCTGAAAAGGTGCCTGAAATGATATGAACACTCAAAAGGCAATATTAGTTGAGTTAGTTCATGATGAGATATGAATCGTAGCACAGATACTCAAGTTCTTCTCCCCAAAATTTCATCAAATATACAAGGGGTAAAAAATGTAGAGAAAAAATATGAGTATGTAACAAATAAATTCATCCACAAATAATATTATAATTAGGGGCAGAGTCACGGGTCTCCTACATTAAATAGTTTTAGGAGGCGTCTTTTGTCATTTGAGAAATGTTCCTGCCCTAAAAACCTCAGAAACCAATTATTAGCAAGAAACTACCTAGGATATGATAAAAATGTAGATGTTATATTCTCCAATGGTTTGGTAAAAATATCATCAAGTTGTTTTTCAGTTTGAAGATATTCAATAATGAGATATTTAGATTCTACTAGATCAAGAATGAAATGATGTCGAATTTTAATGTGCTTAGTCCTCGAGTGTTTTACAGGGTTTTTTGAAATATTTATGGTGCCCTGGTTATCACAATAAATGGTTAATTAATTTTCGATGATACCATAATTTTTAATCATCTGTCTAATCCATAACAGTTGGGAATAACAACTACCTGCTGCAATATATTCAAATTATGCACTAGATAAAGTAATGTAATTTTTTTCTTACTAGACCAACCTACTAGGTTCTTTCCTACGTAATAACACGCGCCAGACGTCCTCTTGCTATCATCTGAACAACCTGCCCACTCGGCATCAGTGTATCTAGCAATAGAACAAGTGGTGTCCTTAGTGTACCAAATACCATATTTTAGAGTCCCCGTAACATATTTAACAATTCTCTTAACGCACAATAAGTGAGTTTCCTTAGGGCTACTTTGATATATATCACAAACACAAACAGTGAAGGAATATCAGGTCTAGAAGCAGTAAGATATAAGAGACTCCCTATCATACTTTGATATAGAGTAGGATTAACATTTTTCCCATTTTCATCCTTAGATAATTTTGTTGAAGTACTCATAGGAGTTCTAGAAGGTCTAGCATTTTCTAATCTAAACTTTTTACAAGATCAACAAAATCCTTGTATTGAGTGATAAATAAACCATTATTACAATGTTTTACTTGTAGACCTAAAAAGTATTGAAGTTCACCCACGAGTGGCATCTGAAATTCAGCATGCATAATGTTGAAAAAATTCTTAACTTGTTTACAACAAGTGGATCAAAATATTAAATCATCAACTACACTTGTGCTATCAAAACATGGTTGTCCTATTTTCTAACGACCAAGGTTTGATCGTTACCTCCACGGACATATCCTTTAGAAACTAGAAATGTAGACAGTTGCTCGTACCAAGCTCTAGGAGCTTTTTTCAACCCGTATAAGGCTTTCTTAAGCCAAAAGATGTAGTCAGGCTGCAATGGATTTACAAACCCATTGGGTTGTTCTACGTATACCTCCTCAGTTAAATTTTATTTAAAAATGTTGACTTAACATACATTTGGAACAATTTGAATGGTAGGTGACATGATATAGCAAGGACAAGACGAACTGACTTGAGACGAGTAACAGGTGCAAAAGTTTCATTGAAGTCGATTCCCTCTATCTTAGAATAACCTTGTGCTACCAACCTTGATTTATTTCTAATGACCCCTCCATTTTCATTTGTTTTATTTTTTTAAATCCATCGTGTGCTGATAACCTTCGAATCTTTTGGCCTAGGAAAAAGATACCATACATCGTGACTCTAAAATTGGAGAAGCTATTTTTTCATAGCATTGATCTAGAATGGGTCAGAAAGTGCACCATTTACATTTTTAGGTTCCTCAAGGGAAACAAAACATGCAAATTGAGCTATTTTTTGGAGTTGGGATCTTATTCGAACAGGTTCAGAAGGATTACCAGCAACTGTTTCAATGGGATGGTATTTAAAAACCCAAGTGGGTACTGAAGGATTCTCATGTGGCAGTGAATCAGTGTCTATGGAGGTTCAATTGAAAATGTTGGTTCATCCTCATCTAATGGCACTGATTTACTGACACTTCTTTCTACACTCGTATCATTCACAATTACATTAAAATATTCCATTATAGTTTTTGTTTGATGGGAAAATACACGAAGAGCCCTACTATTTTTAGAATAACAAAGATATATTATTTTCTATATTCGAGTGTCAAATTTTGAAAGTTTTTCTATGTCTTTACCAACATAGCAGACATTCCCGAAGGTTTTAAAATATTTCAAGTTAGGCTTTTTGTGGAACCAAAGCTCATACGATGTTTGTTTGGAATTTTTCGTGAGGTATACACGATTGATAATATGACAAGCAGTTTGAACGGCTTCTACCCAAAAGTATTAAGGAAGATTTTTTGCGTGTAACATAACCCTAACCATCTCTTGTAAAGTTATATTCTTACGTTCAGCGGTGCCCTTTTGCTGGGGCACTAAATTCGTGTTTATAACCATTGACGATGCAATATTTTGTAACACCAGAGTTCTTGAACTCTCCACCACTGTCACTCCTAATGCGACACACTTGGGTATCCTTCTCATTCTCTATTTTCAAAAGGATTTTTAATAACTCATTGAAGCTATCAAATTTGTTTTTCATAAAAGCAACCCAAGTATAACGTTTGTAGTCATCTACCATAACTAGGATGTAACTGTTTCCACATAAATTGACAGTTTTTTATGGACCCAAGAGGTCCCTATGGATAAGTTCCAAAAGTTTTGTGGTCAAGACGTACTTAACTTTCTTATGGCGTGATTTACTTATTTTCCGTTCCAGTCAAGGACCACATAAAGGATTGAAATAATTTTTGACTTTGGGTAAACCTCTAACTATTTCTTGGGAGATTAATCGTCTAAGATTATCAAAATTTCTATGTCCCAATCAATTTTTCAAAGATTAGTATCATCTAATCTGGCAACATTACATGATTCAGACTTAGGAATTACGGTGTAACAATTATCCTGAGCTTTGTTTCCTATTAAGATACAGTTTCCTTTTTCATCAATAATTTTGCAATCCGTTTTAGAAAACGTAACTGTATGATTGGAATTACATAATTAAGATATACTTAAAAGATTAGCTTTATGTCCTTTAACTAGGAGAACATCATTTAGATTAGGAAGCCCATCTTCACTCAATGTTCCCTTACCTATGATTTGAGATGAAACACCATCTCCAAACATGAGATTACCTCCTAGGAAGTCTGTCTTGTTTTGCAATTGGGTTTCATCCCCCATCATATTCTTATAACATCCGAAGTCTATATACCATCCAGATGAAGTGTGTTGTGCTTTTAAAGCAATAATGACAATGTTGAACTTGAGTTGGGGTAAGAGGTTATCTTTTCTAATACAAATAGGCAGAGTTTTAATCTTTTTATGGACTTTTGATTTAGAAAATCTTAGTTAGGTCTGTCTAAATGGTTTCTTCTTAGTCTTAGAACCCCCCTTCTTTTTATATTTAGAGTTATTTGTGGTCTGTCTAGGGAGAACATTAGTATTCCTACCTTTCCTAGAATAGTTAAAGTGTTGGTAGGTGGGTGTGTACATTCTTCTTTGAAAACATTCGGCAACGGTGTGACCATAAACATCACAATAAGAATAGTACAAGTTATTCGAGGTCTTGAATTTACTAGAGTCTTTAAAGATATGCTTGGCCCTATTCGGCATGGTCGTCCAATTGTCATTGGTCATGATCTTTTGTCTTTGGTCTCTAATGGGTGGACAATCATATTTATCTTTACCACTTGAATTAAGCTGTTGATTGTGCTTACCATGTATTGCTCGAGTGACATTAGAACTACTTTCTCCTTTTTCAGAGTTTTGAACATTTTGACCTTTTTTGACAAATAAAACCTTTTCATGGGAGACATCTTTTGCTTGTATAAACTATTTCCCCAAAACCTAAACCAGATTTTTCTTCAGAATTAAATTTACTACCAACTACAATATCCTCATTGGATTTAGCTTGAGTTTCAAAATGTAAACATTTTTTAAAAACATTTGAAACCTTTTGCTTTGATTCCTCTAGTTCAACTAAAGTTGCCTTCTACTTTGATTACAAGCTTTGATTTTTCTGAGATAAATTTTCTATTTTTAAGGAAAATTCTCTAATTTTAGTCTCATGAGCAACACATTGGGCAGTATAATGCTCAGAAATATTTCTAATGGTTTGGTTAAGTAACTCAATACGATCAGTTAATGATTTTACCATTTTTTTCAAGACGGACACTCTTATTAACCGTTTTAGTGTATATCCCATGCAAATCTGGAAGATAATCATCGGACTCGCTAAGTGTGTCGTGTGTAGTATCTCCTAAAGTATTACTAGATTCTATGTGACTCATGCACACTTTCGATTCATCGACAATGCTACCTAGATTACTTTCAGCAATAATCGGAGCAGAATTATCACAGAAAGTGCTAACATTAGCAGGAATTATAGATTCATGAGTGGCCAAGTAGTCACTATCATCATTATATACAATCTTTGCAAATAAAGACATACAATACTCATTATGTTGGTTTGACTCAGTCTCATCTTCTTTCGTGAATTTGCTAATAATTTTCTTAACTCTTATAAGATCAGTTTCAAACAAAGGCTTAGTAGGATGTTCAAAACCTAACTTCGAAAATCTTTCATCCATTATAGCAAAATTTCAAAAATAATTTATGAAGTTTCAGGATCAAAATAATAACGAAAAGGAAATGATGTGCGGAAAATAAAAACTTTTCTTTCCTTTTCTATTTGTTTACTAGATTATTAATAAAATGTTAAAATTTAAGCAAACTCCGAACAAAATTTTTGAGACTGAGTCAAGACAACATAATCTAGTTTCAGGATCAAAATGTTTCTTAAAAGGTATATACATATATATAACCGCAAACCGTAACTTCATATATACATAGCTAATTTTTTCAATTATAGAAATTTCCAAAGAAAATGACAATAATCAACTAAATAGCGAAACACTGCCAACTGGGTGCTCTCTTACGCTCCTACGCTCCAACCTCAATTATCATATCCTCCTCTTTATCAATACACTACTCTGCCAGAGATTCATTCTACTCCATCTCCAAGTCATCAAACTTAAGAAACCACTAGTAATCCAATACCCCCAACTGCAGAGGAATCACAAGCTAACCCTAAGAAGTGCATTGGGTTTTCCAACTACAAGGCACTCCTGATGAATGAAATCCACAGGTTGGTCCGCCTCCTAAGCTAACAATAGGTGAAAAAAGTAATAAAAAAAGCAAACTGAAGGAAATGATGTGCATAAAATAAAACTTTTCTTTCCTTTACTTTTTGTTAACTAAATTATTAACAAAATGATAAAACTTAAGCAGACTCCGAATAAACTTTTTGACCGAAACTCTTTTCAATAAACCTTGTCTTATAGATGCTAAATTCGGTAGTTAATAAATTTTAGGTTTTAACGATAAAACCAAAACTATGTACTTTGTTCAAAAGTGAGCATAAAAGAGATATGAAAATTAAAGTAAATGAACACCGATATGTTTAACGTGATAAAATCCTTAAAATAAAGGAAACATCCACGGTGACCACAACGCCACAAAATAAAAATCCACTAAATCACAAAGAACAAGTACAATCACCAAGCATTCAATTATAAGATCCTAAACTATGTTCAGATATTTATACCTACACGAGTTACTCGACTCTCTAATGTCTCTGATTTAGTTTTGTTCTCCTCCCCATAACTTCCTTGATTTTCTTGTCCACTTTGATTATAGTGGCTTAACAAGTAATATATCTCCTAAAAAACACAAATTCTAAGTGTTTGCGTGATTGTCTCAAGTGATGTGAGTTATTTCAAATGCAAAAACAATGTCACTCACAATCTCTCATTCAACTATATAATAATTTCTACAAATTACAATTCAATACGATATGAAATGAAACTTGATTTAAAATCCAACTTGAGTAATAAACTTCACCAATCTTCATATTTGACACACAACAATTTCTATTAAATTTTTTTCCAAACAAATTATATATATTCAAACCTATTTCACTAAAATATGAAATTACATTATGAGACAAACTTATTTCAAAATCTGAAATATTCACAACAAGAAGTCTAATTTCTCAAAATGTATTTGAGATCACTATCTTGGATTAAAAATTACAACAACAATATCCAAGAAATCAAACAACAAAAAGAACCTAAATTTTTTATAAGTGAACTATATGGTTATGAAGAAATACTATGTTTGAAGAGTTCTTCAATAAGCCAACAACTCAACAACAAAACCCAATACACAAAACATCACAACAACTAGTCTTCTAGGCTCTTTGGATTTTTTCAGATTATAAAAAAAAAGAAATATGTGTATATGAGGTTTTGAGAAGAAAACCCATGAAAAATGTAGGTCTGATTGGGTTTTATGAAATTCTGGAGAGAAGACTTTTCCAGCGAGCTTTAACAAGAGTCTAGCATTCCTCTCTCTTTCGGTTTTTTGACGAGATCTGACTGGTGTCGACTGGTTGCTTCGGTCAGTTTATTCTGAGCAGCGAGACTCTCTCTTGGTCGTGTTTTCGGTGACTTCGACTGATCATCGAACTCTCTCAATTTTTTTTCTTTCTTTCTCTCTCTCGGTTATTGTCTCAATGAAAAGTAGAATATGATATTTCTCTTGCCAGTTATTTCTCGGTGTTATCTCTCAAAGGAGAAGATGAGATTTCTCTCCCTATATTCTAAATTAGGCGTCACTCTCACTCTCTCTTGACAAATTCTCTCTTCTTTCTCCTCTCTTCCAAAGAGTTAAAAACTCCAAAAGAGTATATATATGAGGAACTAAAAGGGTTGTTACAAAATAAAGGGTCTAGATTAACTCTCCAAGATCCGACGATGTTTAAAAAATATGGACAAATAATTTAACTCGCTAAAAGGTATTCACAAGGATTGAGGCTCTATTACTATGGATCATTGATAACCTCTCAATCTAGGGTCACAAATTAGTCTAACCACCAATACTCTAAACAAACACATATAGCCTTATTAAAATATAACACACATGTGTTTTTTAAAGAATTGGAAAAATTAATTTTCGACCCAATAAAAATATTCACCAAATTAAAAACAGAACTAATCAAAATTTTACCAAAAAGCATAATTCTTATTTTAACCTCAAATATTTAAAAATCATATTCCAATTAAATGAAAAATCATTTCAAATTATTAAAAAAAATTCAAAGGAATTTCTTCTTAAAAATATTTGAAGCAACAAAACCACCATAAAAAATATTATGCACACATAATAAACATGTATATGCAGTGTGTGTGTGTGTGTCCTACTGTGGTTCAAGAGTTGTACTTACCTCTTTATCGAGCATTGGAGCATTAAATCATTTGCGTTCTTGGACTGGAATTCCTTTTTTGATGAAGCTTGGATTTCTCTTTCGAGTGAGATTAACTCATAAAAAATCTAATCCTATTTTGTCTCAATATCCAAACTATCTAGAAATCCTATATGACACAGACTCAAGTAAGTCAACCATATAGTGTGTTCTCAATAGGGCTACCAGATACTCCTCTTGGAACATTCCCCGCCCAAATTCCTCCTGCTGGAGTATTCCCTCCCAAATGCCTCCTCCTTAAATATTCCCCTCACAGATGCCTACACCTGGAACATTCTGTGCATTATCTCCATCCACCCCACCGACCTATGCATATAAATAAATGTATTGTGACCAAGTCAATGAATAAGTTGATGTTTAATTACCCTGAGATCGAGAATACATATGGTTGAAAGTCTATGAGGCTAAACCTTTGAATAAAAATTGCAAAGAAGATCACTCGGTATTGTACGTAATGATCGGTTTGCATAATTTGAAGAGTCAATTTGTTTTATTGGGCAACAGTATAATCGAAATTCTTAAGTGAGTTAAAGGCATTCTCCTAAAAAAGAACACGTTACCAGAAAATTATCCTAGCATGAAGAATAGTTTGAAGGTTTTGGGTTTAAAGTACAAATCAATCCATGCATGAAAATAGAGTTGGATACTGTACTGCAAGGAGCTCGAAGAGAAGGATGAGTGTCCTATATGCAATGAGCGTAGATATGTGTCTTATGAGAATGAAAAAGACAAGACTGCAAAATATCACAAGTGCTCACTACTTATATAAAAGGTTTTGAAGTATTTTTCCCTTGGGCCATGGTTAAAATAGTTTGTCACTATTCCATGGATAGCAGAGGCCATGACATGGCATGCTGGATGCAAGGTTTGTAGGAATCTCATGCGTTATCTCGTTGATTCACTCATCTAGAAAATTTTAAATGAGCGACACCAGGAATTTGAAAAGGAACTATGCAATGTACATCTTACATTATCAACCGACGGGTTTAACACTTTTCGATAATTTAAGTACATATAAGAGTTATTGTCCAGTTCTCATGAAGCCTTTAAGTCTTCCTCTAACACTACACATGAGAAAATATGTCACATTATTGCCTTTTTTTATTTGGACTGGAGGATCTTAGTCACGATATTGATATAATATTTTCCCCATTAATCGAAGAACTTAAAGAGTTATGGGATAAAGGCGTGATGGAGTTTGACTCTCATAAGGGTGAAGAGTTCACACTTAAAGAAATGGTGATGTGGGTAATCCATGACCTTCCTTCTTTTGGGAACTTGTCCGGTTGCAATGATCATGGTTAGTATGGATATAACATTTATGGGGAGGAAACTGAAGCCACTTGGGTCATCGTGGATTTCTATCGACCTGTCACACTTTTAGGAATGGCAATTCTAACTTCTTAGCTCTCGATCATGAGCATAGGATGAAGTCTTCTTGGATTTCTAGTTAGAAAATTACGGATAAGGCAATGATTGAGACTAACGAAAATACGTATGTATGCCAACACCCTCAGTTTCTAAACCTGAAGGTTCAATCTTGGGGGATATGAACGACCCTAGTAAAATGAAGGCATGGTCCAAATGATCAATGTTTTTTAAATTTCCATATTGGAAAGATCATAGTGTAAGGCATGTAATTGATGTTATGCACACGGAAAAGAATGTTGCGGAACATTTAAAAGATGGAGAGCGGGTGCGCCATGATCTACATGGTACGAAAATAAAGAATAAATTATAGTTAAAAATGATCCAACTACAGGAAGAATTTCTAACCTCCCAGCTGGTTTCATTTTGACTACTAGTGAGAAAAATATTCTCCTAGACACTTTCTTCAACTTGAAGACTCCAACTAGTTATTCCGTTAATTTGTACAGCGTAGTAATCTACCAAATAAATGGCATGAAATAGTGCAATTCTAATGACTAGCGCATCATCATTCAATTAATCCCCCAGTTATTTAGATATTAGTTATCCAAACCCAAATATCTCCATCAGATAATTATGAAAATTATTTTTTGAATTACCCTACTTTGCGAAAAAGTGGGGAAAATAAAGAACATTAAAGATGAAAAATCAATTTTTAACCGAGACAATTTTTGCATTAGAGAAATATTTTTCTTTATTATTTTTCGATATCAACATCCACCTTCTTCTGCATTTATGTGATGAGGCTTTATTATGTTTTCCCGTTAGGAAGTTTCTTAAATGGTTCATTCTTAGCATCACTGTCGAAAGCCTTTTTAAAATAATACTAACCACCTAAATGAAATTAAAACGGGTGCCAAATTTTATCTTCTTAAACAACAAAATAATCCAAACCACACATTACCAAAACTAGATATGAATATGCAGTATAAAAAAAATAATCTGAAAGAATTTAAAGTCTTGCCGTAAACCACGGCCCAAAAAGACAACTACAAATCCATAACTAGAATAAACAGTAATAGAAACGGTGGAACGACATGTTCCAACAAGAATAATAAAACTGAGATCCTGCACTAGAACTGAAAAAGAGGAAGCGTCTAAATAATCCCTGCAACCTCCACACTGACTGCAGCTCCCAAATCTCTGACATGAATCAAGCTGGGTGTCCTTGTGGCTGGGCACCTAAAAGGTTTTTAAAAATTTTACATAGCAAGAGTTAGTACTCAAAACATTTGAAAATATTTTGCAAGCGGTTAACACAATTAAGTTATTGATTACACATATTAAGGTTTCGCACGCTCCCTTGAACTTCCTCAACTCTCTTATGTGATACGTAACTATCAAGGGTACTTAGCCTACCTAGTTATACTTCCCATAACCATAGTTAACTCATTTACCGTTCGTTTTCCTTAATCTTGTAATAATTTCATTATGCCCAAAATTATTACTAAGACATTCACATATCATTTCATTGTCTACTATTCTTAATTTGTAAATTATGCATATGAAAACATTTTGTCCCACAACAATGTATTTAATATTAGTTACCTCTAATATATCCTTTTATTACACACAAAGGACCCTTGGCTCGGAATAATTCATCGACTCCAAGTGAAAGTTGGTTCGGAATGATCCATCGACCCCAACTATCTACAAATATAAATATATACACATATTCTGGTTCGGGACTCTTTCATCGCGGCACCAGTTCAAAGTTTGGTTCGGCATTAACATCGACCCCAAATATATAATAACTTTATGTTAGTTCGAAATGTCACATCGACCCTAACATAATTAGTTTAGGTAATATTCTCTTAACCCAAACCTATTTATATAGATATAGTAGGTACACACTCGACCTAATAAACCATACCCGTACGTAATATATTTTACTTATATTCTCAGTACTTATTAATTACAATTTCTCACTACTGTATTTATTCGAGTATTCGCGTAACTCTAAGGGTCCTAGTTACCCCTCCCTTAATTCAGTAGTTAAGTTAATTTTAACCTACTGGTATTTTCTTTCCGAAATTAAGTCTCACTCTTTCCGTAATTAAATTAACCATTTCAACTGACGGCTAAGTCAATCGTTCTATCGTCATTCCATCTCTCCAACATTCTTACTCAATCATTAGTGGAGGAACCTAATGGTACACCTACTGGTAAATTCCAAGTCCCCTCATAGGAAAAATATCAATTCTAAGGTTTCCATTAAGTAATGGCATTTAAGGAAATTTCTACACAAATTTTCTATAGTTCAGACAGGGTCGATCGATCGAAGGAATATGGTCGATCGATCGACTGCTTCGATCGATCGACATTCAAGGGTCGATCGATCGATCGAGCAGTGACAGACCCAGTTCATCTTCTTCCTACGGGTTTCACCATTGTTACATCTCTAACTTTCATGATAAGCCATCTTATTCACAACCAACAATTTCTAATCATTCCTACATGTTCTGGGATGATTACTAACGATTTAAAACAACAAAATCATTATAAATCTTGGCCAAATTCACTGAAAATCTCTCTAATATTTAAGAACCCTAAAACTGCATTCTTTATATTTTTCATCAAACTACCAGATTTTCATACGAATTTCTAATCAAGTTTTCTATGATATAAACATACTTGGCAATTCAAAAACGTCCTACATGCAAATCCTAATCAATCATGGATTATTATCAATTGTTTGTTCCCAAGAATATCATAAAAATCATGTTCTTCCTCAAGATTAAACATGGGTATTATAACTCAATTATTTTGCAATTAACGACTTGCCTTAAGATTTGTAGGGTCTGATTTCGTGGTTGGTTGTGCCTTAATCCTTCTTCCCAACAATCTTTGTGGTGAAATCTTCCTAAGATGATCCCTCCTTCTTTCTTGCCTAAGGAATTTGCCTCTCTCTCTCTCTCTCTAATGGCTATGGTGTAACTCTCATTGTCTAACCCTAGCCACCACTCTTATAATCAGATTTAGGGTTATAAAAATTCGTAGGTCTTCTTTCCCATAATTCTAAAGAGACCAAAATGCCCCTGAATGGTCCCGGTTTAGCCCTAAAATGACCCGGCACTCAACTAGTACCCCCGGGTACACTATCTTGACTAATTCGACCCTTTCGTAATCAACCGTGGACTCTAAATTATCATTTGAGTCTCATAAATATTTTTCTACTCTCATCCTTAACTTTGTCGAGTTACATCCGGTACGCCCATATAGTCACTAGACCGTACATATTAACATTGAAAATTTATTTTCACCTTAGTAAATTTTCTATAACACATATTCATCTTTATTAACATAATATCTATTTAAATTACTCTACTCGCGTAATTTAAATCAAACATATTTAATCACATTAAATTACTCTACTCACGTAATTTAATTAAAGCGTATTTAATCCCATAAAATTACTCTACTTACGTAATTTAGGATTTAGCAGAATTATGGGGTGTTACATACTTCCCCCCTTACAAAAGGAATTTCGTCCTCGAAATTAGGAAAAATATCTGCTATGAATAATTCTGGATATTGTTCTCGCATATCCTCTTCCCGTTCCCAAGTGGACTCATCCATATTGTGGTGTCCCCACTGTACTCGTACTAAGGGCACCACCTTGGATCTTAGTTTGCGCTCACTATAATCCAGGATCGCCACGGGTCTTTCTTCATACGATATATCTGGCTGCAAATCGATCTCCTCCAATGGAATGTGCCAGAAGTCTCTCTCGCTCCTCTTGTATTTCTTCAGCGATGCTACATGGAACACATCGTGTATTCGCTGAAGATGTTCAGGGAGTCCCAATCTGTAAGCTACCGGTCCCACTCTCTCAATGATAGGAAACGGCCCCACATATCTCGGTGCTAACTTCCCCTTTTTGCCAAACCTCGTAACCCCTTTCATAGGAGATACTAGAATTAACACCTGGTCTCCCACCTCTAATTCCACATGCCTTCTGCCGGCGTCAGCATAACTCTTCTGCCTATCCTGGGCTATTCGAATACGTCCTCGAATCAACTCTATTTTGGAGGAAGTATCCTATATCATCTCTGGCCCTAAAAGTCTGTTATCCCCCACCTCTAACCAACAAGCGGGTGAACGACAAGGCCTCCCGTAAAGTGCCTCGAATGGAGCCATGTCAATAGTGAATTGGTAAGAGTTATTATACGCAAACTCCACCAAAGGAAGATATGGCTCCCAATTTCCCCCAAAATCTAGAATACACATTCTCAGCATGTCCTCTAGCATCTGGTTTACTCTTTCCGTCTGGCCGTCCGTCTGTGGGTGATATGCCGTACTCAACCGTCAGTCGGTGCCCATGGCCTCCTGAAAACTCTGCCAAAAGTGCGACACAAATATCTTATCTCGGTCCGACACGATATTAATAGGAACTCCGTGCAGCTTAACAATCTCTGAAATAAAAAGCTGCGCGTATCGCATCGTATCGTAATCCGTACAAACCGGTAAGAAATGTGCGACCTTAGTCAAACGATCCACTATCACCCATATGGAATCGTGGCCCTTCGGCGAGGTTGGTAACCCGGTAATAAAATCCATTAAGATACTCTCCCACTTCCACACGGGAATCTCTAGTGGTTGTAGCATTCCTGAAGGCCTCTGATGGTCAACTTTTATGAGTTGGCATGTAACACACTTTGAGACAAATTCTGCAATATCTCGTTTCATACCTGACCACCAATATACTCGTCGCATATCCTGGTAAATTTTGTCCCCACCTGGATGTACCGAGAATTTTGACCCGTGCGACTCTGTCATAACGGCATGCCTCAAATCATCATCTTCGGGTACTATCAGTCTACCGTTGAAGCGTAGTCCACCCTCTGAAATGATGGAGTAGAACTCTGCCCCCTTGGCCAGTAACTGCCGTACTTTATCCTGACAAAATGGGTCTTCTTCTTGTGCCCTCACTATCCGCATAACCTTCTCGGAAGTGATAGCTAGAACTTCCATACATGCTCTTGCCATATCATCCTCGTGTCGGAGCTCACTCCACTTTGCCTTCCAAACTTCTGCTAACTCTCCGATAGGTCTTCTCCTTAACGCATCTGCCACCACATTAGCCTTACCAGGATGATACTGTATATCAAATTGGTAGTCCTTCACGAATTCAAGCCACCTTCTCTGCCTCATGTTCAGGTCCCTCTGAGTGAACAGATATTGTAATGACTTATGATCCGTGAATAACGTAAACTGCTCACCCAGAAGATAGTGTCTCCAAATCCTCAAAGCAAAAACAACCGCTGCCAACTCGAGGTCATGGGTGGGGTAGTTCTTCTCATGTGGCTTAAGCTTTCGTGACGCATAAGCTATAGCCTTCTCCTCCTGTTGTAACACACCCCCAAGTCCTTGTAAGGACGCATCTGTATAGACTCGGTATTCCACTCCGCTCTTAGGCAAGGTAAGAACGGGGGCTGATGTCAACTTGTCTTTCAATTCATCAAATGTTAACTGGCAACTATCACTCCATACAAAGGGAATTCCCTTCCGAGTCAGATTCGTCAATGGTCTGGCAATTTTTGAGAATCCCTTGATGAAGCGACGATAATAACCAGCCAAACCCAAGAAACTGCGGATTTCTGTCGGTGTCGTGGGCTGTCCCCACTCCCTCACCGCCGATACCTTACTCGGGTCAACAGCAATGCCCTTGCTAGATACGACGTGTCCTAGGAACTGCACCTCCCGAAGCCAAAATCCACACTTCTCATATTTGGCGTATAACTGATGGTTCCGCAATGTCTGTAGGACCAATCGTAAGTGTTCTGCGTGCTCCTCCTCTGTACGGGAGTAAATCAGAATGTCGTCTATGAATACAATCACAAACTGATCCAAAAACTCCCTCAATACCCTGTTCATGAGATCCATCAATATCGTCGGTGCATTAGTTAGCCCAAAAGGCATCACTCTGAACTCATATGACCCGTACCGCGACAGGAAAGCGGTCTTAGGTACATCCTCTTCACGAATGCGCAATTGGTGGTAACCCGATCTCAAATCTATCTTTGAGAAGTATGCAGCCCCTCTCAATTGATCAAACAAGTCGTCAATCCTCGGTAATGGATACTTATTACGTATCGTTACTTTGTTCAGCTCTCTGTAATCTACGCACAGACGAAGTGAACCATCCCTTTTCTTCACAAATAGTACTGGCGCACCCCATGGCGATGTACTCCATCGAATAAAACCCTGTCCTAACAGTTGCTGGATTTGCTCTCTCAGTTCCCGCATCTCTGAGGGAGCCATGCGATATGGTGCTCTGGCAATCGGTCTCGTCCCCGGTGTGAGATCAATTATGAACTCTATCTCTCTACTAGGTGGTAACCCTGGTATCTCCTAAAAGACATCCTCAAAGTCTCTCACAACTGGGATTGAGTCCAGAGAAGCGACCACCCCATGTGAGGTCTCCTCCTCAATATAATATAAGTGAGTTTGCGATCCTCCCTTGGGAAGTGGCATAGCCACAAGGAACATCTCCTGCCCCGGGATAGAGAACATGATCGTCCTCTCATAACAATCCACCATTGCCCTATTATGTGCCAACCAATCCATGCCTAGGATGACGTCATATCCCTCCATATCCAGCACTAGAAGGTCCGCCGCTAGACTCAATCTCCCGACCATAATGTCCACACCCTTACAAATCGAGTGTATGAGGGACCCACTACCCATCGGTGACTCCACACACATAAGATGAGTGTCTGCTGTCGCTAATAGGCCGGTTTCCCGTGCGAATCTAGTGGAGATAAAAGAATGCGTTGCCCCTCTGTCAAACAAAATATTCCCCTCAAGCCCATAAATAGGAAACATACCCACAACTGCCGATGGTGCTGGTGGTTACGGCTGAAATGGAATGTCACGGATGTTGAACACACGCCCGAACTGCATCTGTCCTAGCTGTGGGGCCGGTACTGCTGCTGGGGATACTGGTGCCTGCTGCCCCTGTTGGGCACCCTGCTGTCGTGCCCGGTCTTGCTGTGGACAATTTCTGCTCTTGTGACCTTGCTGACCACAAGTGAAGCACTGACCCTGGAACTGTCTTTGTCCTTGGCCCTGTTGGCCCTGCCGCCCTTGGCCTTATTGTCCCCCATTTTGATTACCCTGGCCCTGTCGACCCTGAGGGACTGGTTACTGAGGACCCTGCTGGCCCTGTCGGTCGAAGCGATACTTCCCGTGCTTGAACTTCTTGGCAGGGTTCCCCTGTCTAGAATCCTGTCCCAACTGACCCGCTGCCTGCTGCTGTGTTGCACTGCTGCCACTACCTCCATCCACCTTGACCAGTTGGCTAGGCTCACCCCTCTTACTTCCCTTAGTATGAAAACGGTGATCCTGACAGTGTAGTAGAGTGGCATTGACGACATCTATGTAGGTTACCAATGCCGGATTACCAATTAAGTGCTGTCTGATTCTCCAGGTTAGGCCCTTCATAAATTTGGACTTCTTCCTCTCCTCATTGCTCACCTCGTTTGGCACAAAATTGGCCAAGCGGGTAAACTCCTCCTCGTAGTCAGCAACTGAGCGATCACCCTGAACCACTTCGCTGAACTTCTTTCTCATCTCTGACTCTACTGCTGGAGGGAAATACTTGCGGTCAAACCGCACCCAAAACTCAGAAATAGTCAAAGTATCTCTCTCCTCGGTGGTGGTAACTGACTCCCACCACTGTAGGGCCGCTCCTGACAGATGGAAAGTGGCTAGCATCTGTTCCTGCACTCCGGTGCACTCTAGCATGCGCAAGTGGCGCTGGATATTCTTCTTCCAGTTGCATGCTTCCATTATATTAGTACTGCCCTGAAACTCGGGTGGGTGCCCCTTCTGAAATGTCTCCCTGACTCGTTGCCAAGTAGATGGTCCTGTCGGAACTTGCATTGCCGGTGCCACAGGGGGAGGTACTTGGGGCTGTGGAAAGTGGGCTGCCATTGCCCTCATTGCTGTCTCAACTGCCTGAGCCACTATCACTGCAACCTGAGTAGTGGAGATTAGCTCGGGTGGGGGTGGTGGTATCGGTACCTGTGGCTCCTGATGAGCCTCCCTCACCTCCTCTCTGGCTTCAGCCCTCTCTGCTCTCAGTCTCCTTGGCGGCATCTGAAATAAGATTCAAATTATATAAGTACACAGTTTATACAAAATTTAAGAGCAGAAGTACGATAACGCAACAGTAGGAAATTTATCAACAATCCTAATAGTAGGGCTGTAATACAACAAACGTAGCGCTGAATCGTAGTAAGCCGTACAGATCCTATGGACAATAGAACCTGATGCTCTGATACCATCTGTGACACCCCACCTAATTAAACCTTGGGTGATCAAGCCTTATTTTAATATAAACAGGTTTCTTAAATGGTTCATTCTTAGCATCACTGCCAAAAGCCTTTTTAAAATAATACTAACCAACTAAATGAAATTAAAACGGGTGCCAAATTTTATCTTCTTAAACAACAAAATAATCCAAACCACACATTACCAAAACTAGATATGAATACGCAGTATAAAAAAAATAATCTGAAAGCATTTAAAGTCTTGTCGTCAACCACGGCCCAAAAAGACAACTACAAATCCATAACTAGAATAAACAGTAATAGAAACGGTGGAACGACATGTTCCAACAAGAATAATAAAACTGAGATCCTGCACTAGAACTGAAAAAGAGGAAGCGTCTAAACAATCCCTGCAACCTCCACACTGGCTGCAGCTCCCAAATCTCTGACATGAATCAAGCTGGGTGTCCTTGTGGCTAGGCACCTAAAAGGTTTTTAAAAATTTTACATAGCAAGAGTTAGTACTCAAAACATTTGACAATATTTTGCAAGCGGTTAACACAATTAAGTTATTGATTACACATATTAAGGTTTCGCACGCTCCCTTGAACTTCCTCAACTCTCTTACGTGATACGTAACTATCAAGGGTACTTAGCCTACCTAGTTTTACTTCCCATAACCGTAGTTAACACATTTACCGTTCGTTTTCCTTAATCTTGTAATAATTTCATTATGCCCAAAATTATTACTAAGACATTCACATATCATTTCATTGTCTACTATTCTCAATTTTTAGATTATGCATATAGAAAAATTTTGTCCCACAACAATGTATTTAATATTAGTTACCTCTAATATATCCTTTTATTACTCACAAAGGACCCTTGGCTCGGAATAATTCATCGACTCCAAGTGAAAGTTGGTTCGGAATGATCCATCGACCCCAACTATCTACAAATATAAATATATACACATATTCTGGTTCGGGACTCTTTCATCGCGGCACCAGTTCAAAGTTTGGTTCGGCATTAACATCGACCCCAAATATATAATAACTTTATGTTAGTTCGAAATGTCACATCGACCCTAACATAATTAGTTTATGTAATATTCTCTTAACCCAAACCTATTTATATAGATATAGTAGGTACACACTCGACCTAATAAATCATACCCGTACGTAATATATTTTACTTATATTCTCAGTACTTATTAATTACAATTTCTCACTACTGTATTTATTCAAGTATTCGCGTAACTCTAAGGGTCCTAGTTACCCCTCCCTTAATTCAGTAGTTAAGTTAATTTTAACTTACTGGTATTTTCTTTCCGGAATTAAGTCTCACTCTTTCCGTAATTAAATTAACAATTTCAACTCACGGCTAAGTCAATCGTTCTATCGTCATTCCATCTCTCCAACATTCCTACTCAATCATTAGTGGAGGAACCTAATGGTACACCTACTGGTAAATTCCAAGTCCCCTCATAGAAAAAATATCAATTCTAAGGTTTCCATTAAGTAACGGCATTTAAGGAAATTTCTAGACAAATTTTCTATAGTTCAGATAGGGTCGATCAATCGAAGGAATATGGTTGATCGATCGACTACTTCGATCGATCGACATTCAAGGGTCGATCGATCGATCGAGCAGTGACAGACCCAGTTCATCTTCTTCCTACGGGTTTCACCATTGTTACATCTCTAACTTTCATGATAAGCCATCTTATTCACAACCAACAATTTCTAATCATTCCTACATGTTCTGGGATGATTACTAACGATTTAAAACAACAAAATCATTATAAATCTTGGCCAAATTCACTGAAAATCTCTCTAATATTTAAGAACCCTAAAACTGCATTCTTTATATTTTTCATCAAACTTCCAGATTTTCATACGAATTTCTCATCAAGTTTTCTATGATATAAACATACTTGGCAATTCAAAAACGTCCTACATGCAAATCCTAATCAATCATGGATTATTATCAATTGTTTGTTCCCAAGAATATCATAAAAATCATGTTCTTCCTCAAGCTTAAACATGGGTATTATAACTCAATTATTTTGCAATTAACCACTTGCCTTAAGATTTGTAGGGTCTGATTTCGTGGTTGTTGGTGATGATTGATGATGTTGGTGCCTTAATCCTTCTTCCCAACAATCTTTGTGGTGAAATCTTCCTAAGATGATCCCTCCTTCCTTCTTGCCTAAGGAATTTGCCTCTCTCTCTCTCTCTAATGGCTATGGTGTAACTCTCATTGTCTAACCCTAGCCACCACTCTTATAATCAGATTTAGGGTTACAAAAATTCGTAGGTCTTCTTTCCCATAATTGTAAAGAGACCAAAATGCCCCCGAATGGTCCCGGTTTAGCCCTAAAATGACCCGGCACTCAACTAGTACCCCCGGGTACACTATTTTGACTAATTCGACCCTTTCGGAATCAACCGTGGACTCGAAATTATCATTTGAGTATCATAAATATTTTTCTACTCTCATCCTTAATTTTGTCGAGTTACATCCGGTACGTCCATATAGTCACTAGACCGTACATATTAACATTGAAAATTTATTTTCACCTTAGTAAATTGTCTATAACACATATTCATCTTTATTAACATAATATCTATTTAAATTACTCTACTCGCGTAATTTAAATCAAACATATTTAATCACATTAAATTACTCTACTCATGTAATTTAATTAAAGCGTATTTAATCCCATAAAATTACTCTACTTACGTAATTTAGGATTTAGCAGAATTACGGGGTGTTACACCCTAAAGAGATGAGAGTTACTAATCTACAATATGAGCAAGCATCTTGTTATGTCTTTGGATCGCAAGAAGAAGTTGAAGATTGGAGAGAGTATATAGCTACACAATTAATTGAATTATTCTCGTTTAATTATATGTATTCTATATATTATGATATAAACTCTACAATTTACCTTTAGAAAGTATGAGAAGGAAATTTTCCAAAATTAGAGGAGAAATTGCATGTCTAATGATTTTAGGGCATGAATATCAAAAGAGGTAATTTTTACTTCTTATGTGCCTGGTTATTTTAATTATTTAGGGTAAAAACATGTTCTAATATAAATTTATTAATACATGTCGCTTCTAAACAAAGATGATGTCTATTCAAGGTTTGCATGCCTAGCAAAAAAATCTCGAATTTTGTATAAAAGAGTTTAAGAAATTTCGCACCATCGAGTTTCATTTCATTGCATATCCATTTGAGGAAAATTTTTAAGGACAAACATAAAAATTTAAAGATCTTCCTTGACTACTCGTGTCTCTAGCAAAAGTTATAAAAATTCAAAATATACGGTGCTAACCTATTATGGGATTGTCCAATAAATCGAAGAACTTGATTAAACCGTATTCTATTGTGATTGGGTTAAGGTGGAGGACTCTATGAATGCTTGTAAAGTTGATCCTGCCTCCATACTTATCATGGTAGATTTATCAAAGATGAAGAGTAAAGACTGCATAGTCAGCGAACCTTTTATTTGTGTCATTCAGAACATTAAGAATGTATTCTACTAAAAGTGCAAAAATGATGGAAATTGATGTACTGTTGTACATACACCAAAGGGTATGACTACTCAAGAAGATGAATTAAAGTCCCCTAAATAGGTGTAGTCTACTCTTGATGGCAACCAAAATTTGAAGGATCTTTTAGTTGATTTAAAGGAAGATTGAGTATAAAAAATATTATTTTACCCTTGGTAGTCCTATTGGGATCCTATTATAATATTGGTCCTTAACGGTCCTATTTCTATCAAAATTGTATACTATTATGATATTGGTGTTATATTGTAGCTTTAGTTTGATTTATGAGTGCTTAGTTTGATTTACGAATTTTTAGATTGATTTATGAATGTTTACTTTGAATTATGAATGTTTAAGGGCACGAACACCTCGCACAGGATGTCTGGCTTGATTTATGAATGTATTTATCTTGAATCCTATTTTCTAGTAAGAGGTACAGTTGGTTTTTCATGTTAATTCACGTGAGTTTCTATTTGACCTCTTTTTTTTTCTTCAATAAAACTTGTGGGGGTTTCGTTCCACTTGCCAAAGAATATCACAAGTTAATAAAATCTATAATATAAATTGAAGCCGTGATGATCATGAGATCATAATATTTGTCATGTAAGTTTAAACTTGAAAAAATAGTTGTTTTCATAACTACATCTTGTTTTCATTAACCGCAACATCTTTTGCATCGTTTGAGCTTTACACTAGCTCATTTAACCTACGACATTTGATTTGCTCCAAAGAAAAAGTAAATCTTGTTTTCATTAACCACAACACTACATGAATCTTACAAATTAATTATTTTATGTTAAAAATTCAAAATTTTCATTAGAAGTATCTTTATGGGAAGAGAAACAAATGAATTTATAGTTATTTCCCAAGTCGTTCAAAAAATAGTTTCTATATTTAAAATATATATTTATTAATTTTTTTTTTTTGGGGGGGGGGGGGGGGGAGGGGAGGGGGGTCTCTAATATGCCACGACTAATTCAATTAATTAAGTAGATTAGGATGTTTTTTACATTGCTATTTGTATCAAAATTGCATCCTATTATGATATTGTCTCTATATTGGAGCTTTAGTTTGATTTATTAATGTTTAGTTTGATTTACAAATTTTGGTTTGATTTATGAATATTTATTTTGAATTAAGAATGTTTAGGGTCATAAACACCTCGCACGAGATGTCTTATTAATGTATTTATCTTGAGACCTATTTTCTAGTACGAGGTACAGTTGGTTTTCCATGTTTACGTGGGTGAGTTTCTATTTGACCTCTTTTATTTTTTTTTCAATAAAACTTGTGGTGGTTTCGTCCCACTTGCCAAAAAATATCACGAGTTAATAAAATGTGTAATGTAAATTGTAGCAATCCTAATAATCCCATGTGGTAAAACTATGATGATCGCGAGAACATAATATTTGCCAAGTAAATTTAAACATGATAAAAATAATTGTTTTCATAAGTACATCTTTTTTCATTAACTGCAACATCTTTTGCATCATTTCGGCATTACACCAGCTCGTTTAGCCTATACGACGTTTGACTTGCCTCAAAGAAAAAGTAAATCTTGTTTTCATTAACCACAACACTTGATGAATCTTACAAATTATTATTGTATGTTAAAAGTTCAAAATTTATATTGGAAGTATCTTTACTGAGAGAGAAACAAATGAATTTATAGTTATTTCGCAAGTCTTTAAAAAATTGTATCTACATTTAAATTATATTTGGGGGGGGGGGGGGGGGGGGGACATACATATTTTCAGCAATATCTAAAATGTCACGACTAATTCAATTAATTAAGTAGATTAAGATGTTTTTTGCATTCGACTTTGTTTTCTTAACTATTTTTTATATACTTCAATAAATCAACATCGTTGTCTAGTTTGTCTAATAAAATATTTAATTTAGGAAGGAAATATAAGGTTAGTATTTCGTTGGCTATTGCACATATTGTTGTGTTTTTAAGTGATGCAGTTGTTCAAATTAGAAAGAGTTAGGAAATTTGTGCATTATAAAAATATTTTCCTTTATTATTTTTCAATATCAGCATCCACCTTCTTGTGCATTTATGTGACGAGGCTTTGTTATGTGGTCCCGTTAGGCATCGTTGGATGTATCCTTTTGAGCACTTGATGAAAATCTTCAAATATTCTATGAATAATACATCGTATATTCGAGGGTCAATTACTGAAGATTACGTCACTATGGAATCATCGTTATACGCTCAGAAACATATGCAAGAACAAGAGATGAGGAGGTTCAATCCTCGTTCAGAACCAGTGATTGATGAAACTAACGAGTTTGAGGATGAATTTATTTTTGAGAACCCTAAAGAGATGAGAGTTACTAATCTACAATACGAGCAAGCATTATATTATGTCTTTAGATTGCAAGAAGAAGCTAATGATTGGTGTTAGACTTAATTATTCTAGTCCAAAAGATATGTTTTTATCTTGGTGCCTCCAAATGAAGAAAAGAGATCACCATGTTTTTGTTTTCTCCACCATTCCAATGCTTATCAACTGGGAGATCTGGAAAGCAAGAAACAAGAAATTCTTCGAAAATGATTCCATGTTGAGTTCCATCATCATTAACAGTGTCATTAAATATATGAAAGACCTGGCAGCCATTCAAATATTCAAAGCCAAATGCTATAAAGAGGATATGTTCTACATTCATTGGTTCAACCTCAATATTGTTACAAAAAAAACTACTTTTATTGTCTCCAGCTGGATCAAACCACCATTTTTTTAGGTAAAGTTAAATATAGACGGTGCAGTATCTTCATATTCTTCAGGTATCGGAGGAGTTTCAAGGGACTCTCAAGGGAATTTCATTATTAGATTCAATGAAGCTCTTTCTCATCACCCTGTTCTCCTTGTTGAAGCCTTGTCTCTCATTTCTGGGTTGAAGATGTGTATAAATCTTGGTTATTCGAAAATTGAGATTGATTCTGACTCTCTGTCCCTAGTTGAAATTATTCTCTACAAGAAAGAGGCTCCATGGTTTCTAAAGGCTACAATTTCATCTATTCTCTCAGTTCTTTCTTCCATAGAATTCAAAATCAGACACATTTGGAGACAGTCCAATGGTGTGGTAGATAGATTGGCAAAGTTAGCTCTCTCATTATCATCTCCTATAATTTTTAATGAATTTCAAGCTCTTCCAGTGACAGCTCGAGGATTCATTCATCTAGAGAAGGCATAAATTCCATCTATTAGAACTGTTTTATAGTTAATAGGAAGTTTATCTTTTATTTCTCTATGTTAATTCTCTTTAATTCTTGTAATAACTCCTAGGAAAGGTTTTTTCATTCCTTTGTTTTATCAATAAAGTGGGGGGAATTCCCTCTTCTCTAAAAACAAAAAAAATGTAGCTACATAATCAAATGAATTATCCTTGTTTGACTATACGTATTATATTTATTATGACATAAACTCTACAATTTACCTTTAGGAAGTATGAGAATGAAATTGCACAAAATTAGAGGAGAAATTGCATGACGGATGATGTTAGGGTGTGAATATCAAAAAAGGTAATTTTCACTTCTTATCTGTGTGGTTATTTTAATCACGTGTGGTAAAAATATGTTCTAATACAAATTTATTAGTACTTGCAGTTTTTAAGAAAATATGATGTATCTTCAACGCTTGCACGCCTACCAAAAAGTTTCAAATTAATGTATAAGAGTTTGAAAAATTCCGCAGCACCGAGTTTGATTTTATTGCATATCCATTTGAGGAAAAGCTTTTAATGCAAAACACAGAAATTTAAATTTCTGCCTTGACTACCCATGTCTCTAAAAAAAGTGATAAATATTCAAAATATACGGTTGTGGCACCCCGCCCAATTAAATATCAGGTGATCAGTCCTTTATAAAATTTAAAACAGAATGTTCAGTTGGTTCATTCTTAGCATAACTGTCTAAAACATAATAACATTATTAACCACCTAATAATTAATTAAGTTAGTGTCAAAATATTTTTCCTTTTTAATATAATCTTTCAATTTTTAATCCGAGAATACAAACATCAATCATTCACCACAACTAATTAATGTAAATACTAAATCTGAATCACAAACTGAAATAGAAAAGACTGGATAAAGCATTCCAGATTTAAAACTCTAAATCAAGTACCATGAGGACTATAATTCCAACTTAAATGAAAAGAAAATAAACCGAATATAATCTCAAATAATTATCTAAGGAATGGGCGACACATGCCCTAAATATAAAGTCTAAACATAACGGAAATGAAATGATGGAGGCGTCTAATGCAAAGACCTACAACTTCCACAATAGTTGTAGCACTCCAAACAATCCGAATCTCTAAGGCTGGTGACCCTGTGGCTGAGCACCTAATATATTACATATATATAGCAAGAAAGAGAAGAGATACAAGAAATGGGTGAGAGCCTGATGTGTAAAAATATTTGTTTTAGCAAGTATTTAAAATTTACAATAAAGCAAGTATCAAATTCATGTTAGTTCGAAATCTCACATCAGATTCTCACCTCTCCTCTATTGTGCACGCCTAACGTACATCTATTCTCACCTAGCCATCCCTAACACTTATAACTAGATAACTATTTATACTTCTCGTTATACCTCGTAATAGTGACCCGTGATTCCCAGTTTTTCCACATTATTAATAACATCATTTATTAATTCGTTCAAGTTTTATCACACTAAGTTAAGTATTCATAGCTTACGTCACTTAAGACTATACTATACCAATGACATACAATTATATCACAATAGGAATAACACAGGTATATATGTACATTCACCACTATAATATACATATACTGATACACCACCCCAAGGCTAAACCTATAGTGCATTGCATACTCTGCTATCATGTCCCGATACATCTCGTACTCTAATAAGGATTGTCGGTTCGGAAGTCTCCCATGAACCATATACACAAAACACACATAGTGGCGGCGAGCATAGTTCACACACCTATGGGTCACACACATAACTACGCTCCCCTAGTGAGTTGACCTATCAACTCATAAATAAGTCTTCACAGTACTATGTTATGAGATACGAGTCAAATATCCCCCCGAAGGTCACCCAGGATAAGACCGTATCTACATAACCCCCCGTGATAGCAAGTAGCTAGGTATGTCATATAAATAACATTAAACAAGTAATAGGTATTCACACATCCTATTAATATTTATAGGTATTCTCCCCAACCTTCATATATATATTCCATACGTATTTCATTCTCAATATTACGTATTTTATAGTATTACTAAGTTACCACAATTCTTTAGTAATCTCCAAAATAACACTTCTTTTCCAGATTAATTTAATTATAAAACTCACATACTTTCTCATAGGCCTGCCTCGTTTCAATTCTGTTAATTGGTAATTTCCCTCACTCGTAAAAACTAAAAGATTCCAAAACTGCCCCTAAGAAATTTTCCAAAAATTCACCCTGTCGCTCGAACCAGATGGCATGTCGTTCGAACGACTGCCACGTGTCGCTCCAGCGACATCGCGCGAGATGCAATCTCGCTTGAACGATTTTGTGCGACTTCGCGCGAGATCTTCTGTTTCATCTCTACCTAGAATTCCAGCATTTTTCCAGCATTTTTAACCCTAAAACCTCTAAATTAACATCCTAAACTCCAACCAATCAATCCCCAATCGAATTCTAACAATTATACATGGATTCTAACATCCTAACATCATTATATCATTTCGAATCTTCACAGAATTACGAAATCCCCAAATTTTTCACTAAAGCCTTAGTTCTTTAATTTCTTATTCAAGAACACAAGTTTCCCAGATTCGTTCTTCACATAAGTTCATCAAGACGTGATTTCTATTCTACATACATGGAGGGATTCAATTAGATAAATCTCAGATTCAATTTATACATCCTAATTCTCCAATTTTCATCACTTTTATGAACCGAAACATGTCTATAACATTCCTATACTGACAAGAGTATGATAAATGCTAAGGTACAACAAGTAATAAAAACTTGCCTCAAATTATTCGTCTGATTTCTTGACATTGTTAGCATGGGTGTGTTCCCCTCGTCCCGATCTACACGGTGGTGGTGGTTGTGCAAGGTGGTACTAATCGAGCCTTCCCTCTTGGAAATTGGTTCTTCCTCACACTTTCTATGGCCGTTCTTACTTCTGTATCTCTTAACCCTAATGGACTTCTTTTGGATGATAAAAATAACTCCTAATTTTCGTCCATTAATTAAGCCCAAAAATACAATTTACCATAATGCCCTCTCGGGGCGCCGGTTAGGCCTAAAATTGCCCCAGGACCCAAACTAAACACCCAGGTATACTATTTTGACTATTTCGACCCTTTCGTACTCAAGGTGCACTCGAAATGACCATATGGGTTACTAAAACAATTAATATATTTATTCTATTAATTTAGTCCCGACACAACTTGCACGCGCGTCTGACTTAAATTACTAAACTGTCATATTTCTTATTCTTGACAATTTCCCGAAGTGTATAGTTCCATATTACATATCACACAGTAATATTCAATCAATAAGTATTAACCATATCACGTTAGTTAAAATTTATTTTAAATCCGAATTAATCAATAGTTAAATTCTCACATTTTAATTCAATTAATCCCACAATAATAATTAATCTCATAATTATTTAAATCATAAAAATATGGGGTATTACATACTTCCCCCTAATAACGGAATTTCATCCCAAAATTTGAGAATTAAGGTATTCCTAGTGCAAATAAGTCCGGATATTTTTCTCGCATATCCGCCTCCTGCTCCCAAGTAGACTCCACTACGTTGTGATGCCGTCACTGCCCCCGAACAAGTGGAACTACCTTGGACCTCAGCCTCCTCTCATTATGATCTAGGATAGCCATCGATCTCTCCTCATATGAATTGTTAGGCTGTAAGTCAATCTCCTCAATCGCTATGTGAGTGTGTGCTAACTCATCCCGAAGACACCGCTCAATGACGAAATGTGGAACACGTCATGGATACGATGCAAGTGTTTCGACAACCCAAGCCTATATGCCACTGGTACGATCCTCTCAATAATAGGAAATTATCCTACAAATCTCGAAGCCAATTTCCCCTTTTACCCAAATCTCATTACCCCCTTCATCGGAGATACTCTCAACAAAACCTGGTCCCCTATGGCGAACTCTCCGAAGGAACGCTTAGCATCGGCGTAGATTTTCTGCTTGTCCTGCATTACCCATATGCGACCTCGAATCATCTCGATTCTGCTCGATATGTCATGAATCACCTCTGGACAGAGTAGTTTGTTATCCCCCACCTCTAGCCAATAAGCCTAAGAACGATAAGGTCTACAATACAATGCCTCGAACGGGGCCATGTCAATCGTAAACTGATAGGAGTTATTTTAAGCAAAATCCACCAGTGGAAGGTACTGCTACCATCCTACACCAAAATCAAGGACACACATGCGCAACATATCCTCGAGCATCTGATTAGTGTGCTCAATCTTCCCATCGATCTGCGGGTGATACATCGTACTCAATCGCAACTCGATGCCCATAGCCTCCTAGAAGCTCTCCCAAAAGTGAGATACAAACATCTTGTCTCTATTCGACACGATATTAAGAGGCACACCATGCAGCCTCACTATCTCTGTAATAAATAGCTGAGCATACTGCACCGCCGTGTAGTTTGTCCTGACGGGCAAAAAGTGGGCTAGTTTTGGCAATCGATTCACAATAACCCATATAGAATCGTGCCCCCTCTGCGAAGTGGGCAACCCGGTAATAAAATCCATGGAAATGCCTTCCCATTTCCACGTAGGAATATCCAACGGTTAAAGCAAACCTGGTGGTCTCTGGTGGTCCACTTTCACTAATTGGCAAGTGGTACCACTACACCAAATCTGCCCATTTGTCAAGGTCATTGACCTTGACAAATTCACCTTGTCAAGGTCAATGACCGTGACATTTCGAGGCGAAACAACTTTTTTTGTCACGGTCGTGTCACGGTCATTGACCTTGACAAAAAACTCGCGTTTTGTGTCACGGTCGTGTCAAGGTCAATGACCGTGACACGTTTGTCACGGTTTATAACCGTGACATAACCGTGACCCAGAATTGTCACGGTCAATGACCGTGACACGTCCGTGACAACTTTTGTCGCGGACTTGTCACGGTCAATGACCGTGACAATTCTGGGCAGTATGGCCACTGCCACTGCCCAGCAGTATATTTGTACCTGTTATAGCAACGTTGTACCTGTTCCAAACATCATATATCCAACACAAACTAAAGATAATGAAAATATATATTCATGACGATATAATCCAAATATTCAAAGTAAAAACAATATACATGACGATATAATCCAAATTTAGTTAAAATGGACAAACTTAAAAATAATGTTACTATATGTCTTGGATAAAACTGAGGAGGTGAGTAGGCCACACAACATACGAATTGACGCACCCACTAATATACGTCGTGCCACATTGTTTGCGCAACCATAATAGGGAGTTCTCCTTCCCGGGTATGACATGCGTAACGAGCACCCTGGACTCCATCTGTTGAAGCGCACGTCCATGAACTATTCCACCCTCGATGCTATTCGGGTCCCTCAACCCCCGCCCTATCCGCTGGCCATCAAATACGTCCAATATGAACACGCTCGGCCAACCAATTGTCGACAATGGTCTGTTGGAGGGCGTCAAATAGGGAAGTGGATCGTCAAAGTACGAATGTGTTGGTGATGAAGCAGCGAGGTCCACATCCTCGTCCTCCTGCGTCTCGTCCTCCCGCACCTCCTCCTCCACCGCCTTCTCCTTCCCTTTCCCTTTCCCTTTACGGTCTCCACCCAACGTACGCTTCATGAATGCGTACATATCTTGGACCGTCACCTCCAAACGGGACAGCTTCGCGTCGTGTGAATCCACCGTTCGAGACAACCCGATGTCGCTCGTCTCCAATCCGATGATCCTAGATTTGGACACCCGCGAGCTCACTCCCCTTGTCCTCCCTTTGCGATTAGAGCCAAGCACTTGGCTGAATGCGTCTGTGGACAAAGATGCCTTGTCGGCATCACACTGCGACTCATGCACTTCCTTAAGCTTTGCCTGAAACGACAAAAAGCACATGATTAGTAAAATAAGTAAACTAAAAAATTATAACGCAATTAACAAAAATTAAACCGTCGGATTACTTACAATCGTGTCCGCGACGCTCGGGGACACCTCCTTGTCCTTCCCCTTCTTCGTCCGAAGAGCCACATAAGTATCGAGCCTATGTGGCTTACCCCCTGGCCCACTCCCTACCCCCTGAAATAAAATAGAGTAAAGTAAAATTAGTATCGGCCCCGTAAAGTAAAATAATATCCAATAATATATTTCTGTAGTTATAGATAAATTAAATCTTACCTACATCCTATGCTCCACCTCAGCGTAAGAGGTCCGGCCGGAGTAGTGCACGTCCGTCTTTTTAGCCCGATTTTCCCTCCCCGACTGGCGAGATGCCAATTGTCGATCCTCGATCTCATTGTCAATGAACTTTTGCCATTGTGCCAATGAGATCGGCTCCTTGGGCGGGACGGATCCGCGCCATTGTAAAATGGACTCTCGTGTTTTTCCAAAGTACCGTGTCCGCATATTTTTCTTCCACGTCTTGTGTTGCTCCCTCAACTGCTCCAAGACGGAATCGCGTAGCTTTGGATCCAAGTTGAATTGTTCCTGTCCAACAAATAAAATGTTAGTTGCGAATAAATATAAATATAAATATAAATTGAAATATTCATATAAATATTACCTGTAGTGCCGCCCAAACAGCTAACTTGAGCTCATACGGCACCTCCTTCCAACTCATAAACCCCGGGCCGATGACCGTCTTTAGCAGCTCGAGGGATCTCGCTAAAAGCTCCGACTTGTTTTCGACGGTAATCCCAAATTTTCCATATTTGGGGAGCCTAGCGGCGGAGGAGCCCTCGTCGCCTCCGCTACCACCGAACCCAGACGACATCATCATAAACAGCATCATCATCTTCGCCTTAACATCTGAAAGAGACATTTTTGCTGTAAAAAAAATGTTATTAGTACAGATAAAAAAAATGTTAATAGTACACATTTCATTTTACCTAATTGAATTAATTGAATTAATAGTACAGATAAAAAAATGTTCCATCTATATTATAACATATGTGTAAGTTCCGTCAATACCATTTCGTTTCAATTTTGTAATATTATGTTGTTTCCAAATATTTAAAGAGTTATTAAATGGGTGCCCCACCCCCACCCCCACCCACCGCCACACACACACGCACACCTACGCACCTATGCGCACACACACACACACCACCCCACCCCACCCCCTGCCCCCCTCCACCACCCCCTCCCCCATCATTGTGTGAATAGGTATGAGATCATAATTTGGAGGAATTCACGTCCAAGAAATAATTTGGATTGTGATACCCCTTGATAGACTTACATGTTTTGTTTACCCGACCGATTAACTATTTTATAATCCTATAGAATTAAGTTTTAGAATCAAGGAATTGATCAGATATTCATTAAAATCGGTTAGTAGAAAATTTATTTAACCAAGAGGGTATCGAAAACATAACGTGGGGAATCATAATATACCGTAATCAACTTTAATAATAAGAACACATTCTTTCGAGTGATTTATAAATAATTAAATTTGAGTGCAATCATGATTATACCTAGTATTTACTTTGAATAAAGGATATAAATTAGTAGTAGTAAGCGAGGATACCTATGTGTAAACTCTAGGATCGGAAGGTGTATCTGTTTGTTAGTGTTTTAAAGCTAAGGGGCAGAGTATGTAATTTATTATACTTAAATAGAAAAACACGGAAGAAACATTTTACCAAAACCCTAAACAGAAGAGTAGAAGTACCAGGAAGAGAATGTTTTTCAGGTAAGTTATTTGTTAAGTATATAAAACTTTTTTATTCAAATGTTTAATTTTTTTAAATTAAATGTTAAAAAGTATTTTTGTATTCCTTCAACGGTTTAAATCATTCAATGTTAGGAGTATTTTTCTGTTCATTTGTAAATATTTAGGAAACTAACACTATTCAATGTTAGGAGTATTTTTTTCTCAAATCTTTAAATGTTAGAAATATTTAGTGGTATGTTAGAAATTAGGGGTATTGTATTTTTGTGTTCAATATTTAGGGGTATCGTATTTAGGGGCAATGTTAGAAATATTTAGGAGAATTTTCAAATTTCAGTGTTATTTTTTCAGTTAATTTTCAATATTGAAGTATAATTTTTTTATAATTTCAATGTTAATCCTAAAAAAATTGCCTTTGGGGCTACCGCCCTTGAACCCCTACATTGCTCGAAAAATTTCGCACCACCTTACTAAAAATCCTGGGTCCGCCACTGCACCCCACCCCACCCCTGCCCCCCTCCACCACCCCCTCCCCCACCACACACCACCACACACACACACACACACACCCCACCCCACCCCCTGCCCCCTCCACCACCCCCTCCCCCACCACACACACACACACACACCACCCTACCCCACCCCCTGCCCCCCTCCACAACCCCCTGCCCCACGCCGCCCCACCCCCTGCCCCCCTCCACCACCCCCTCCCCCACCCTGCCCCATCCCGCCCCACCCCCCACACACGCACACACATACACACACACACACATATATATATATATATATATATATATATATATATATGCACACATAAATATACAGACAAATATATATATAAATGGAAGAGAGAGAGAGAGAGAAATTGGACCTGAGAGAGAGAGAGAGAGAGAGAGAGCAGCGTCGAGTCGAGAGAGAGAGCAGCGTCGAGTCGAGAGGGAGGGAACGGTGGGAGGGAAAAAAGAAGGGGGAAAGGGTTTTTGCTGGAAAAGTTGTCACGGTCGTGTCAAGGTCATTGACCGTGACAATTCGTTGTCACGGTCGTGTCAAGGTCAATGACCGTGACATAAAACGCGTGTTTTTTTGTCACGGTCAATGACCTTGACAAGGCTGGCTGGCTGAAAGGTGACAATTTGCCCATTTTGGTGTAGTGTACACTTAGATACGAATTCTGGAATATCCTTTTCATTCCGCTCCACCAATACTTCCGCCTCATATCCTGATACATTTTGTCCCCGCTAGGATGTACCGCAAATCGAGACCCATGAAACTTTGTCATTACTGCATGTCAAAGGTCCTCCTTCTCTGGGACAATGAGTCTCCCATTGAAGCACAAATCGTCCTCGGAGCTTACCGAATAGGACTTGGCTCCATCGGCTAAAAGTTGTCTAATCCTTTCCTGGAAAAAAGAATCTGTCATCTGTGCCAGAACTACCCTCGTCACTATTTACGGTGTGACGGTCATAATTGACATGAAGGACCTGGAAACTGCATCCTAGTGCCCCAATTCCTTCCATTTCGCTTTCCACACCTCGATTGTTTCATCTACCGACCTATGGCTCAATGCATCTGCAACTACATTAGCCTTCCCCGGGTGATAGTGTATCTCGAACTGATAATCTTTTACAAACTCAAGACACCTGCGTTGGTGCGTATTCAACTCTTTTTGCATGAATAAGTACTGCAGTGACTTGTGGTATGTAAATAAGCAAAATTGTTCCCCCAATAAATAATGCCTCCAAATTCGAAGCACAAACACGACTGCTGCCAGCTCTAAGTCGTGGGTGGGGTAATTCTTCTCGTGAGGCTTAAGGTTCCTGGAAGCAAAAGCTGTAGCCTGCTCCTCCTGTTGGAGTACTCCCCCAAGACCCTGTAAGGATGCGTCCGTATAAACAAGGTACTCAACCCCTACCCTGGGAAGTGCTAGTATCGGTGTTGAAGTCAGCTTATCCTTCAGCTCATTGAAAGCCAAGTGACATGCATCATCCTAAACAAACGACACACCCTTACGAGTCAGATTCGTCATCAAACCTGCTATCTTTGAGAATCCCCGAATAGACCATCTATAGTAACCGGCTAATCCCAGAAAACTCCGCACCTCCGTTGGTGTCGTGGGTTGTCCCCACTTCCTCACCGCTGACACTTTACTAGGGTCCACAGATATCCCTCTCTGATACAATGTGTTCCAAAAATTGTACTTCCCGCTACCAAAATTCACACTTCTCATACTTGGCGTACAACTCATGCTCTCGTAAGGTCTGCATAACCATACGTAAGTTCTCGATATGCTCCTCCTCGGTGCAGGAATAAATCAGTATGTCATCTATGAAGACAATGACAAAGTGCTCTAGGAACTCTCTGAATACTCTGCTAATCAAGTCCATAAATACCGCTAAAGCATTGGTTAGCCCAAATGTCATAACCCTGAATTCATACGACCCATAGCTCGTCAGAAAAGCAGTCTTAGCCACGTCCTGATCCCTGATGCGTAGCTGATGGTACCCAGATCTCAAGTTTATCTTCGAGAATTGGGCTGCTCCTCTCAACTGGTCGAACAAGTCATCGATGCGAGGCAACGGATAATTATTTTGTATCATGACTTTGTTAAGATCCCAATAATCAATACAAATTCGTAGGAACCCGTCCCTCTTTTTCATAAACAGAACTAGGGCACCCCATGGCGAGGTACTCCTACGGATGAAACCCTGTCCCAACAATAGTTCTATCTGCTCTTGTAACTCCCTCATCTCTGTCGGAGTGATTCGTCACTTTTATTGTATTTTATACCCCGTTAATTTGTACATTCTAGCATTCCCGTGCATGTATTTCCCAGTTCTTATACTCATTTATTGACTAACCCCTAAATTCATCATATATACTTTGTCTGTGTCTTTATTGAGCTTTTATAGGTCTCGGGAATGCATTTTGGGAAGTTTGGTTTTGATCCGGAAAGTTCCGTTGACACTTGCACAGTCGGGGGCATTTTAGTAATTTCAGCACGCGGGCTTTGTTCCCGATTTCTTCACGGAAGTTGTTGACCTTCTTCTCCTCTTCGCGTGGCCTCCGACGGTGCATGAATCCGATCTCGAACGCAAAAGTTACGGAAGTTTCGGTGAAGCATGGAACAATTAATGCCTATATAGGCAACTCTTCTTTCTGCAGAAGGCCTGAATCGATTCGCCATTACCACCGAATCGATTCGGTCACTTGCAGGGGCTTTTCTCTCCACTTCCGAATCGATTCGGATTCACCACCGAATCGATTCGGCCCTGCATTTTCAGCTTTCTTCTTATTACTAGTTTGCCATTTTGGTGGATTTTTGGGGATTTATCCCTTGTTTTTCCTCTTTTGTAGGGAGATTACTTTTGTTGGATATTTAGTAAGATAGAAAAACACTCTCTTCTCTCTCCTAGGTCAAGCTCATTTATGGCTTTCACCAACTTGTAAGGCTTTGATTGCTTGTTGAATAGTTGTGATTAATGCAAGATAAGTTCAATTACTCCATCTCTTCTTGTTCCACTAGCTTTAAATTTGCATTGAATTCCATCCTTTGTATTGATTTGAGTTTTAACTAGATAACTAATTCAAGTATGTTGTTAACTAGCATGTGTAGTTTAGTTTTAATTATGAGTAGCTAGACTTGTGATTGGGGATCAATATCCCACCTTGGATGCTTGAACTTAATATCTAGGGTTTGGTTTTTAACTGTTCTAATGGAACTTCATGTGTTGGTTTTGGAGTATCATAGTTTCTTAACTTCCCTTGTCATGCAAGGGCTAGTGTTTGAAGCTTTACTACAAACTCAACCCATCTAGCAATAATTAATTAAACCCTAATCCTCCATTGTTGAGTTCATACTCTACATGGTTGATGTTCGGACTTAATTAGTTATGCTCGATTAGAATTAATTTAATCAAGTCCTATAATCCCCTTCCTTGTGAATCCGAGGTGGGAGAATGATCCTCAATACCCTTAATTTCTTGAACTCAAGCTTACCTTAGTTCTGTTCATCAGTTCCGTAATTAGTTGTTAATCATCTGTTCATTAATAGCATGTTAGTTTAGAGGTTACATCTCAATCACCTTTCCAAATCACAAATCATCTTTTACACTTTAACATTTTGTGACGTTTAGAGAATCTCGTTGCCCCAATTTAGTTCTCTTAGGAGCGTTCAATCCCTGTGGATCATGATTCCGTACTTACCGGATTCTACTTGTTGCGATTAGATTTGCACTTGAATCACAAGCCATATTTTGGGCGCACCAAGTTTTTGGCGCCGTTGCCGGGGATTGGCAACTAACTTAGGGTTTAGAAATTCTCTATACACTAATCGTTCCCTGCGGTCACCGTGACAACACGGTTTCCAGAATAATCAATCCAAAAGCACTTGTAAATGCAGGACGAGCGTAGTAGCAATTTAAATCATGTTTGCGAACCCTCGTCTAGTGAGCCCTCGGACTATTGGAGACCTTTACCATCGGTTTCTCGTTCTAGTTCGATCTCATCTTCTTCGTACACTTGGGCTCACTCTGAACCCACAACTATGGCCGATAATGTAAGTGAACATGGTAGTCAGGGGATTGCACCCGAACCCCCTTATAGGACTATGCGTGATTACTTACAACCGGAGAGGACCACCTCTCCGTCTTGCATCATCTTTCCATACAATGCCGCGCAATTCCATTTCCGAAATGGAATGATCCAATTACTTCCAACTTTCCACGGCATGGAAAGTGAACAACCATATCTTCACGTGAGAGAGTTTGAGGAGGTGTGCGCTACTTTTAGCGACCAAAATTGCCCTCTAGACGTCACACGACTCAAACTCTTCCCATTTTCCCTAAAGGACAAAGCCAAAACTTGGCTTTGGTCCTTGGCTCCTAATTCCATTGGGAGTTGGCGCGAAATGCAAGCGCAATTTTTGAAGAAATTCTTTCCTACTCATCGCACCAACTCCCTAAAGGGTCAAATCCAAACCTTCGCTCAAGCCGAAGGCGAGTCATTTGAGAGATGTTGGGAGAGGTTTAACGAGGTGCTTCATAAGTGCCCACATCATGGGTTCGAAAAGTGGAGATTAATCTCCTTTTTCCACAATGGCCTCACCCTCAATGCAAAACAAATGGTGGAGACTATGTGCTCCGGCGAGGTTTTCGGTTTGGATCCGGATGATGCGTGGGCACATTTTAAATATTGTGCCGAGACCACCCAAGCTTGGGACACTTCGGACCCTAGCAAAACCAATGCCCGGTCATCCAATCCACCTTCATCTAGCCATGGCATATATCACCTTGCCGAAGGAGATGATATGTCATTAAGAGTAGCCCAACTTTCCAAGCGTATCGAGGCAATGGATGCCAAATCTCGGGAACCATCCCATCCTTCTCCCTCACATGTAGAGGAGTCTTGTTCCATTTGCGACGTTGACGATCACTCAACGAGGGATTGCCCAACAATCCCAGCATATAAAGTGATGCTTCACGATCAAGCCAACGCGATGGCCACTTACAAGAAACAATACATGACTCCTTTAGGTGAGGGCTATAATCCTTCGTGGAGAAACCATCCGGGTTTCTCTTATGGGCAGCCCCAACATTCTCAAAATACACCTCCCCCGAATTATCAAAATCATCCCCCACCTCATAATTTTCAGCAACCATATAATCAAGCTCCTCCACCCCAAGCTCAAATGCAAGGTCCCCCACAGGGACCACCTCCTCCGGTTATACCATTATATGCTCACCCGAACAAGAGGAGCCTCGAAGAGACTCTTCAATCTTTCATAACCTCTCAACAAGCCACGAATTCTAGGCTTGAAAAGGAAATCTCCAAGTTGACCTCGGCTTTAAGTATCCAAGAGAAGGGAAAATTCCCTTCTCAACCTCAAAAGGCATTGGGGCAAAATAGTGTCAATGACACTTCGAATCCCCCTCCCGATAGTGCTAAGGCCGTGACCGTTCTTAGGAGCGGGAAAGTGGTTGATAAGCCCACCCCTCCTAGTGTCCCAACCGTCGTTAAAGAGGTTTCGCCCGACCCATTAGAGGTCGAAGATGCCTCCTTGAGACAGAGAGAAGGGAAAGCCCCGGTAGAGTCGGATGTGGTTTCGAAACTTCCTAGTCCCGTGCCTTACCCTCAAAGGCTCTTGTCGAAAAAGGGGAATGTTAGTAATTCTGACATACTAGAGATGCTCAAACAGGTAAAAATTAACATCCCTCTTTTAGATGCTATCAAGCAAGTCCCCGCTTATGCTAAGTTCTTAAAGGACTTACTAACTGTTAAGCGGAAATTGTATGTAAGGAAGAAAGCTTTCTTAGCCGAAAATATTAGCTCAATAATTCAATCTGAATTACCACCTAAATATAAAGATCCCGGATGTCCCACCATTTCATGTGTGATAGGGGACTTTAAAATTGAGCAGGCTTTGCTAGACCTAGGAGCGAGTGTAAATTTGTTACCTTATCATGTCTATGAACAGCTCGGTCTAGGAGACCTCAAGCCCACAAAGATTACCCTCCAATTAGCGGATCGCTCCGTTAAGGTTCCGAGGGGTGTAGTGGAAGATGTCATCATACAGGTTGACAAATTCTACTTTCCTGTGGACTTTGTGGTGCTTGATACCCATCCTACTTCTACTAGCGGTAGAACTACCCCCATTATCCTCGGTCGTCCATTCCTTGCCACTTCCAATGCATTGATTAATACTAGGAATGGCCAAATGAACCTGACATTTGCGAATATGACCTTGGAAATGAACATCTTTAATGCTTCGAACCAAGTGGGGGATTGTGATGATGAAGTCCATGAGGTGGACTTTCTAGAAGAGGTGGTGCAAGAGCATTTTGATGCTACCTATTTATCGGACCCCTTGGAGGGATGTCTTGTGAACCCGATTTACTCGGAGAATAGCTATTCTCCCTATGATGAAGAGGTCAAGTTCATGAGTTTGTTGTTAGATGAGGACGAGAGTGTAGATGATATTAATTGGTGTAGTGTTTTTGAGGACTTACCTCCTCGTGATTCGTATGAGGTTCCCTCGGATGTGCGATTCCCCAAACTTGAATTAAAGCAATTGCCTTCCGAGTTGAAATACGCTTATTTAGGTGAAAATGAGACATATCCCGTTGTTGTCTCATCAAGCCTCGAGGCGGGGGATGAACAAAGGTTAATAGAATTGCTAAGAAAATACAAGGGTGCGTTCGGGTGGACAATTGCAGATTTGAAGGGAATTAGTCCCTTGATTTTCACTCACAAAATTAACCTTGAAGAGGATGCAAAACCCTCTCGTGAAATGCAACGGAGATTGAATTCGTTGATGAAAGAAGTTGTGAGAGCAGAAGTAATTAAGCTTTTAGATGCGGATATTATATATCCGATCTCCGATAGCAAATGGGTCAGTCCAATCCATGTTGTTCCTAAGAAATCAGGAGTTACCGTTGTGGAAAACATAAAAGGGGAATTGATCACTAAACGCACCACCACTGGGTGGCGTGTATGCATAGATTATAGAAAACTTAATGCAATGACATTAAAGGATCATTTTCCCCTTCCATTCATTGACCAAATGTTGGAACGCGTATCCGGTCATCCGTACTATTGTTTTCTCGACGGGTACTCGGGGTACAACCAAATCGAACTTGATCTCAAGGATCAAGACAAAACCACTTTCACATGCCCTTTTGGGACATTTGCTTACAAAAGAATGTCTTTCGGGTTGTGTAATGCGCCTGCTACGTTCCAAAGGTGCATGTTGAGCATGTTTAGTGATATGGTAGAGCGTGGTCTAGAGGTGTTCATGGACGACTTCAGCGTCTTTGGCAACTCCTATGACCATTGTCTTTCTATGTTAGAAAAGGTTTTGTCTAGGTGTGTAAAGAAAAAGCTCGTGTTAAACTGGGAGAAGTGCCATTTTATGGTCACTAAGGGTATTGTTTTAGGCCACATCGTCTCCTCGGATGGTATTGAGGTAGATAAGGCAAAGGTTGAGGCTATTGCTAACTTACCCGCTCCTAGGTCTCTGAAAGATGTAAGGTCTTTCCTTGGGCATGCAGGATTCTATCGCCGTTTCATCAAGGACTTTAGCTCGATTGCTAGACCCTTGTGTAATCTCCTCTCCAAGGAAACTCCTTTCGAATGGAGCGATGAGTGTCAAGCAGCTTTTGAGACTTTGAAAAGTATGCTTACCACCGCTCCCATAATCCAAGCTCCTGATTGGACCCTCCCCTTTAAATTAATGTGTGACGCTAGCGACTTCGCTATTGGGGCGGTTTTAGGTCAGAGAAGTGACAAGAAGCCCCATGTCATATACTATGCGAGTAGAACTCTTAACGGTGCTCAATTGAACTATTCTACCACCGAGAAAGAGTTATTAGCGATCGTCTATGCGTTAGATAAGTTCCGGGCATACCTCGTGGGATCGCCCATAGTTTGTTTTACGGATCATGCGGCGCTCAAATACCTTCTATCTAAGAAGGACGCCAAGCCACGTTTGATTAGGTGGGTGCTCTTACTCCATGAGTTTAATTTGACTATTAAAGATAAAAAGGGAGTAGAGAATGTTGTCGCGGATCACTTGTCGCGTTTAACATTTGAGGCACCCAAAAACCAACTCCCCATCGCTGAATTCTTCCCAGATGAACAGCTGTTCTCCACTTCCTCTCTGCCGTGGTTCGCTGATATAGTGAACTACCTCGTGACGGGTTCGATTCCATCTGATTGGACCCCTCAAGAGAAGAGGAAGTTCTTTATTTGGGTGAGGAGATTCTTTTTCGATGATCCGTATCTATTCAAATATTGTCCCGACCAGATCATCCGGAGATGTGTCCCGGATGATGAGTATGAGAGCGTGATTCGTTTCTCCCACACGGAGGCGTGCGGTGGCCATTTTTCTTCCAAGAAAACCGCCGCAAAAATCTTACAATGCGGGCTTTACTGGCCCACACTTTTTAAGGATGCACACGAATTCTGCGTTTCGTGTGATCGTTGCCAAAGATTGGGTGCTATAACACGTCGCAACATGATGCCAATGTCCCCCATTCTAGAACTTGAAGACTTTGACTGTTGGGGAATTGACTTCATGGGCCCATTCCCACCGTCTTTTGGTAACCTTTACATCCTAGTGGCCGTAGATTATGTTTCAAAGTGGATCGAGGCCATTGCGTGCAAAACCAATGACCATCGGGTGGTGTTGAAGTTCCTAAAGGAACACATGCTTTCGCGTTTCGGAACTCCGAAGGCGATTATAAGCGACAACGGGACGAATTTCTGTAATTCCCCGTTTGCTACTCTTATGCGAAAGTATGGTGTAACACACAAAGTTGCAACTACCTACCACCCACAAACCAATGGCCAAGCTGAATTGGCCAATCGAGAGATCAAGCATATCCTAGAGAAGACGGTCAATCCCGACCGCAAGGATTGGTCTCTTCGACTTCCTGACGCTTTGTGGGCATATCGTACGGCCTACAAGACCTCTTTGGGAATGTCGCCCTTTAGACTTGTGTACAGCAAGCCATGCCACTTACCGGTAGAAATCGAGCACAAGGCCTATTGGGCGATCAAGAAATTCAATTTCGATCTAGACAAGGCCGAAAAGAAGAGAATGCTCCAACTCAACGAGTTGGATGAACTCCGGAGTGATTCGTACGAGAGTGCGAGAATCTATAAGCAAAGGGTGAAAGAGAGGCACTATAAGCGCATATCCCGTAAAACATTTCACCCTAGCCAAAAGGTTCTCTTATACGACTCTAGGTTGCATTTATTCCCGGGTAAGCTAAGATCTCGATGGATGGGTCCGTTTGTCGTTAAGACCGTCCATCATCACGGTGCTATTGAGATTGAGAACCCGTCGGATGGAAAGTTATTCAAGGTCAATGGTCAGCGTCTAAAGCCCTTCCTAGAACCATTTGACCCGAGTTCGGACACGATTCCATTGTCCGACCCCGTTTACGGGGCTCCATAGGACGTCGGAATTGTGTATTTTTGTGCCGAGCATCCCCCGGCATGTGCGAGGTGCAAACTTTTTGTCCCGGACCCTTTGTACGTATGTAATATTAACATTGGGGTCCAAAAATACCTCCTTATGCAGCCCAATCAAACCACCAACCAAAAAATCAGGATTCAGCAAAGCAGAAACTGATCTCCAGAAGCCGAATCGATTCGGCTTTCCAACCGAATCGATTCGCCCCACTCCAGTAGCCAAGTTTGATTTTGCGAATCGATTCGCAATCCCACCGAATCGATTCGGTTATTTGAAAGTAGCAGGTCCCTCATTAGCGAATCGATTCGGACTTCCCACCGAATCGATTCAGTCACTTCCAGTGCTCAAGTTCGAGAATCGCGAATCGATTCGGACTTCTCACCGAATCGATTCGGGTCACCTGACAATTAAAAATCCCATATTCTGTTTTATCCCACATTCTATTTCTTTCTCCTCTCTTTCCTGCGAACCTACCCTCTCCCAAATCGAATCCTCTCCTCCATTCTCAATCTTCCCAATGGCTTCATCATCTAAAGCAACTTCATCCAAGGTATTAATTCAACCTTATTCATTCAATTTCATTCCTGATTTAGTGCAGTGTTATGGAAAATAGGGTAAACTGCATTTTCACCATTTTTACATGTTTAATGAATAAAACTCATTCTTTTTCCTCTGAAACCAACACATACTACTTGATTATGTTGCTGTGATGTTTAAGTAGTATGTGTTGGGGGTTTTCCACATGTAAATGTAAATTACACCCTATTTTCCATACACTGCACACTAGGTGCTCGATGAAATGCCTCTGTGGAGAAAATGTGCCATAATGCTTCATTTTTGCACATTTTCTCGCGCAATGGTGGTGAATTACCCTTGTATGAGTGCGGTGTGCATCGGTAACGTTAATTCGACCAATTTTTCCCGATGCACACCCACCGATTCCTTTTCGACCCTATTTCACGCCAAATTGATTTTGTGCATTACACTAATTGTGTATGTATCGAATTGATTTTTCTTGTAGGGTCCTTCGGTCACCAAGCCCTCCTCCAACTTAATTGCGGGTCGGGGAGGCTTCGAGTCCTTCCGGTCTAAACAAGAAAAGGATTGGTTCGTTGCGAAATTCCCTTCGGGTCGCCCTATAGCTATTGAGCGGCCTGTCCATCTTGAGGACTTTCCTGCCTCGGTACGTCGCTACTTTCAGAAATTCAACTGGGAGGCACACCGTGCTAGGGCGGGGGAGGTGAATGAGGAGCACGTTCGTCGATTTTATGCATCGCTTGTCCCAACTGGGGACCGCACTTTCGAGGCTTACGTACGGGGTAAGCGAATTCCTCTCTCTAAGCCTCTCTTGGCATTGCACCTCACCGGGGCCGAAAACCCCGAGGATTTCGATTACCCGTGCGCTGACGAGGGGAGACTGACCAACGAAACCCTGATTGCGCGTCTGGCGCCAGGGCATATTTGGGCTGGGGAAACTTTCCCCACATCTGCTATGCCCGATAACCACCGCCTCATCCACTTGGTAGCCGTTAATTCTATCACGCCTACCCACTTCCTCTACCATCTACTGGATGCGAATTCAATTATAAACCTTCCCGCGTTGGTGCTTCAGCGGATGCTCAAGGCCGCATACTGTGAAAAGGGGACCACTACCCTTCCATACGCGCGGTTGGTTTCCCGCATATGTAGGGATGCTCACTGTGAGGTTGCGGGTACGGACTATTTTCCTCGCCTTCCCAAGTTGCTTAACGAAAAGGCAATTGAAAAGAGTCTTGGGAAGGATCATATAGAGAGGAGAAAGAAGAGGATGTTAGATGCTCCTGCGGATGCTCCTGCTGTTCCTGTTGCCCCGGATGCTCCTATGCCGGACATGCCTCAGCCTGTGCCTCATCCAGTCCCACCGCCAGCCCCGTCTACTGTAGACCCCATTGCATATCTAGGGCTACGGATGGATGAGCTTCAGGCTGACTTCTCCGAGTTTCGGGGCGCCTACATGTCGGACTTTGCATCATTCCGAGCCGACTTTTCTGCCTATCGGGGAGCGTACGAGCGCGATATATCGATGATCGCTCGGGCGCAGATGGATTTGTTCTCACACTTGCGAGGGGGCGAGGCTTCTGTGCCTCAGTACCTCTTTGACCCATACGCCCATCGCGATCCTCCCGCGCCCGAGTCCCCGCGCCGCCACCCGGACGACATGTAGGTTGTTGTGATCCTGTTTTTGCTGATTATTTTTGGGTGGTTCTTTATTTAGATTGTTGGGTTTGTACTTAGGTAGTTGTGTTAGTATGGGGAGGAGAGAGTGCAATTTCTTGTATTTTCTAATTTTGGTTTCATTGTTCCCCATGTACACAACTCTTATATATTAATGAAATGACTCAGTTTTGGTTTCATTTTTCTTCTTGTATATATCTATGTTGTATATATTATTGTTTATGGTACTAACTTGTAACAGGCATGCCGTTGCGCGGTTCTCGAGTTACTCCTTACGGGGTGACTATTTTCATACCCTTTTTCCCTTTTTATCCCTACTGACATTGGGGACAATGTTTCATTCAAGTTAGGGGGTATGGTATACCATTGTGATGCCGGTTATCATATTAGTATTTATTTATTTATTTATTTTAAAAAATTAAAAAAAAATTAAAAAAAAAAAAAAAAAAAAAAATTATTATTAAATTTTTTTTTTCTTTTTCTTTCTCATATCTACTATGAGTACTTATATGATCGGCATATCCTGTTGTATAGCTATGAAGCATGCTTTGAGTCATTGATTTATTATCCTTTAGCCCGTTAATGTTTGCATTGTGAATAGCATCATAAAATTAAACTGTGAAGCTTTGAGCATATACACAAATAATTATTTATGATTTGGTTTAAAAGCGTTTCAAATTCGTTATTCTAAGGCGCATGCTATACCCTTACAAATGTGAAAATTGAGACTTATCATCATTTGTGAGCGTATACACCTACTCTATCTCTTTCTTGTCAATGAACTCGTTGACGATCTCATTTTCTTTTCATTTGATTGCATACTAACTGATTTATCACTTGAGCATGATTTTCAATGGTGTTGAGTCCCGCGAATCACATGAAACCATAGGAAATGATTATAGGCCCTTGTTGTTAAACCCACATGACCTTGACCTTTCCCTTAAATGTTTCCCCTAGTCAACCCCCTTGAGCCTTATTATTCCTTTCGTTTGAACCCCAAATCCCTTGTCCAACTCCACATTGGAGTCCTAAACTCTTATTTACTCCCCCCGTACCTTGATTAGGGATTGTTCCCGGGATTGAATGTTGTTGCTTATATGGATTGCAATAAAGAAAAGAAAAGAGAAAAAGAAAAAGAAAAGAGAAAAAGAAAAGAGAAAAAGAAAAGAAAAGAGAAAAAGAAAAGAAAAGAGAAAAAGAAAAGAAAAGAGAAAGTCAAAGAAAAGAGAAAAAGAAAAAGAAAGGATAAATATCGAATAAAATGGGACCTTGTTGTTTCCCATTTCCCCTTGTGCATGAATATCAAAGTCTCATTCTCATGAATACATTGCTTGTGGAATTTGATTTCGATTCCTAAGTTGCCCATTAAATCCATTATCCCGCGCGATATTCCCGAATCTCCTTTGATCCTACACACATCCCGTTCTTTTCCAAACCCTAACCTAGCCTAAATTCTATACCCCTAAAAAGTCCTATTTGATCTTAGGGTGATGTGATTCAAAGGTCGAACATTAGCGATAATCTGTTTAAATGCTCTTCTCTTGGTTAATATGCGATATCCTTTCATGAGATTGTATTTTTCACTTTTATATTGCGTTCTTCATTGATGACATGTGTGTGGCCTAGTTTCCCTTTACAATTACTCTTAATGCCCGCATGTCCCGTGTGTGTTACATCCCATTTCTAAGTGTTTCAATTGTTGAGTGTAACAACCGGAGAGAACTTGAGTATGCATGCCTTAGCTTATATATGGATTTTGAATGTTTTGCCAAATCTAAATTACCACATGTGTCCGCTTATTTCGCATTCCCATGGTTTCGATTTTAGTTGAAGTTATTTGTTTAATGCCGATAACTGCCGTCTTTTGTGGAGCTTCGTTCACTTTGTTGATAAATTGTGTTTCTTTGATTTTTGTTGAGCTACGCATTGGATTTTGCAGTATCATAGTATGAGTTGATTTGATGTTTGTGGGTGTCATCCCTGGAAACCCTCACGAGACCTCACTCGTCCCCTAGGGCCACCTAGGGGTTTAACGGCTTATTGCATACGCTAAATGCAATCGTTCGCCTACGAAAGTGGCATTTTTCCTTCGTTGTACATATTTCTTATATTTTGGTTGCGGTGTTGGACCTTGTTTCTTCATACTTCATTGCTCGGAACTAGCAATGTATAAGTTAGGGGGTGTGATTCGTCACTTTTATTGTATTTTATACCCCGTTAATTTGTACATTCTAGCATTCCCGTGCATGTATTTCCCGGTTCTTATACTCATTTATTGACTAACCCCTAAATTCATCATATATACTTTGTCTGTGTCTTTATTGAGCTTTTATAGGTCTCGGGAATGCATTTTGGGAAGTTTGGTTTTGATCCGGAAAGTTCCGTTGACACTTGCACAGTCGGGGGCATTTTAGTAATTTCAGCACGCGGGCTTTGTTCCCGATTTCTTCACGGAAGTTGTTGACCTTCTTCTCCTCTTCGCGTGGCCTCCGACGGTGCGTGAATCCGATCTCGAACGCAAAAGTTACGGAAGTTTCGGTGAAGCATGGAACAATTAATGCCTATATAGGCAACTCTTCTTTCTGCAGAAGGCCCGAATCGATTCGCCATTACCACCGAATCGATTCGGTCACTTGCAGGGGCTTTTCTCTCCACTTCCGAATCGATTCGGATTCACCACCGAATCGATTCGGCCCTGCATTTTCAGCTTTCTTCTTATTACTAGTTTGCCATTTTGGTGGATTTTTGGGGATTTATCCCTTGTTTTTCCTCTTTTGTAGGGAGATTACTTTTGTTGGATATTTAGTAAGATAGAAAAACACTCTCTTCTCTCTCCTAGGTCAAGCTCATTTATGGCTTTCACCAACTTGTAAGGCTTTGATTGCTTGTTGAATAGTTGTGATTAATGCAAGATAAGTTCAATTACTCCATCTCTTCTTGTTCCACTAGCTTTAAATTTGCATTGAATTCCATCCTTTGTATTGATTTGAGTTTTAACTAGATAACTAATTCAAGTATGTTGTTAACTAGCATGTGTAGTTTAGTTTTAATTATGAGTAGCTAGACTTGTGATTGGGGATCAATATCCCACCTTGGATGCTTGAACTTAATATCTAGGGTTTGGTTTTTAACTGTTCTAATGGAACTTCATGTGTTGGTTTTGGAGTATCATAGTTTCTAACTTCCCTTGTCATGCAAGGGCTAGTGTTTGAAGCTTTACTACAAACTCAACCCATCTAGCAATAATTAATTAAACCCTAATCCTCCATTGTTGAGTTCATACTCTACATGGTTGATGTTCGGACTTAATTAGTTATGCTCAATTAGAATTAATTTAATCAAGTCCTATAATCCCCTTCCTTGTGAATCCGAGGTGGGAGAATGATCCTCAATCCCCTTAATTTCTTGAACTCAAGCTTACCTTAGTTCTGTTCATCAGTTCCGTAATTAGTTGTTAATCATCTGTTCATTAATAGCATGTTAGTTTAGAGGTTACATCTCAATCACCTTTCCAAATCACAAATCATCTTTTACACTTTAACATTTTGTGACGTTTAGAGAATCTCGTTGCCCCAATTTAGTTCTCTTAGGAGCGTTCAATCCCTGTGGATCACGATTCCGTACTTACCGGATTCTACTTGTTGCGATTAGATTTGCACTTGAATCACAAGCCATATTTTGGGCGCACCACGGAGCTATATGGTAAGGTGCACGTGATATCGGACGAGTGCCCACTGTTAAGTCTATCACAAATTCGATCTCCCTACTCAGAGGCAACCCCGATGTATCCTGAAATACATCAGCAAACTCACAGAAGACCGGAATTGAATCGAGTGGAACCACTACTACAGCGGTCTCATCCTCTATAAGTGGGTGGATGACCCTCCCTCGGAATGAGGCATCGCCACTAAGAACATCTCCTGGCCCGGAATGGCGAACACAATACTCCTGCTGAAGCAATCAATCATAGCCCTATACTCGATTAGCCAATCCATGCTAATAATTGTGTCATACTCAGACATATCTAATACTAGCATATCAGCCGATAAAATCAAACTGCCAATCTCTATGCCTACTCCCCGGCATATGAAGAAAATCAATGACCCACTACCCAACGGTGAGTCTACACATGTCACTGCACTCTATACTATGCCTAACAACCCAGTGGCCCATGCAAAGCTAGTGGCTATAAAGGAGTGTGATGCCCCCGTGTCAAATAAGATACGACCCAAAGTACCATGGATAGAAAACTTACCCTCCACTACGGGTGGTACCTGCGAAACTGCGGCCTGGTGGACGTTATAGACACGTCCATACTGCAATTTACCCTGCTGCATCGGAACTGCTGTAATAACTAGCAACGCTGGCATCTGAGGTGGTACTTGGAGGGCAGAGGGAAAAATCGGTCTCTGGGGCTCCTGTCGGGCACCCTGCTACTGCTGCTATGGGGCCCTGCCCCTCTCAGGAAAGTCATGTCTCTTGTGGCCAGTCTTTCCACATATAAAACACTTTCCACAAAAGTTTTCCCCTCGTTGCCCTTCTGTCCTCGGCCCTGCTGGCCAATCCCACCTCCCCCTTGGCCCTTCCTAAACTGTTGATGCCGCTATTGGCCCTGATGGCCATGCTGACCCTTCTGGACAGTCCTAAAACCTCCTTGACCCTGGCGGAAATCCCCTGACCCAAATCGTTTAGAATCCCCCTGCTGGGAACTCTGATCAACCTGCCTCTGCTGACCCTGAGTTGGCTATGCCCTAATGGCACTATTACCTCCTATCCTGCCCGGTTGGCTAGACTCCCCCGCTCGTTTGTTCACAGTCATATGGAAGAGGTGGTCCTGGCAATGCAGCAGTGATGCATTAAGCACATCAGAATAGGTCTGTAATGAGAGGTTACCCAGAAGATGCTACCTGATCCTCCAGGTGAGGCCATCTATGAACATATAAATGCTCTTCTCCTCAGTAGGCACCTCACCCGGTACCATGTTTTCCAATTGCATGAACTCCTCCTCATATTCTGCAACTATTGTCCCTTCCTGGGTGAGGTCTAAAAGCTTTCGGCTCATCTCAGTCTTGACGGCGAAAGGAAAGTAATTGCGATCGAACTGCACCCAGAAATCACCGATTGACATTAAATCTTGCTCCTCAGTAGTAGTAGTGGACTCCCACCATTATAAGGATGCCCCTCTCAGCTTGAAGGTAGCCAAAACATTCCTCTAAACTTCAGTGCACTCGTACATACGAAGGTGTCGTTGTATGTCCTTCTTCCACTAACTATCAATAACCACATCTAAACTGCCCATGAACTCTGGGGGACATGCCCATTGAAAGGACCTTCTCACTCTTTCCCATGCAGTGGGAAACGGATGCACTAGAACTGGTGCTACTGCCTGAGCTTGGGGTGGGGCCTGCTGCACCACCGGTATGGTTGCATTCACCGCTTGTGCAACTATTGATGCAACCTCTGCTGCATCCATTGTCCCCTGAGTCTGCACTACCGGCTGTTCTGGCTGGGCCTGTCTATTTCTTGGTGCACGTCGAGGAGGCATCTGAGACGAGAAAGAATTTTATTAGTCCAGAGTCATTATTAAATCTCAAATAGCTGAAGACGAAATCGTAAAAATTAAGATCACAACGGTCCTAAAGATAGGGCTCTATATCATAGGACGCAAGGCTGAAAACATTATAAGTTGTACAGATCCTAAAGTACTCTAGAACCTGATGCTCTGATACCACCTGTGGCACCCCGCCCAATTAAATATCGGGTGATCAGTACTTTATAAAATTTAAAACAGAATGTTCGGTTGGTTAATTCTTAGCATCACTGTCGAAAACATAATAACCTTATTAACCACCTAAAAATTAATTAAGCTAGTGTCAAAATATTGTTCCTTTTTAATATAATCTTTCAATTTTTAATCCGAGAATACAAACATCAATCATTCTCCACAACTAATTAATATAAGTACTAAATCTGAATCACAAACTGAAATAGAAAAGACTGGATAAAGCATTCCATATTTAAAACTCTAAATCAAGTACCATGAAAACTATAAATCCAACTGAAATGAAAAGAAAATAAACCGAATACAATCTCAAATAATTGTCTAAGGAATGGGTGACACATGCCCAAAATAGAAAGTCTAAACATAATGGAAATGAAATGATGGAAGCGTCTAACGCAAAGACCTATAGCTTCCACAGGAGCTATAGCACGCCAAACAATCTGAATCTCTAAGGCTAGTGACCCTGTGGCTGAGCACCTCATATAATACATATATATAGCAAGAGAGAGAAGAGATGCAAGAAACGAGTCAAAGCCCGATGTGTTTTAGCAAGTATTTAAAATTTGCAATAAAGCAAGTATCAAATGCATATTAGTTCAAAATCTCACATGAGATTCTCACCTCTCGTCTATTGTGCACGCCTAACGTAAATCTATTATCACCTAGCCATCCCTACCACTTCTAACTAGATAACTATTTATACTTCTCGTTATACCTCGTAATAGTGACCCGTGATTCCAAATTTTTCCACATTATTATTAACATCATTTACTAATCCGTTCAAGTGTTATCACAGTAAGTTAAGTATTCATAGCTTACGTCACTTAAGACTATACTATCCTAATGACCTACAATTATCTCACAGTAGGAATAACACAAGTATATATATACATTCACCACGATAATATACATACACTAATACAGCACCCTAAGGCCAAACCTGTAGTGCATTGCATACTCTGCTATCATGTTTCAGTACATCTCGTACTCCAATAAGGACTGTCGGTTCGAAAGTCTCCCACGGACCATATACAAAAAGCACACATAGTGGCGGCGAAAATAGTTCACATACCTATGGGTCATGCACATACTTATGCTCCCATAGTAAGCTGACCTATCAACTTATAAATAAGTCTTTACAGTACTATATTATGAGATACGAGTCAAATATCCCCCCGAAGGTCACCCAGGATAAGACCGTCTCTACACAACCCCCCGTGATAGCAAGTAGCTAGGTATGTCATACAAATAATATTAAATAAGTAATAGGTATTCACACATGCTATTAATATTTGTAGGTATTCTCCCCAACCTTCATGTATATATTCCATAAGTATTTCCTTCTCAATATTACGTATTTTAAAGTATTACTAAGTTACCACAATTCTTTAGTAATCTCTAAAATAACTCTTCTTTTCCCGATTAATTTAAGTATAAAACTCACATACTTTCTCGTGGGCTTGCCTCGTTTCAATTCTGTTAATTGGTAATTTCCCTCACTCGTAAAAACTGGAAAATTCCAAAACTGTCCCTAAGAAATTTTCCAGAAATTAACCATGTCGCTCGAACCAGATGGCATGTCATTCGAACGATTGCCACGTGTCGCTCGAGCGACTTCGCGCAAGATGCAATCTCGCTTGAACGACTTCGCGCGAGATCTTCTGTTTCATCTCCTACCCAGAATTCCAGCGTTTTTCCACCATTTTTAACCCTAAAACTTCTAATTTAACATCCTAAACTCCAACTAATCAATCCCCAATCGAATTCTAACAATTATACATGGATTCTAACATCCTAACATCATTATATCATTTCGAATCATCACAGAATTACGAAATCCCCAAAATTTTCACTAAAGCCCTAGTTCTTGAATTTCTTATTCAAGAACACAAGTTTCCCAATTTTCAATTTATACATCCTAATTCTCCAATTTTCATCACTTTTATGAACCGAAACATGTCTATAACATTCCTATACTAATAAGAGTATGATAAATGCTAAGGTACAACAAGTAATAAACACTTGCCTCAAATTATTCGTCTGATTTCTTGACATTGTTGGCATGGGTGTGTTCCCCTCGTCCCGATCTACACGGTGGCAGTGGTGGTTGCGCAAGGTGGTGCTAATCGAGCCTTCCCTCTTGAAAATTGGTTCTTCCTCACACTTTCTATGGCCGTTCTTACTTTCTGTATCTCTTAACCCTAATGGACTTCTTTTGGCTGATAAAAATAACTCCTAATTTTCGTCCATTAATTAAGCCCAAAAATACAATTTATCGTAATGCCATCTCGGGGTGTCGGTTAGGCCTAAAATTGTCCCGGGACCCGAATTAAATACCCGGGTATACTATTTTGACTATTTTGACCCTTACGGACTCAACGGTGTACTCGAAATGAGCATACGAGTTACTAAAATAATTAATATATTTATTCCATTAATTTAGTCCCGACACGACTCGCACACGCGCTTGACTTAAATTACTAAACTGTCATATTTCTTGTTCTTGACAATTTCCCGAAGTGTATAGTTCCATATTACATATCAGACAGTAATATTCAATGAATAAGTATTAACCCTGGCACGTTAGTTAATGTTTATTTTAAATTCGAATTAATCAACAATTAAATTCTCACATTTTAATTCAATTAATCCCACAATAATAATTAATCTCATAATTATTTAAATCATAAAAATATGGGGTATTTCAACGGTGTTTTACCTATTATGGGATTGTCCAATAAATCCAGGAACTCGATTATTTAGATTTCACATAAACCCTATCCTATTGTGACTGGGTGAAGGTGGAGGACTCTGTGAATGCTTGTAAAGTTGATCCTGACTCTAAACATGGTCGACGAGATTTTTATTTGTGTTATTTAGAACGTTAAGAATGCATTCTACTGAAAGTGCATAAATGATGGAAATTGGTGTACTGTTGTGTATACACCAAAGGGTTTGACTACTCAAGCAAATGCATTAAAGGCTTCTAAATAGTTCTAATCTGCTCTTGATGAAAACCCTAATTTGAAGGATATTTCAATTGATGTAGAGGAAGACCGAGTATTAATATATTATTTTTTGGTAATCCTTTTTTTTTATAATTAAATCCATCTATTAAATAGCGTTGCCCCATTTTTTTTTTTGGTAATCGTATTTGGATCATGTTATTATATTGCCTCTTGACAATCCTATTTGTATCAAAATTGCATAATATTATGATATTCGCGCTATATTGTAGCTTTAGTTTGATTTATGAATATTTGGATCGAATTACGAATGTTTAGGGTCACGAACACCTCGGAAGAGATGTCTTACGAGTGTATTTATCTTGAGCCCTATTTTCTAGTACGAGGTATAGTTGGTTTTCCATGTTATCGCGGGTGAGTTTTTGTTCGACCTCCTTTATTTTTTCTTCAATAAAACTTGTGGGGGTTTCTGTAATACCCCGTACTTTTGGCTATATTTATTTTTGGGATTAATTAATTAAATGCGTATTAATTGGAAATTAATCCGGGTTATAAATACTAATGAGATGCGTATTGGTATTTGATTATGTGCATATATGATTATATATGAACTTGGTATTATAAAATTTGTCGTGAGATTTATATACGGCAATTTGGAAATTTTATTGAGACGCGTGGGACCGCCGCGTCACGGTATAATATTTTATTTATAAAAAGTGAATTTAAAATCTATAATCCGTATGGTCGTTTTGAGTGCGCCAACGCGTCCGGAAGGGTCGAGATAGTCAGAAAACACTAGCCGGGGGTATAGTTTGGGTCCCGGGGTAATTTTAGACCATACCGGTAACTTAAAGGGTATTTTAGTAATTTGGTATTTTTGGGTAATTAAAAGTGACGAAAATTGAGAGTTGTAATCTGATAAGGATTGACCCCAACCAACCCTTATTAACCCAACAAGCTACGGAGGTTTATTGAAATTAGGTTTCATAAGTTTCCCCAAAGCAAACCCTAGCCACCATAGCCTTTTGGAGAAGAAAGCTTGGAGAAGGAGAGAGAGAGAGGAATTCTGCAGAAATTCTACACCGAATCCACACCAAATTCAGAAATCAAACCAAGGCAAGTGACTTTATTTCCATTTAATTACTGAGAATGTCTTTTCCATGTTAGAAATTGAAGAATCTTAGTTGTTCTTGAAAGATTAAAAGAAAACCCATGAAATTTGAAGTTATTATTGAATATTGGGATAGGTTTGCATGTAGAAACATTGTTGGGAGATTTAATTTCGGATATTTCATATCTAGGTGATGTATAAACGAATTAAAATCTGGGAATTTATGATGAGAAGAAGTTAGGGTTTATGTTCTTGAAGAAAATTGGGAATTAATGTAGAAATTGTGATTTAATGATGTTTAGATGATATCAAACCCTTTAATGATGTTAGTATAGCCCCTTAACATGTTTGAGGATGATTAGAGAACTCAATATATTGTGGGAACGAATTTTAGAAGAGGTTTGAGGAGTAAAAATGGTGAAAAACGATTTTTGGGAAATTCTGGGCCGAAACTGGCATCTCGTTAAAAGCAGCCCCCAGGTCGTTCGAACGAGCTCGTTCGAACGAGCTTCTAACGAGTTGACCAGTCGTTATTAACGAGTAGGATTTTCGTTCGATATCTCGTTCGAACGAGATATCGTTAGAAGGGTCAGTTCGTTGGAACGAACTGGGATCTCGTTCGAACAGCCTCGTTCGAACGAGACTTCTAACGACCTGACAGTCCAAACTCGTTCGAAGCCTCGTTCGAACGAGACTTCTAACGAGTTGACAGTTTGACCCTTTTTGGACTGTTTTGACTTTTGGAGTTCCGGGAGATGGTTCAAGGGTAGAGTTAGCATCCCTTTGATGATATAGTAACTTAGTTGGGACTTTTGGGTTGTTGGGATTAGCAAATCATATACGAGAGTTATATTCAATGAATTATTTGGGTTGAGACGTGAGTGACTACTACGATGTGAGGACGAATTATAGCGCGTATAATTATGAACCGGAATAAAATAAGTTGTGATAATTAGTTAGTACGAGAATGCAATAAGTACTACGATTAAAATACGGTATTACTAAGATGTGTGTTTACTTAGTATTAGTATATGGATTGTATGTATGACATACCTACCATACTTGCTATCACGGGAGGTTTCGTTCGCTTAGGACCCTCTATTCCTTGTGTGCCTACGGGGGGGATATAGACTGGTACCTTGATGAACATAGGTCATAGAAAGACTTATTGTGATATTAATAAGTCCGCTGACCATGGGAGCGTAGGTATGTGCGTGACCCATGTGATGGTGACTATGTTCGCCTCCACTATTTGTGATTTGTGTTATCTGAACTATTCCTGAGAGATTCGGAATATGTGATCCTTATGTACGTGATGTACCGGGATGGATAGCAGAGTATGTGTGCACTACAGCTTAGATTGCGGGGTGCTTGTATCGTATATTTATGATGTGAATAATATACATTAAATTAATGGAAATCCTCATGTTAATGTTGTAAAAATATTACGGTATTGTTTCGAGTTATATAATGAGTTAACTGATAGTTATATCATTGGCATATTTAGTAACTGTGTTCACAGTAAACCTCTACTTAATTACGAGAGTTGTTATGTTATATGGAACCGATTACATGGGTAGAACCCGTGGTAGTCTAGCTAGTTATGTTGTCAGTTAGCTAGTAGTATGGGTAGTTATAGATGGGTACTTGCGTTAGGAGTGCACAGTTAGACGAGAGGTGAGAATATAATGTGAGTGCACGTCCTAACATGTACTTTGCATTTAATGTTGTAAATGTTTTTAAAGCACTTGCAGGTTTTTAAAATGATTTCCACTTTCGGGCTCTGACCCATTTGCTTTAAAATATATTTTCTTGTAAAACCTTTTTAGGTGCCCAGCCACAAGGACACCAAGCATAGGTACTCATTCAGGTGACGTGCTGTAGCTGGTTGTGGAAGCTACAGGGATTTGCTCATAGACGCTTCTATCTTTTGGATTCCAGAGTCACTATCTATCAGTTGTAGGGCATGTTGCCCATTCCTATTTAGAGCATTTTTACATTTCAGTTTTCAGACTCTAGCATGTATTGCTCAGTATTCAGTTTTAGTTATTTATTTCAGTTTACATATCAGTTGTGGGATTTGTATTGAGGAGTTTTTCCTCCAGGTTATATTTACATATTGTGATGGTTGTTCTTGTTACTTCAGTATGGTGAATGGTGTTATTTAGTTATTCATTACTCTTGTTGCATGTTAATCAGATTTAATAAAAAAAAATTGGCACTTACTTTTTAAATACTAGGTGGTTAGTAATAATAAAACGTTTTCGACAGTGATGCTATTAACTGAGCCAACTTGGCATTTTGAATTAATTTTATAAAGGAGTAGCTACCCGGTGTTTAATTAGTCGGGGTGCCACAGGTGGTATCAGAGCATCAGGTTCTAGTGTCCTTTAGGATCTGTACGGCTATTATGTTTCCGCTACGTTTTCTTTGATATAGAGCCCTATATTTTAGGACTGTTGTACTCTTATTGTGTACGTTTCGTTCTTCAGCTATATTAAGTTTATAAACCGTGAACTTATAAACTTTGTTCTTGTTTCAGATGCCTCCACGACGTGCACGACGAGTTCCCAGGAATGCTACGCCCGAACCCCAGCCCGCTCCAGTTCAGGGCATGTTGAACGCCGCTGAGGTTGCTGCTATAGTAGCCCAAGCGGTAAATGCTGCGATTACCGTGATTCAGCAGGCACCACCGCAGGCGCCGGTTGCCGCGCCAGTCCAGGTTAATGCATTCCCGTCTGCTTGGGAACGTGTACGTGACGCTTTTCAGAAAGCGCATCCACCAGAGTTTGCTGGAAGCTCAGATGTGGTTATCTCGAGCCAATGGAGGAAGGACATGCAGAGGCATTTGAGGATGCATGAGTGCACTGATGTTCAGAAACAGGTGCTAGCTACTTTCAAGCTAGTTGGATCTGCGCTACAGTGGTGGGAGTCTATTACCACCGCGGAGGAGAGGGATACCCTCACGATTCAGGAGTTCTGGGTGCGGTTCGACCGCAAGTACTTTCCATCCGCAGTTCATACAGAGATGAGGAGGAAGCTGATGAGTTTGAAGCAAGAGGGCAAGACAGTGGCCGAGTATGAGGCCGAGTTCACTAACCTGTTGAATATCGTTCCAGACGAGATTCCAACAGAGAAGAAGAAGATAGAGAAGTTCACTGATGGGTTGAATTGGAGGATCCGTCAGCATCTACTAGGGAACCTATCGTTGGCCACGTATTCTGATGTGGTTAACGCTGCATTACTACACTGCCAGGACCACCGTTTTCATATGGCCGAGGGCAAGCGGTCAGGGGAGTCTAGCCATCAGGGCAGGACTGGAGGGCATGGTGCCAGCGGGGCACAGACCGGTCAGGGGCAGAGACAGACTGAGCAGGGTACCCAGCAGGGGGACAATAAGAGGTTCCGGTCAGGGAACTACAGGCAGGGACAGGGAGGTTTCCGCCAGGGCCATCAGGGTCCAAACGGCCATCAGGGCCAGCAGGGACAGAATGGGCAGCAATTTCATCAGGGCCAGCAGGGCCAAGGGAGGAATGGTAACGGCCACCAGGGCCGGGGACAGCAGGGGCAGAGGGGAGGGAACTTCCCAGGGAAGTGCTTTACTTGTGGCAAGACTGGCCATAAGAAGCAGGATTGTCCTGATAGGGGCAGGGTCCCACAGCAGCAGCAGCAGGGTGCTCGCCAGGAGCCACAGAGACCTATGTTTCCCGCCGCTCTTCCTGCACCGCCACAGATGGCAGCTTTGCCACCCATTCCAGCAGTCCCAGCTCAGCAGGGGCAGCTACAGTATGGACGTGTCTACAACGTCCACCAGGCTGCAGTTCCACAGGCACCGCCCGCGATCGAGGGTACGTTTCCTATCCATGGCACTATGGGTCGGGTGTTATTTGATACGGGTGCTACACATTGTTTTATTGCTACACACTTCGCGAAAGCTTTAGGATTGTTAGCTACGGCAGAGAGCACAGTGACGTGTGTCGACTCACCATTGGGGAGTGGGTCACTTATTTTCTTTATATGCCGGGGAGTCGGGGTAGAGGTTGGTGGTTTGGTATTGCCTGCGGACATGTTAGTGTTAGACATGCATGTTCACGATGTGATCATCGGTATGGACTGGCTCGTATCATATAGGGCCATGATTGATTGCTTCAGCGGGAGCATTGTTTTTGCCATTCCGGGGCAGGAGATGTTTATAGTGGCGATGCCTCGCCCAGAGGGAGGATCGACCGCTCATCTGTATTACATAGAGGAGGATACCTCTAAGGAGGTTGTGATTCCTTTAGATTCGATCCCGGTTGTCAGGGAGTATTCGGATGTGTTTCAGGAGATACCAGGCTTACCACCCAGTCGAGAGATAGACTTCGTTATTGATTTGCTACCGGGTACGAGACCTATAGCACGTGCACCGTACCGTATGGCTCCAGCTGAGATGCGAGAGCTACGGGATCAGATAGAGCAGCTGTTAGGGCAGGGCTTTATTCGCAGGAGTACCTCACCTTGGGGCGCTTCAGTTTTGTTTGTGAAGAAGAGGGATGGTTCACTGAGATTGTGTGTGGACTACCGAGAGTTGAATAAGGTCACGATACGGAATAAGTATCCGTTGCCTCGAATCGATGACTTATTCGACCAGTTGAGAGGAGCTTCTTTTTTCTCGAAGATTGACTTGAGGTCGGGATACCATCAGTTGCGTATCAGGGAGGAGGATGTCTCGAAGACTGCGTTCTTGTCGAGATATGGTTCTTATGAGTTTCGGGTTATGCCTTTCGGTTTGACCAACGCTCCAGCAGTGTTTATGGACTTGATGAACAGAGTGTTCAGAGATTTCCTAGATCAGTTTGTCATTGTCTTCATTGATGACATTCTGGTTTACTCTCAGACAGAGGAGGAGCACGCCGAACATTTGAGGCTGGTTTTACAGACACTTCGTCAGAACGAGCTGTATGCAAAATATGAGAAGTGCGGGTTTTGGTTGAAGGAAGTCCAGTTCTTGGGTCATATTATTTCCGATCAGGGAATATCTGTTGATCCGGGGAAGGTGTCAGCGGTAAGGGAGTGGGGACAGCCCACGACACCAACGGAGATTCGTAGTTTCTTGGGTTTAGCAGGATACTACAGGAGGTTTATTCGGGGTTTCTCAGAGATAGCAGGTCCTTTGACACATCTTACTCGTAAGGGTGTGCCATATATCTGGAGTGATGCCTGTCAGTTGGCATTCGATGAGTTGAAGGACAAATTGACCTCAGCACCTGTGTTAGCATTGCCGAGACCGGGAGTTGAGTATTTGGTTTACACCGATGCGTCTTTGCAAGGGCTTGGAGGTGTGTTGCAGCAGGAGAGACAGGCCATAGCTTATGCTTCCCGTAAGCTTAAGCCTCATGAGAAGAATTACCCCACACATGATTTGGAGTTGGCGGCAGTGGTATTTGCCTTACGGATTTGGAGGAACTATCTTTTGGGGGAGAAGTTTCAGCTGTTCACGGACCACAAGTCACTACAGTATCTGTTCACGCAGAAGGAATTAAATATGCGGCAGCGTAGGTGGCTTGAATTTGTGAAAGACTACCAGTTTGACATACAGTACCACCCGGGTAAGGCTAACGTGGTAGCAGACGCGTTAAGCCGTAGGCCAGCAGACAAGGTGGCAGAGGTGTGGAAAGCGAAGTGGAAGGAATTGGGACACCAGGATGCAGTGGCCCGATCTTTCATGTCTGTGATGACCGTTACACCGCAGATTGTCACGAAGGTTGTACGGGCACAGGCAAATGATTCGTTCTGTCAGGAGCAGATAGTTCGATTACTCGCTGAGGGAGCTGAATCCTATACCGTTAGCTCAGACGGGGGATTACGCTTCAATGGGAAATTGGTAGTTCCGGAAGGAGAGGAATTGCGACACGATGTTATGGCAGAGTCGCACGGTTCACGGTTCGCGGTACATCCCGGAGGGGACAAAATGTACCAAGACATGAGACGGCAGTATTGGTGGAGTGGTATGAAGAAAGATATCGCTGAGTTTGTCTCGAAATGCGCCACTTGTCAACTTGTAAAAGTGGATCATCAGAGACCAGCAGGATTGCTACAACCGTTGGAGGTTTCGGTGTGGATGTGGGAGAGCATATCCATGGATTTTGTCACGGGGTTGCCTACGTCGCAGAGGGGTCACGACTCCGTTTGGGTAATTGTGGACAGGTTGTCCAAGGTCGCTCACTTTTTACCCGTTAGGACTGATTACACTGCGGGACAGTATGCCCAGCTCTTCATTTCAGAGATTGTGAGACTTCACGGTGTGCCCCTGAATATCGTGTCTGACAGAGACAAGATATTTGTTTCGCGGTTTTGGGAAAGTTTCCAGGAGGCCATGGGCACAGAATTGCGGTTGAGTACGGCTTATCATCCGCAGACCGATGGGCAGACAGAACGCACCAATCAGATGTTGGAGGACATGCTACGCATGTGCATTATTGACTTCGGGGGTGGATGGGAGCAGTACCTTCCACTGGTGGAGTTTGCTTACAACAACTCCTATCAGTTCACGATTGGCATGGCTCCGTTTGAGGCATTGTACGGTAGGCCTTGTCGTTCCCCAGCATGTTGGTTGGAAGTGGGGGACAACAAACTACTTGGGCCAGAAGTGATCCAGGATACTTCGGCAAGGATTGAGTTGATTCGAAGTCGCATTCGGGTAGCTCAAGACAGGCAGAAGAGTTATGCTGATGCAAAGAGGTTTTTCAGGGAGTTCCAAGTGGGGGACCAGGTTTTGCTCAGGGTTTCTCCGATGAAGGGGATTATGCATTTCGGGAAGAAGGGGAAGTTGGCACCGAGGTATGTGGGGCCGTTTCCTATTATTGAGCGGATAGGACCGGTTGCGTATAGACTCGGGTTACCGGAGCATTTGCATCGGATTCACGACGTGTTCCATATTTCCTCGCTGAGGAAATACCTTAGGGATGATTTGGCTCATTCTCACATTTCGGTGGAGGACATCGATCTCCAGCCGGATAGCTCTTATGAGGAAGGGCCGATTGCTATTTTGGACCGAAGCGAGAGGAAACTACGGTCAAAGATAGTCCCGTTAGTACGTGTTCAGTGGCGACATCACAATGTCGAGGAGTCCACATGGGAGCGCGAGGATGAGATGCGCGAGCGTTATCCAGAGCTGTTTTTAGCAGGTACTTTCTAGTTTCGAATTTCGGGACGAAATTCAGTTATTAGGGGGGAAGTATGTAATACCCCGTACTTTTGGCTATATTTATTTTTGGGATTAATTAATTAAATGCGTATTAATTGGAAATTAATCCGGGTTATAAATACTAATGAGATGCGTATTGGTATTTGATTATGTGCATATATGATTATATATGAACTTGGTATTATAAAATTTGTCGTGAGATTTATATACGGCAATTTGGAAATTTTATTGAGACGCGTGGGACCGCCGCGTCACGGTATAATATTTTATTTATAAAAAGTGAATTTAAAATCTATAATCCGTATGGTCGTTTTGAGTGCGCCAACGCGTCCGGAAGGGTCGAGATAGTCAGAAAACACTAGCCGGGGGTATAGTTTGGGTCCCGGGGTAATTTTAGACCATACCGGTAACTTAAAGGGTATTTTAGTAATTTGGTATTTTTGGGTAATTAAAAGTGACGAAAATTGAGAGTTGTAATCTGATAAGGATTGACCCCAACCAACCCTTATTAACCCAACAAGCTACGGAGGTTTATTGAAATTAGGTTTCATAAGTTTCCCCAAAGCAAACCCTAGCCACCATAGCCTTTTGGAGAAGAAAGCTTGGAGAAGGAGAGAGAGAGAGGAATTCTGCAGAAATTCTACACCGAATCCACACCAAATTCAGAAATCAAACCAAGGCAAGTGACTTTATTTCCATTTAATTACTGAGAATGTCTTTTCCATGTTAGAAATTGAAGAATCTTAGTTGTTCTTGAAAGATTAAAAGAAAACCCATGAAATTTGAAGTTATTATTGAATATTGGGATAGGTTTGCATGTAGAAACATTGTTGGGAGATTTAATTTCGGATATTTCATATCTAGGTGATGTATAAACGAATTAAAATCTGGGAATTTATGATGAGAAGAAGTTAGGGTTTATGTTCTTGAAGAAAATTGGGAATTAATGTAGAAATTGTGATTTAATGATGTTTAGATGATATCAAACCCTTTAATGATGTTAGTATAGCCCCTTAACATGTTTGAGGATGATTAGAGAACTCAATATATTGTGGGAACGAATTTTAGAAGAGGTTTGAGGAGTAAAAATGGTGAAAAACGATTTTTGGGAAATTCTGGGCCGAAACTGGCATCTCGTTAGAAGCAGCCCCCAGGTCGTTCGAACGAGCTCGTTCGAACGAGCTTCTAACGAGTTGACCAGTCGTTATTAACGAGTAGGATTTTCGTTCGATATCTCGTTCGAACGAGATATCGTTAGAAGGGTCAGTTCGTTGGAACGAACTGGGATCTCGTTCGAACAGCCTCGTTCGAACGAGACTTCTAACGACCTGACAGTCCAAACTCGTTCGAAGCCTCGTTCGAACGAGACTTCTAACGAGTTGACAGTTTGACCCTTTTTGGACTGTTTTGACTTTTGGAGTTCCGGGAGATGGTTCAAGGGTAGAGTTAGCATCCCTTTGATGATATAGTAACTTAGTTGGGACTTTTGGGTTGTTGGGATTAGCAAATCATATACGAGAGTTATATTCAATGAATCATTTGGGTTGAGACGTGAGTGACTACTACGATGTGAGGACGAATTATAGCGCGTATAATTATGAACCGGAATAAAATAAGTTGTGATAATTAGTTAGTACGAGAATGCAATAAGTACTACGATTAAAATACGGTATTACTAAGATGTGTGTTTACTTAGTATTAGTATATGGATTGTATGTATGACATACCTACCATACTTGCTATCACGGGAGGTTTCGTTCGCTTAGGACCCTCTATTCCTTGTGTGCCTACGGGGGGGATATAGACTGGTACCTTGATGAACATAGGTCATAGAAAGACTTATTGTGATATTAATAAGTCCGCTGACCATGGGAGCGTAGGTATGTGCGTGACCCATGTGATGGTGACTATGTTCGCCTCCACTATTTGTGATTTGTGTTATCTGAACTATTCCTGAGAGATTCGGAATATGTGATCCTTATGTACGTGATGTACCGGGATGGATAGCAGAGTATGTGTGCACTACAGCTTAGATTGCGGGGTGCTTGTATCGTATATTTATGATGTGAATAATATACATTAAATTAATGGAAATCCTCATGTTAATGTTGTAAAAATATTACGGTATTGTTTCGAGTTATATAATGAGTTAACTGATAGTTATATCATTGGCATATTTAGTAACTGTGTTCACAGTAAACCTCTACTTAATTACGAGAGTTGTTATGTTATATGGAACCGATTACATGGGTAGAACCCGTGGTAGTCTAGCTAGTTATGTTGTCAGTTAGCTAGTAGTATGGGTAGTTATAGATGGGTACTTGCGTTAGGAGTGCACAGTTAGACGAGAGGTGAGAATATAATGTGAGTGCACGTCCTAACATGTACTTTGCATTTAATGTTGTAAATGTTTTTAAAGCACTTGCAGGTTTTTAAAATGATTTCCACTTTCGGGCTCTGACCCATTTGCTTTCAAATATATTTTCTTGTAAAACCTTTTTAGGTGCCCAGCCACAAGGACACCAAGCATAGGTACTCATTCAGGTGACGTGCTGTAGCTGGTTGTGGAAGCTACAGGGATTTGCTCATAGACGCTTCTATCTTTTGGATTCCAGAGTCACTATCTATCAGTTGTAGGGCATGTTGCCCATTCCTATTTAGAGCATTTTTACATTTCAGTTTTCAGACTCTAGCATGTATTGCTCAGTATTCAGTTTTAGTTATTTATTTCAGTTTACATATCAGTTGTGGGATTTGTATTGAGGAGTTTTTCCTCCAGGTTATTTTTACATATTGTGATGGTTGTTCTTGTTACTTCAGTATGGTGAATGGTGTTATTTAGTTATTCATTACTCTTGTTGCATGTTAATCAGATTTAATAAAAAAAATTTGGCACTTACTTTTTAAATACTAGGTGGTTAGTAATAATAAAACGTTTTCGACAGTGATGCTATTAACTGAGCCAACTTGGCATTTTGAATTAATTTTATAAAGGAGTAGCTACCCGGTGTTTAATTAGTCGGGGTGCCACAGTTTCGTCCCACTTGCCAAAGAATATCACGAGTTAATAAAATATGTCATGTAAATTGAAGCCATTCTAATCATCCCATATGGTAAAACTATGATGATCACGAGCTCATAATATTTGTCATGTAAATTTCAACTTGATAAAAACGGTTGTTTTCATAAGTTATTCTTGTTTTCATTAACCGCAACATCTTTTGTGTCATTTCTGCATTACACTCGCTCGTTTAGCCTATACGACATTTGACTTGCCTCAAAGAAAAAGTAAATCTTTTTTTCATTAACCACGACACTAGATGAATCTTACAAATTAATTATTGTATGTTAAAAATTCAAAATTTACGTTGGAAGTATCTTTATGGAGAGAGAAACAAATGAATTTACAATTATTTCCCAAGTCTTTAAAAAAATGGTTTCTATATTTAAAATATATAATTTTTTGTTGGGGGGAGGGGGTCTCTAAAATGTCACGACTAATTCAATTAATTAAGTAGTTAGGATGTTTTTTACATTGGACTTTGTTTTCTTAACTAATTTTGATATACTTTAATACATCAACATCGTTGTCTAGTTTGGCTAATAAAATAATTAACTTAACAAGGAAATTATAAGGTTAGTATTTCGTTGGCTATTTTACACATTGTTGTGTATTCAAGTGATGCGGTTGTTTAAATTAGAAAGAGTTATAATAAATGAAATTCACACAAGCTTTTATACAAGTAACGGATCATGGATTAAATTATAGGAAAGAAACTTATGCTTTGCACTTATTTATTATTGAAACTGATGTTCAAAACAAGGGTTGGGACTAGTAATTATTTAAACACAAACACTAATTGGAGAGATGTCTCCAAAATCGTCTTTTATTCTAGATATAGACATTGGCATTGATGCAGTAGCCAACTTATTAGTAACATCCATGTATATGTCTGTTAAAGTACAGGGATGAGAGTAAATGGGCGGACAATTATGTCGACAATACGAACAAGGCCGCCGATGGTAGTTCCGAGTAGCTGTAATGGGGCGCTCAGAATTCCACTGGTGGGCAGAGTTGCGTTGCAGGAAGCGAGTGGTGTGTTGACGACAATGTTGCAGCCCGAGAGTACACCCGGGACAATGAGCGGAAGAGGGCCCAAAATTATGGAAAATACTCCAGATGCATTGGTTGTTGCATTCGCCACATTTCTACCTCCACACTGCAATTGCACTTGGGCATCTGCAACAACAACAAGATGTGGTTAGAAATTCTGATATATATATATATATATATATATATATATATATATATATATATACATATATTGTTCATGCATGTTAACCATGCATCAACAACTCTAAAAGCTTAACCCGTAAGATAGAGAGGGTAAGTAACATACTAGCGAAAACTGGGGTTGACGCGCCATTCACACCAATATTGCCATTGACAGTACAGAAAACAGTTCCATTGATACGTATGAGACTGAGATTAGGCGGTATTCCAACCTGGGCTCCAACTTGTGAGGACGCCATTGCACAAACCAACAGAGAAATGAAGAGAACCGATTTCATGGCCATTGGCTCTAGTGATTGATTGATATGACTCAGTCAAGTGGTTGCAAAGCTAACTGTGCGTGGCCTTGGAAACTTGTACATTCAGCGCTCTCCTTGTAAGGCCTTTTATAGCAAGAGCTTGGCCATGCACGATGCTCTCTCTCTCTCTCTCTCTCTCTCTCTCATTTACTTAAGTGTGGGCATCAACCTATTGCACCCCTAAGCTTCAACTACGCTTATTTATTAATTGGAACCTATAGGGTTTGCCCTTTTTGGTAGGTTTGGAGAAGGCCTCAAGGATTCTTTAATTCTTACCCTTTTTTTTTTTTGAAAAAAAAGAAAGCCATGACATTGTAACATAAAAAGAAAACTCCGAAATTAATGTGAAATGAACCTCAATAGTGGAAAAGTAAAAAGATTGAGCTTACGGAATCCTTTTTTATAAATAAACAATATATTAAGATCAAACTGCTAAGGAAGCGAAACACGTATACAGTAGTATTCATTACATCTAAAGAAAGAGAAGAGACCAAACAATGGTCTCAACCCGAAAACAACCAGAACTACGAGTCTTCTTGCAAATCATTCACAAACTCTAAAATGTTAGGAAGAGATGCGTTATGTCCCTCCTTAATCCAATGCAAAAAGGTACTCATAATAGTGTAGAGAATTTTAGATGGTGTCGTCTCCCTACCTTCAAAGCACACAATCCATTCAAATGTATTAAGAATGAAATAATTATAATTCAGAGAAACAATGCATTTTAAACTAAATTCAAATTTCAATTTTTAGCACAAAACAACTCCATCGGAACACAATCAATTAATTCCCTCTCTCCTCATATCAGTGTACCATTGATATAGTGTTCTAGAGATAATATATAAATTGATACAAAACCTATTGAATAAAACAAACTTTGAACGCCCCATATGTCTTTTAATTACTTCTTTTCTGCAAACACAATTACAGCACATAACGGAAAATTGATACAAATAATTATGGGTTAATTACACTTTTTCCTTGAACTTTATCACATTTTTCACTTTGTTTGGCACTATAGGTGAAAAATGGGGCAAAGTTTAGTGGAAAAAGTGTAGTCAACCTAATAGTTTTTATTCTAATATTTTTTGTTATGGTACAGTCTAGAAAACATATTGACGTTTGATAATTCAACCTTGTTTGGCACTATATGTGAGAAGTAACCGTTGAATCATAACCTTTGTTATAAAGTCCACAACTAACCTCCATAAATGTCTCTCTCACAAGCCCCCTTGTAAAATCTACCTCCACCAGAAGGCACCTAACAAAAAATAATTTCACCACATAACAAAACTAAAAAGAAAACACTTCAATAAAATGTTCCGTGGGATAGTTTTCATGTTAGGGGAATACCCTTTGTACAAAACAATGGTACAACATGTTTTGTATTTCAATTTCTACAAATATGATTTCTCAATTTGTAATGTAAATTCGTGCCCAATTCACTACTGTAGTTTTTGCTTGGGTGATATTATACCAACAACACACTTCATATTCATGTTACCAATAATCATATAATAGTATAAATTTTTTGGTTGTTTTTTAACCACATCCAATAGTTAAGGAATCACAATATCAAAACAAGTTAAACCAAACATAAGCACATCTTCGCAAATATATAGTTATTTATCAACAATGGCTTATCACATTAAACCCTCTTGTAATCATTCAAATAAATACACATGTAAATAATATAAAATGACAATCAGATAAATAATATTGGTATGAGTTCCAAATACATACTTAATAATTCACCAAGTGATGTGACAACTAGAAAATGGGTAATTGTAGAGGACAATAAAAAAACCCATGTCATATTTCCATCATCCATGTCGGAGTGACATAAATCATAAAACATGTCTAAAAATCGTATTTAATCATTACAAGAATAAAAATATCATGGAAAAAAACATGTAGATGAGGTAGTAAAGAAAACAATGTAAAACTTTAAAATAATCCTTAGAATAATCCAGTAAGAGGTCAATAATACAAATTAATAACAAATAAAAAGGTGAGAAAGCCTTTATTCGAAACTCCATCCGAAGAGATTGCAACCCTTAAGTTTTTTCAATTGTGGAAGTGTCACATCCCATAATTTTCGTACGTATCAATGCTAACCACATTAATATGAAAATAGTACATCACCTATAATAATTATTTTTTTGAAACTGAAGTTTACTTAAACATGGCTCCTAAGCACCTTATTTTTTACATTCATAAGTCTGCTGCAAAAAAATAAAAATAGAAGGAAATTACACGTAATCTTTACATCACCCGATAAGCGATGGTACATATTATTGATGTGATTTTTGCATGCCTTGTTAATGATTTTCCATACGTACGTAACTGATAGGGACATGCGTGACGATGTGAAAAAGTTCTCGGGGTCGGGGAACATATCGCCTTCCTTATGCTCGGGGTCCATCTGGAATGGGAAAAAATATTCAAAATTTTGCGATGTGGATAGTTTTAATTCTAAATAATTTGTAAAATTTAACTTTTGAGTACAAGCATAATAAATTGAATATACTAATGGTAAAAGAAAGTGATATTTGAAGTAATAATATGAATGAAGCACTGTAAATAAGTAGTACGATGATATAATTAATATTTAGAAATATCAAGTTTAGATGGTTTAATGTTGTAGATAGTTTCTAAAACATGATAATCCGTAATTATATCTTAATAGGCTTAGGGTTAATAGAAAATATAAATAACAATCATCGAAAACCTTTGGAGATAAAGTAACAATAATCACTGTAACATTGATGAACCCAAACTCATAAGAGCAACATCCATATGGTAAGCAAAACTAGGCACTCAATACCCTGAGTCCAACATACCACATAACACTGTCGTGGGTAGAACAATAGTTTATTCCGTAGTTATAATGTATGTTATTTAAAAACAGGTTCAATGAAATTAGATTAATCTGAAATCATTGGTTCAAAATCAACATAAGATTTTTAAAATCAAATAAAGTTTAACCTACTGTGAACTACACAACTGAGTTAAAAATGAGAATAAAATATATGGGGCTATCAGACGGTGATATGAATAATTGGCATATTCAAGGTAATTGTCTTGTTATGGTTGAGGATCAAGATTGTGTGAAATTTAGAAAAGTAATAAGTAAGGCCTTTTGGTTTAGAATTAATACAATTATACAAAGTTTAATTGCATAATAAAAATAACTTTTGGGTTTTATTTGTAATATTCTATTTCATTTAATTAGTTAGGTTTCTCTAAGTATATTTGAAAATGGGTGTAATAGACTTTTTTGTCCCTAATATCAGCAGAAACATATATATGAAGTTTAGTGTCAAAATTCACAAGTTGGAAAAGTTCTGGGGTTTATGTGCAAAGTAACTTTTGTGTTTTTAAATCCCATTTCTAAGGTTTCAATGGTTTCTGGTTGGACAAACAGTGTGATGTAATATACCATTATGACTAGAAAACTAAAATAATTTTTTTGAAAAACATTTCAGAACTTTTTTGATTTGTCATGCACCCTAATATTCCTACGCATGCATTTTAAGTTCACTTGCACGCATGTGGACCACTTCATCTTCAATCTCTTAATTTTTTACTTTAGGTTTCCAAACACTGACCGTTGATTATATCATGTATCGAATACAATTTTAAATCATTCAATAGTCATTCTTCCTATTTTTCATGAGGAATCCAAATATATAATTTTTATGGATTGGCGTTGACGGTAGCCTCATATCCAGTTTCTGTAAAAGGTTCAAAATTTTGACTTGATATTCGTGATTTTTTTCGAACTACAGATTATACGTGATTTTATTTTTGGGTAATTTTAGAACAAAAAGGTTTTTATTTGAGTTTTTAATTAATAGTTTAGAAGGAGAATTTTAACTCTAAAAGTTTTCAAATTGGTCAAGGTCAGCAACACAGAATCCACAATTGAAGCTCAAACTTTAATGGAGTCTTATAATTATTGATCTAGTTCAGTGCCAAACTAATGTGAATTCTTACATGTAAAGGTTAAAAACAATCCATGGTTAGTGTATAAACATAATGAAATCAAGAAAACTAAGTTTGATACATAAATTGTTAAGATACCAAAACTTTCAAATTTTGATCTTGATTTTTGAATGGTAATTGGGTACATTTTTGTGGTGGTAATAATGGCCTTCTATAGGGTTGAAGATGGTGAGTGGATTGGTTGTTTGAATGGTGGATTTTATATGTTTATTGTAAGAGTTTTATTATAGGATAATGGCTACCGTGTGGTTTCATATGGTTTTCCACGTGCTAAGGTCTAGTGGATGTCGAGGTGTATTATAAATCAATAAGGGGGGTTGCGTAATAATTTTGGCTTAAGTATTAGATCCCTAAGTACTTTAGGTTTAAGTAAATAGTCATTTTTCTACATTTTAAAAAGTTTTAGGTATTAAAATGAAAGTGTACAAACTTATTAATGTATATCAGGGTACCTGTAGTTAATTTTTATTTATTTATAGGATGTGTGCATAAATAAGTTTAGGGTTTGGAATTGGTTTATAGGTTTAAACAATGTTTTGAAATTTTTAGGGTCACTTTTGAAATTATTTTAATTTAAGGGCCTTCTATGTAATTTGTGGTTTCCTTTCTATATAGTTGGATGATAAATAAAATTATTACTTTTTATCGTTCACGTATTGGTATAAGATATTTCTAATTTGTTATCGATGAGTAGTCATGGTTCCTATACAAAAGTAAACTAGCGATGTCATAGTCTATTCGTATGTTCGGGTAGTTACAATTTTCTAAGAAAAAACAAATCTTCCTCCAGATTACCTTCAAAGAGTTCAGGGTAGTGTTGTTTCATTGTAACTTTTATTTCCAAGGTGGTTTCTTCGGCTCCATGATGCTGCCAAAGTACTTTGACTAACGAAATGGTTTTGTCACGAAGAACCTTGTCTTGAAAGTTTAATATCCTAATAAGTTTTTCTGCAAAGTCATGATTAGATTGTATGGAAATTTCTTTCCAGGTGATGATATGTCTTGGATCTAGTATGCATTTTCATAATTGTGATACGTGAAATATGTCTTGTATTTTTTCTAATTCAATGGGTAGTTCTAAATGATAAGCTACTGCCCTATTCGTTCTGTGATTTCAAAGGGTCCCACTTATTGTAGTGATAGTTTTCCTTTTCTGATGAATCGTATGATGCCTTGCTTGGTGATATTTTTAGAAATACTTTATCCTTTACCTGAAATTCCAAGGGTTTCTTTCTGTCATATGCGTAACTCTTCTGTCTATTTTGGGCTTCCTACAATCTTTCCCTATTTAAATGTATCTTTTGGGTGGTCTCTTCTATTATCTCTAGTACAAAGATACTACTTTCTCAGGATTCATTTCAACATAATGGAGAGTGACACAATCTCCTATAGAGTTCTTCGTAAGGAGAAGTCTCAATGTTGGCTTTGTAACTATTGCTTTAAGAGAAATCAATTTGTGCTAAGTGATCCCTCTAATTTCTGGCTAAATCTACAGCACATGTGCGTAGCATATCCTCAAGTGTTTGGATTTTCCTTTTGGATTCCCCATCAGTTTGAGGATAGAAAGTGGTACTCAAATGTAACTTGGTGCCCATGTCATGTTGTAATGCTTGCCGAAAATGTCCAACAAATTGAGAGTCACAGTCCGATACTATGGATAAAGGTACCTAATGGAGTTTGATGATTTCTCGAATATACAACTCACTAAGCCTTTGGAGAGAATAAGTGGTTCTGACTCATAGAAAATGTGATGACTTGGTTAAATGATCTACGATTACCCAGATTGAGTTATAACTATGTAATGTCGTGGGTAGTCTAGTGACAAAGTCCATGATAATATGATCCCATTTCCACACTAGAATAAGGAGAATTTTTGCAATCCTCCTTGTTATACATCTTTGTACTCCCTGGATGTATGATGAATTTACAATGCAGTTCTTCTTCTGAAATTTCATCTTTTAGCGCGAGGTTGGAAGATATGCATATTCAGTTTTTATATCACAATCCACTTTTCTAGCTATAAGTCTAATATTTCTTTCATTTTCCATTTTTATGTCTTGTTTTTGGGTTTTAAGGAAAATGTGAGTAGAATGTTTCTCTATTATCCTTTTTCGACGAGTTGGGGGTGTCGTAATACTTTGGAGAATAATGGGAATTCCTGCGATTTCCCTTTGTAGATTATATTCCTCAAAGATAGTCATAACTTCGTATGAAAACATTCCTATTAATCTTCCACTTATTTTTCGACTGAGTGCATTTGGTACAATATTTCGTTTACCGGAGTGATATTGTAATAGAAATTTGTAATCTTCTAATAATTTAATCCATAAATTTTGCCGAAGATTTAGGTCTTTTAGGGTAAATATAAACTAAAGATTTTTATGATCTCAAAATACTTGAAACTCTTCTCTGTAAAAAGTAACATCTACAGATTTTTAATGCAAAAACTATTGCAGGTAGTTCTAAATCATGAACTGGATAGTTTCGTTAATGAGTCTTTAATTGATGGGAACTATATACGATTACCTTCCATAATTGCATAAGTACACATCCTAATACTTTCAAAGAATCATCAATCTATACTTCGTAACCAACATCACTAGAAGGTATTGTAAGCACATGGGTAGTAGTTAATTAATCCTTTAAGGTCTGGAATGCTTGTTTGTCCATTAGAATCATACATCCTTACGATTTAACTTCTTTAAGGGTAATGCAATTGTTGAGAATCCTTCCACAAAATGTCTGTAATAACTTGTGAGTCCTAAAAAACTTTGAATTTTTACAATGGTAGAAAGATGTGGCCACTCAATTACGGTTATGGTTTTTTATTGATAAACCATTATTCTTAATTCGGTAATTACTTGTCCTAGAAATTTTACCATTAGAAAATTGCATTTACTTTTCTTTGCATAGAGGTGGTGTTACCATAAAGTTTCTAGCATAATCTGTAAATGTTGTTCGTGATCTTGCTTGGTTTTAAAATATCCTACAATATCATCTATATATATGATATAAAAATGATTGAAATACTCGATGCATTAAATTCATAAAATTTATAGGTGCGTTTGTCAATCCAAAAGACATAACCAAAAATTCAAAATGTCCATAAAGAATTCGAAATGCAGTTTTTGGTATATTTTCTTCTCTCACTCGTAAGTGATGATATCTGAACCTTAAATTTATTTTTGCAAATACCTTTGCCACTCGTAATTGGTCAAACAAATCACTTATTTTAGGTAATAGGTACTTATTTATTTTTGTTACTTGGTTTAATTTGTAGTAATCAATGCACAATCAGAATGTTCCATATTTCTTCTCGATGAATAATATTGGTGCTCCCTAAGGGGTGGTACTCAATTGGCTAAATCCTTTTGCTAATAATTCATCCAACTTGGTTCTTAGTTCTCATAATTTTAATGGTTCCATTCTATTTAGAAGTATAGAGATAGGGAAATTATTTGGTAGGAGGCTGATTACGAACTGTATTTCTATTTGTGGGGGAATACCGGGTAATTCTTTTGGAAAAATGTCCTCATACTTGTCTAAAATTGAAAGAGAGTAGGATGCCATGCCACATGTATTTTCAAATTGTTGTCCCTGAAAAGAAAATACTTTAGTTTGAGGATTTATAAAAATTACTTTCTTTGTATGACAATCAATATAAGAAAAATTTACTGACAGAGAGTCCATTCAATTGATAAGAAAAAATTCCTTGATATCGAGTACTACCAAATTAACGGTAATAACTCATATTTCTAGTTCTACCCTATAGTTTTTATAAACCTGATTGGCCAGTACTATATCACCAGTTGACATGCTTATAGATAAGGGATAGTCTAAAGGACATGTAATTAATTTCAACAATTCCATGAAGTTATTACTAATAATTGAGTCTGAAGATCAAGAATCAATTAATACATGTGTCGTAAGATTTTTGAAAAGAAATATTACCTTCAGTGACATCATGATTATTTGAGTTTGTTAATATGGCAAAATTCTGATCTTGCATCCTATTTCTTGGTACTAGTTTCCATTCCCACATAAATATGGGTGGTCAGGAATAAGTAACATTTTCCATCGGGACTGAGAACCTTCCTTTGGAACTAGATCTTGGGTATCTGAAATTAAAGAGATCTATGAAAAATGTCGCTAATGCCGTTTAACACAAGGTTAAACTGTATAAGCAACTCCGAATGTTTGTTAGAGAAACCCTTTTCTTTTGAAAATAAAAATTATAAACAAGATGTGTTTACAAAGAAACTTATCTACGAGAGTAATTAAGATTGTGTAATCAGTTTTTAAAACTAAGTCAGTTTCAAAAATTCAGCACACTTAGAGAATGAGATGAGTAGATGAAGATAATCAACACAATGATTTTAACGTGGTAAAACCTCTCCCAACAGAGGAAACATCCACGGTGACTTCTAAGTCACAAAAACAAAAGTCCACTAATAACAAAAATCAGTTACAAACAATACAACATGCAAGCACACAAATCAACCTATTTTAAGTTTAGGAATATACCCCCTTGGTGTCCTTCTAACTTCTCATAGATCTGATTTGTTGATGATGTTCTTCAGTTTGCTAACTTCCTTTGCTTTAGCTTCTTTACGTCGACTCAATGATTTCAGATCTTAAACACAATACTTCTAGTGTAGTAGTGTGTTAAGTGTTTGTGTAGTGATTCCTACCAACACGCATGAACTCACACACACTTAGATTTACAAACAGTCCCAGTAAATTACATATAAAGTCTATATGTAGTGATTTTAGTTTATTTCTTTCTCACAGAAATCAAATCCTTTTTGACCTTTAAAGATAACCCAGATTCCACGGAGATCTTGCTTCAGAAATCGGTCAAGACCTTAATCAATCTCTTTTGAAAACATTTATGAGATTGAAAACCCTCCAAGTGTGAATCCAACTAGGTCAGAGTTAAGTTTCGTAAGAAAAGAAACCAGAAAACATTTTAAAAACCAAATCGGTAAGATTTTCTTAAATCAAGTATAAAAAATGCAGATCTAGTGAAAATGTAACATATAGTATGTAGATCTAACGTTTCTATGAAAGAGAAACTAGATCTTCACACGAATGTTTAAGTTGTGTACAAGATCTAAAGATCAAGAGGTTACAGCAACACAAGAACAAACCACTCTCTCTCACAAACACTCAAGGTTGTGTTTGGGATTGAATGTACGAAGGTTTGTTTCAGAGAAGATGAACTGTTTAGGGTTAGGGTTAGGGTTTGGCTAACATGTTTCCCTTTCTCTCTCTTCTCTCTTTTTTTTTCTCTCTTCTCTCTCTCTTCTCTCTTCTCTCTTATTTTTTTCTCTCAGAAAGACGAATTCCCAAAAGTTTTCTAAGGCTGAGAAGAGAAGGGTATATATAGGGCTTAGGGAAGGTTCTGGATATTCGAGGGAAATCAAGGGTTGTGATCAAGTCTTGCAAGGTTTGACTTGATCCAAAGGCTATAAAACAACGGTTGATTAAAACAATTCTGATTGGTTCATATGGATAGCACCGGGATTAACCAAGAACACATGCAGACCCTTGATTAGGAATGATCCAACGTTCATCAAACGTCCATCCATCCCTCTCACAAAACAAACACAAATACATTCACCCGGAGGATGACAAGTGTTGGCCAGTGAGTGGCTCTCACACGCGCATCAAAATAATTACAAAACATCACCCTGAAGTCTTTAGCGCTTTGAGATCGTACCCAACCAAACATTTCAGTGAAAAATGAAGTTTCCATAATAGAATATTAACCCCACAAATTATATTAACCAATTTTATTAATAAAAACCTTTATTAAAAAATGTTTAAAAAATATTTAAAAAGCTTTAAAAATTATTTAATAATTCCCAAAAAATTATTAAAGCTCCAATTTAAGGGGAATTAAACACACACTCAATTTTAAGCAATATTAACACATGTATGCACTTCTAATTGTGTGTAGTGTGATTCATTTTATACCATTATGGATCATTGAAGAGTAATAGAGAGATAAGTTCTGAGGCTTTTTGGATTCTAGGATAGACTACCAATTTTGTCAATATTTCCAAATTAGTTGAGCACTTATACAATGTAGACTTAAGCAAGTCAAAGGTATAAGGTGCTTCAATCTACCTAGGTTTCCTAAGGATGACTGGATTGGGTTGGGATTGAGCTTAAGAAATATTAGCCATTGGGGCCTAATATGTCCCGGTTCATTGCATTCATGACAATGGATCATAATCTCACTTTCTTTATAGTGTATTTGGTTGTACGTATGACCATCTTTAGGTTTGAAACAGGGGCGATCCACGACTCCATTATTTAAAAGGAAGTTTTGGAATTATTTTGGGGAATTGGGTTTGGCTTATTAAAATTTCTACTTGATGCCGAGTTTTGTTCAATAAGGGTGGATATTTCTATGATCTTACCAAAGTCTAGGATTTTTAAGCCAATAAGAGAGGTCTTAATACTAGTCTTTAGTCATCTTTCAAAATGCTTGTATTTCTTAGTGTCTGAGTTTTCATATTACTTTGCATATCGGGACAATTTTGTGGAATGTGCCTCATACTGAGTTATCATCATCTGTTATTGTTATAATCCTAGAAATTCTACCATTAATTGTCTCGTGTTTCTTCTCAGAAATACTTTTTGAAAAATATCTCCTCGAATTGATCCCAAGATAATCTTTTGATATGTTGAGTACATCCTACTAGCTGCCACCAGTAATCAACTTCTCATTCAAAAATATTTTTTTATAAACCTACCCCTAAGTTCAGTTACTACATATACTCCATTTAGTATCTTCAGAGTTTAAATAAACCATTTGTCTGCCTTATGAGCCTCGATTTTTTCATAAAATATTGGGGGTCTCTATCAGAGAAATTCCTTCAGGGCATTAATTTTGTGAGCCTTAGTAAATATTTTGGTACCTGCTTCACATGGAGTATTTAGTTGCATGTGGTTTAATATTGTTAGTTCTTGTAAACATTGGATTATGTTTTCTGTAATAGTGGGAGGAGTTGGTAAAACATGTTCCTCTTGTTGTGCTCTTTTTAATGGGGCATTTGAGTTTCGTGTTTTCATCATCACATATGATAAACAACTAAAAAAAATAACAAAAAGTATTATACATATATAAAACTAGTTAGATTAACCAGGATACGATAGAGTACATTAAATTCCTAAGAGATACAAAATTTAGGAACTATGATCAGTATAAACGTATAATTGATGCATTAACTACTTCTACATATGACATAACGTCAACTTGTCATACTAATTACCATTACATACAACGTAACTTCATCTTGCCACTTCATCTTACCATGCTTGATAAAATATAACACACCTTCTTTCATGGGTTATTTATCTACATTCTGCCTTTATATCTTTCTCTTTCTTATGGTTTCAACCTATCTGAGGTATTACCTCGTCCGTTTCCTCCCTTGAGCCTCTGGTACTTGAACTTGATAAATATGTGGAAATTTTTATATATGGTATATCCCATCTATAGTTATCAGGTGATACGGGAGGAGTCTTGTGTAGTTCTTCTTTTGGAGCTACATCCTAGGGTAAATGAATCGCTTGTTGTAGAACTCGTGATCTTACAAAAACCTACAAACTTGTTTGGATGCCTGATCCTCACCCACCAGTCGACACAAAACTAGGTTATGTTTTATGATGGATGTTACTATCGCTCACTCCCCATCTACATATCGGATAATTTCGCATAACTTTTTATAACCCTCGTCCCTTATGTTCTGCCTTAGATGTGCATGGCTAATGCCTTCAGTATTGAAATAGATGTTGTCCTAGACATTGATAACTACAAGAAAAAATTTCAGTAACGTAGCATTATAAAGAAGTTACGAAATTAAAATAGCTATATATATCCTAAAGTTCCGCGTAGGAATAATAAACTTGACGCTCACTCTGATACCAACTTGTCACATCCCAAAATCTCCGTATGTATCAATGGTAACAACATTAATATGATAATAATACATCACATATAACATTTTTTTACTTGAAATGATCTTTAATTAAACATGCAGCCTAAGGACCTTATTTATTACATTCATAAGTCTGTTGCGAAATTTTTTAAAATAAAAGGAAATTACACATAATCATTACATCTTCCGATAAGTGATAGTATATATTATCCATGTGATTTATCCTTCCTTCTTAACATTTTCCCTTACGTACGTAAATGATAGAGACATGCATGAAGATGCTAAAAAGTTCTCGGGGTCAAGGGGAATTTCGCCTTCCATATGCTCGGGGTCCATCTGGACGGGGAAATAATAAGGAAAATATTTTCAAGTAGATAATTCTAAATGTATTCAATTTATAAAACTTTATGTTTGAGTATAAGTAGAATCAACTGAATATATTGATCTGAATGAAGTGATATTGATCTGAATGAAGCAATGTAAATAAGCAATATGATGATATCACTAAAATTTAGAAACATCAAGTTTAAATGGTTTAAGGTTGTGGATTGTTTCTAAAATAAGATAACCCATAATTACCTGTTAAAGGGGCTTAGGGTTAATAGAAAATATAGATAACAATCATCCAAAACCTTTGGAGATAAAGTAACAATAATCACAATAACATTTTTGAACCAAACTCATAAGAGCAAAATCCATATTATAAGAAAAATTAGGCACTCAATACCCAGAGTCCTGTAGGCTAAATAACACTGTGGTGTGCAGAATGGTAGTTTATTCCATGATTATACTGTATGCTATGTGAAAATAGGTTCAATGAAATTAGATTAAATTGAAATCATTAGTTCAAAATAAACAAAGTGTTTTTAAAATCAAATCAAGTTAACGTATTATGAATTACACAAATGAGAATAAGATATCTGAGGCTATCACATAGTATTACGAACAATTGGCGTAATCAAGGTAATTGCATGAAATTTTAACGAAAGATATTTTACCTACTTGTATAATGTCTTTGGTTTTTAATTTGACTTGTCTTGTTAAGGCTGAGAACCGAGATTGTCTAAAATTTAGAAAGGGAATAAGTAAGGCATTTTCGTTTAGAATTATACTATAAAGCAAATTTTTTTTGCATAATGAAAATTACTCCAGGGTTTAATTTTTAATTTTCTATTTTGTTTAATTGGTTAGGTTTCTAAGTACATTTGAAAATGTTTGTAATAGACTTTTTTTCCCTAATATCATCATAAACCTATATATGAAGTTTAAGGTTAAAATTCATAAGTTGGAAAAGTTCAGGGGTTTATATGCAAACTAACTTTTGTAATGTATTATTTCTAAGGTTTCTATAAAAATGATTTTTGGTTGACCAAATACTGTAATGTAATGTACCATTTTGACCAGAAAATTAGAATAAAATATTTGAATAAAATTGTAGAATTTTTTTATTTGTCAAGCGGCCTCACGTGCAAAGTCAAACTTCTTACACGCTTATGTTTACTTCACTTATGCTCGAGTTGACCGCTTCATCTTCAATCTCTCAGTTATTGACTTTAGGGTTTCAAACTTTGACCATTGATTATATCCTGTACAAAATACCATTTTAACTCATTCAAATGTCATTCTTCTTGATTTTTCAGGAGGAATCCAAATAAAATTTTATGGATTGAGGTTGACAGTAGACTCATATCCTGTTTGTGTAAAAAGTTTAAATTTTGACTTAATATTTGTGGTGTTTTTGGGTAAATTAAAACTATGACTTATACATGGTTTTATTTCTGGGTGATTTGAGAACAAATAGATTTTGATTTGAGGTGTTAATTCATAGTTTAGAAGGAGAATTTTAACTCTGAAATTTTTCAAGGGTATCTACACTATACTACACTCAAATTTACTATTGCACCTAGGTTCGTAAGAACCAATGATCAAACTTTCCCACCTGGAAACTAATTCAAGGTCAAGAACACAAAATCCACCATTGAAGCTCAAACTTTAATGGAGTTTTCTAATTTTTTTATTAGTTCAGTGCCAAACTAACGTGAATTCTTACATATAAAGGTTAAAAATAATCCTTGTTAGTGCAGAAATATAATGAAATCAAGAAAACTAAATTTGATACATAAATGTTTAAGATAGCAAAACTTCCAAAAATTTTGAGATTGAATTTTGATACATTTCAAAGTGGTAATCAGAACCTTTTATTGGGTTAAAGATGGGGAGTTGGTGGGTTGTTTCAGGGGGGGATTCCATGTGGTTTCATATGGTTTTCTATGTTCTAAGGTCTAGGTAGACTCCTAGGTATCTTACGAATAAGTAAGGCATTTTGTGTAATAATTCTAGTTTAAGTATTAGGTCCTCAGGTAGTTTAGGATTAAGTATATAGTTCTTTTTCTATATTTTTTAAAGTTTATGGGATTAAAATGAAATTTGCAAACTTGTAAAGGTATATCAGGTTACTTGTAGTATTGTTTATGTTTATAGGTTGTGTGTATAAACAAGTTTAGGGTTTGGAATTGGTTTATAGGCGTAAACAACGTTCTAAAATTTCTCGGGTCACTTTTTAAATTAATATAACTTAAGGGTCTTCTAAGTAATTTTTTGTTCCCTTGGTATATAGTTGGATAATAAATAAAACTATTAATTTTAATCGTTCACGTATCGGTATAAGATATTTCTAATCTGTTGTCAGTGAGCAGTCGTGGTTCCTACACATAAGTAAACTAGCGATATCATAGTCTATTCGTATATTCATATTGTTACAGGAAGGTTCATTAATTCGGTTGAGCATTGGGAATCCAAAATTCTCATAAATAAACCATCAACATATCATTCACATCTATGTTTTGTTATAACAATTTTTTAAATAGATCGATTGTCCCTCACTTCGTGAGTTTTTCAAATACAATTGTGTTTAATCATAAAACAAAAAGTGAATATGAGAAATTGTATAAATACATTTAACCAAAAAAAACTTTAAAAGATGAAGTAATTATAAAATAAATAAACATGCACTACGCCAAAAACTAAAAATGGTCATGATATGATGGTCAAAGTTTTAGACTGAGATCAAGATCCAAAACTAGGACCAAGTTTGAAACCTCAATTAGGGGTGATCTACACCGCCAATTGGTCACATGTTAATGTGACCCTCATGGATGTGGTTTACATCTGTTACCCAACCAAGACCCTAATGGTTATGAAATAACACTAGGATGGTCGCGTAATGGGTCAAAGTTTTTGACCGTGACCAAAGACAAAAGACCGTGACCATTTAGTGTAAAATGTCATTAAGGTTCACAACTATGACCCAATGTCATGACAACCCTTGAAATCAAAATTGTCACAGAAATAGGGTAATTATTGGGGATCGTGACCCATTGTCGATGATTTTTTATGCTCACTATCCAGAACCTTGACCAAGTTGACAAAACTGTGAGCACTCAAATTAATTCAAATTGTCCGTGATCCATGATGTCTAGGACGAAGTTAAAACACATCGTGCATCTATTGAATGAGATCTCTTCAGTGATGAGTCGCATGTCAGGCTAGACAAAAGAACATACTAATATGGAAGAGGACATGCCAACTCTTAAGATGGGTGTGAACTATGTTACCAATACCTTGGGAAAACTGACAAATGAAATCAAGGGATTCTAAAAATATCTTAGTCAATAAGAGGGAGAATCTTAGTTCATGCCATAAGGGTTTCCCTATTCTCTACCTTATGATTTCCCATCCTAAATGCCTCATCCAGCATTCCCCTCTCAACCACCTATTCCCCCCTCTTTTAGAGCATCATCATCGCCCATGAACAGTGACTATGCCAAGGAGTATTATAAGAGGGATTTGTTCAATACTTTGATCAGTGGCACATGTATTATCATTTCTACGACTCCGAGAACACTTCTGCATAGTCACTCTTTGAAAATAGGTGAGGTTAAGTTATTGGTGGATCTAATCTACCCGAGTTGTGAATAGGTGCCCATGCATGTTGACCTCTTCGGTGAGTGGGATCCATTTAATGAGTATAAGAGGGAATATATATCCTAGATAATTTATTTGTTAGTGAAGATCATGCAATGAATAGTGTTTTATTTTGCATTTACTTCCTCGTCACTCACATTTTGTAATATCCTTTATGTTTTACTAGTCACATAAATGCAATTTTACATATTTTACTGTTATTATTCCATTTGTAGTTTGTTTAGTATACTTCTATCACTAATACCACTCTTTTATTATCATATATACATTCACATTTATTTTTATAAATTGTAAACCCAAAAAAGGGGGCTTATACTACAATTACCAATTTAGAGAATTCTCACAATTTCTATAGTTTCAACACATTTTACATCTATTTTTATTAATCAAACGAGACATCCTAGATTCAGATTATAGCTTAGGCCCCAACCTTGTTCATCTTATGAACTACGTGGACTTTGATGCCATTTTTGGCTAAATAGGTGTCCCGAAGTCATTTGGGATTCAAGTACTTTCTTACATTTTGGAACATTTGGAAATATTTACAGGTCTAGTTGAGAAATGAACACTTTTAACATTTCACATATACTTCGGGGAAGGAACACTTTGAAGATTTTAATGATTATTTGTGTTGGATTAATGTAATTAATTTGATGGCTTAATAATTTTTGTATTATTGCTTTTTGATTAACGTGTTAGTTCTTTCTATAATGGAATTGTATACAAGCTTGAAAACATGCACAAATTTTTCTTTTAATGAAAATAAATAAAAGGTATTTTTTAAATTAATTAATTATTGGTGATGGTCTAAGACCCTGACCATATCTATGACAAGATTTCAATGGGTTAGAAGGTGGTCAGGGTCAAGAACTGTGACCGCTATACATGTGGTCACAAGTGGGGGTCACGGTTCTAGACTGTTACCAACCAATAAAATTTCCTATTAGGTTATCATGGTCAGAAACAATAACAATTTAACCTATATTCATGGTAAATGGTCACAGTTGGAGACTGTGACTAGCAAAAAATAGTCACGGTTGGGGTAATGGTTTATGACCATCACCACTTGTTTTGGTCCGTATCGGTGACCATTCCCCAAATATTAGGATTATAAAAGAGATCGTGACCCTATACTTTGGGAACTATTTTGGATCACGACCCCCAAAAATGGTTACCCTTAAAATTTTCATGCTCAAGAATCGCAATTTGAGTAATTGGTCACGATTCAAAACCATGAACATTTCCACTTTTTGGCGTAGTGTAAGACAGGGTTATAATTATTTTTAATTTCATGGGACATGTACTTATTAGGAAAAATTTCTTGGGATTGACATTTAAATGTGAAATGTTTTTAGCCTTAAATATCTTTGAATAATCACGCATCGAAAATAAAATCAAGAACTGGGTTTAAAGATTAAACATATCGTTTCAACAATCCATGCCATTGCAAATCTTGTTTTGATTTATAGGAGGAGATGAAGGTGGATGTATATGAAATCCTTATAGCCCTTCAAGGTATCCAAAAACCTTGATCAAACCTTACGTATGCTAAGATCTTCTAGTGTATCATCCTTCCTATAGTCAAGTAGGTGGATGGACACCTTTTTCGATGAAAACCCTTCATTGTGAGTGAGATAATGATATGTATTTCTAGAACTACTAAGAAAAACCTTAAAAGTTTTTTGCCTTTCCACTCTTAGGCCTTAATGATCAATAATAAATAGTTGAAACACATTCCCATCCCTTTCTATGCAAGTACAAAAGGTGGCTTGGGCTTAAGTTGGTTTCTTGAGAATATAGGCATGACTACTTGGGTATATGGACTACCCCAGGTACCCAAGACAAATAATTAAATTATCTCCAAATAAATAATTAGAGATCCAAAATTACATTTATCCTAGTTTATTTTCTTTCTTTCTTTCTTTAATCATTAATTAACTCCATGAAATAATCACGATTGCACTCTAATTTAATTATCTCATAAATCACTCGGATATAATGAGGACTTATTTACATGTTGAGTATGACACATAATATGATTCCCCACATTAACTGTTTGATACTCATTTGGTCAAATCAATTTACTTATAATTCGATTTAACCAACATTTATTCAATTTCATTGATTCTCAGACTTACAATTGTGCTACTCCACCTGGAATATAAAAGAATCCACCTGCTAGGTTTAGTTGATGGAAAAACATATAAGTTTATCAAGAGGTTATCACAATCCACAGTAACCCCTAAACATGGATTTCCTTGAATTATGATATCTTACGTACAATTGTTACACAATATGAGCGAATTTTTTGACCGAACATTAAATCATATCCCATCCATAGCAATCAAGGTGACATTTGCTCATGCATTCCACTCCTCATAATTTTTGGGATTAAGAAATTATACGCCCTTTGAAAAAGGTGTTAGATTAGATGAGTCTAATCAATAAAAACCTCAGACTCGAATCTCACGAGTGGCAGTGTTCAATACATTCCTAGGATGTACCAATGACAATCCTCTATTGGACTATGAAACAAGTTCTCAAACCATCAAAGAAGTTTTCGCAGTTTGAGATATATCTGACACCCCAATTAATTAAATACCCCGTGATAAGTTCTTTATTACTTTAAACATAATATCCAGTTGGAATCAATTGTAGCATCGCTGTCGAAATTGTTTATTTATTAATGGCCACCTAGTATTTAAAAAAATCAGATGTCAATTTTTTACTTTTTTATTTTATTCTAATAAAACATGCAAGAAGTTAAAAGATTAACTAAAAATTCACCATCCAATAATATATCATGGGAATCAAAATGACATAAGGAAATAAACTGAGTTTGGAGTAAACACTTCCAGAATAAAATCCTAATACAATAATCCGAAATGAAATAAATCCAACAACTAAAATGTAAATGACTGTCTAAAAAGTGTTATCTCTAAATAAGAATAGGCAACCTGCCCTAATTGAAATTAATCTCGTTTAATGTATCAAAGATGAATGTGGAGGCGTCTAATACTGAGGTCATGTAACTTCAACATCAGCTACAACACTTTAACTGGATGAATCTCCTATCCTTGGTGTCCCTGTGGCTGGGCACCTAAAAGGTTTTTACAAAATCAAAATAGATTTAAAAAAAATGGGTCAGAGCTCGAGTTGAAAATATTTTAAAAACAACAAGTACTTGTACGCATAATTACCAGATAATTATATATATGTTAGTCATGTGCTCTCACTTGAGATTCTCACCCCTCAACTATTGTGCACACAGAACACACATATATTACCCCTCCTAATGACGCTACCCCACCTAACTAGATTATAACAACTTCCCATCATGCCAAACTAACCTCCTTTACCAACTAATATAATTTAAATATTCATTATTTAGTTTCTCATATTTTATTACTTAATTTCAGTTTTTCATTAATCTATTAACTTCTGACACACTTAATACACTTTTGGCATTATCATTCGGTTTTACTAAATAACATAGTAGCATAAACACGGGAGTATATATATTTATATTTCACTACTATAATATATACACTATTATAGAACCCCACATAGGCGAAACTAACGGTGCACACATACTCTGCTATCAAGTTTCGGCACCTCACGTACATAATAAGGACTATCGACTACGAATCTCTCAGGAATTGTAATAAATCAAATCACACACAAATTGGAGGCGAACATGGACCACAATGTAATGGGTCACGCACATACCTACGCACCCATATAACCAAAACTTATCCACTCACAGATAAGTCCTCCTTAGATCCCATGCTATGAGGTACCAATCTATAATCCTCCTTTAAGGGCTCGTCAACACAAGACTGTATCCTTCAAGACCTCCCGATAATAAAAAGTATGGTAGGTATGTCATATACATAAAAATCCATACAATAGGTATTCACACAACCATAGTATTTATAGGTTCAATATCGGTATACACCCAACCCATATAACTCGTCTTATACGTTGGATTTATATCCCGAATATCAAACATAATTTAATTAATGTAATTACTCACGTTGCATAATTTCAAGTATCTTTCCTATCCTGAAAGATTTTGTAGTCACCCCTTTATTACTTAGGTTATTTCAGTACTATAGGTTCCCCCTTATTGTTGGTACTAACCCTAAGTCGTCACTCAACCGAATTAAACCCCAATTCATCAAATCTCTAATAATCTCTCTTATTTTAACACTCGTTAAGCCCCCTTTCGATCCCATGCCTAATTAAACTTTCCAGACATTAAAATACAACCCTTGTGACCTTCCCTAAGATCCATTATATTCAATTAGTCAACATCAAGGGTTATTAAGAGTTAGGGTTGGATAAAAATAAAAAAGGGAAACAAATCACCAATTTCAGAGGGGTCGATTAATTGAAGAAATGGGTCGATCGATCGATCTGTTTGACCGATTGACATTCTTGAGTTGATTGATCGATCGTACAGATATTGGCCCGATTTTTGCAATTTAAGGCTACAGGTTTCATCAACTAAAATTCTCAATAACCTTATTAAATCATTCCCAAACTCGAAAACAAATATACTAAAGCTTAAATTAACACAGATAGACAATTTTCAATGTACACAAATTATTTAAACATCAAGATTCATTGGCTTTTCAATTTGATTCTAATTTAACCCCCAAGAACCCTAACTATGGATTTTCTTCAAGAACATGATTAAAACTCTTAATCCTTTACATTATTATTCTCAGAGTAGGTCAAATTTCATTTTTCTACAACAATACTTCAATCATAATCATGATTTTTACCCGAAATATGATTTAATCCAAAATTGTCCTCTACATGCATGTAAATTAAATTATTAATCATATTTTACTAACATGGACAATTTATCTGACTTAATTTAAGCAATAATAATACTTGTGTGATGTATGAAGGTCTGAACCATTGGTGAGGAAGGGTATGGTTGTGATCCTCTATTTCCGATCTACGTGTTAGTGGTGACAATGGTGAAAACTGGTGTTTTTATCCTTTGGAACTCCTAGGAACAACTCTCCTCTTCCTCCTATGATTCCTATGCAAAATGGTAACTTCTAACCCTAGGAGACTAAGCTTAGAAATTGATAAAGACCTCTAAATTTCTTGGGTTTAATTACCTTAAAAATAGAAATATCTAAAACACCTTCCCGGGATGCCCGTTTGGCATAAAACTGGTTCGGGACCCAAATTAAACCCTCGGATAGACTTTTATCACTATCGCAATCCTTTCAAACACTTCGGCGCACTCAAAATGACCATATAGGTGACTTATAAAAATTACTTTTTATTTCATTAAATTACATCCTAACAAGACCGACACACGAGCCCCAAATTAAGTTCCATAATTGTCGTATTATTCGTTTCTGATAATTAAATCCTAATGACATATTACTTTACTCACTAAGTAATATTCAACATAATTTTCATTGTTAAGTACTAACTCTCATCGCGCTAGTAATTATTTAATTAAATTCGAATTAATTATAAATAATTTCCCATTTTTTTTAAAACAATTAATCCCACAATTGAAAATCATTAAAAATATGGGGTATTACATACTTCCCCTACTAACGGAATTTCATCCCGAAATTTGAAAAAATAAGGTATACCTAGTAAGAATAACTCTGGATACGTTTCGTGTATCTCATCCTCGCGCTGCTAGGTAGACTCGTTGGCATTGTGATGCCGCCACTGAAGAAGCGACACTACCTTTGACCTCAGTTTCATCTCTCTACAGTCCAGGATAGCAACTGGGCCCTCCTCGTAAGACCTATCAGGCTATAAATCAATATCCTCTAACTTAATATGAGTGTTGGCCAAGTCATCCCGAAGATATCTCCTCAGCGAAGAAATATGGAACATGTAATGAATCTTATGCAAGTGCTCCGGTAACCCAAGTCTGTAAGCCACTAACCCAATCCGCTCAATAATAGGGAATGGCCCTACATACGTCGGCAAAAACTTCCCTTTATTCCCAAATTGAATTATCCCCTTCATAGGAGATACTCGTAACAACACGTAATCCCCCACACTGAACTCCCTGGAGAATCTCTTGGCATCAGCGTAGCTCTTATGTCTATTCTAAGCAACCCGAATACGGATTCGAATAAACTCAATATTAGTCGAGGTGTCCTGTAACACCTCTGTCCCAAGTAACTTAATGTCCCCCACCTCAAGCCAACATAATGGATAATGACAAGGTCTACCATACAACGCCTCAAATTAAGCCATGCCAATAATAAACTGGTAGGAGTTATTATAAGCAAACTCCTCCTGTCAAAGGTACTGCTTCCAACCCCCTCCAAAATCAAGGATACACATCCACAACATATCCTCTAACATCTAATTCTTATGCTCGGTGTACCCATATTTCTGCGGGTGATAGGCCAAACTGAGTCGTAACTCCGTACCCATGGCCTACTGGGAGCTCTCCCAAAAGCTGGACATGAAAATCTTTTCCCAATCGGACACAATATCAAGGGGAACCCCATGAAGTCTCACTATCTCAGCAATGAAATCTGAGCGTACTACCTTGTAGTATAATCGGTTCGAACTGGAAGAAAATATGTTACCTTGGTCAGCCGATCCACAATAACCCATACGGAATTGTAACCCTTATGCGATGTAGGCATCCATGTGATGAAATCCATGGAAATGCTCTCCTGTTTCCACATAGGGATCTCTAACGGCTGTAGGATCCCTCCCGATCTATGATGGTCGACTTTCACCAGCTGTCAAGTGGAACATTTCGAAACAAATTTGGTGATGTCCTTCTTCATTTCACTCCACTAGTACTGTTGCCTCATATCCTGGTACATCTTATGCCCTCTGGGATGTATCGTAAACTGTGAACTATGTGACTCCGCCATCACCGCATGTCGTAAATCCTCCCCCTCTGGAATAACTAATCTCCCATTAAAGCGTAAGCCCCAATCTGAGCTTATTGAAAAAGATTCGGCCCCCTTGGCTAGAAGCTGATAATCTGATCCTGACAGAAGAAATCTGCTACCTGAGCTTGTATCACCCTAGTAACTATTACGGGTGTAACCGTCATCACTGACATGAATAAGCGAGAAACTGCATCCTGATGTCCTAGTTCCTTCCATTTCGCCTTCCACACCTCGGCCACCTCACCTGCTGGTCTATGGCTCAACGTGTTTGCTACCAAGTTAGCCTTTCACAGGTGATAATGGATGCCGAACTGATAGTCCTTCACAAATTCAATCCACCTCCGTTGATGCATATTCAACTCCCACTGTGTGAACAGATACTGCAGTGACTTGTGATCGGTGAACAATTAAAACTTTTCCCCACAGAGGTAAGGTCTCCATACCCGAAGTGGAAACACAACTTCCGCTAACTCCAAGTCATGGGTGGGGTAACTCCTCTCGTGGGACTTAGGATTATGGGAAGCATAAGCTATAGCCTTTTCCTCCTGCTGAAGCACACCCCCAAGTCCTAGTAAGGACGCATCAGTATAAACCAGGTATTCCACCCCCGGCCTTGGCAGTGCTAGAACTGGTGCTGAAGTCAGCTTGTCCTTCAGCTCATGAAAAGCTAACTGGCAGGCATCATCCTATATAAATGGAACCCCTTTGCAATTTAAATTAGTCAACGGACCCGCTATCTTCGAGAATCTCTGAATAAATCTCATGTAGTATCCGTTCATCCCCAAGAAACTACGTATTTATGTCGGTATCGTGGGCTGTTCACATTCCCTCACCGCTGACGCCTTCCCTGGATCTATAGATATCCCTTCTTTAGAAATAATGTGCCCCAAAAACTAAACCTCTATCAACAAAAAACCACACTTCTCATATTTTGCATACAACTCGTGCTCACATAGCTTCCGTAAAACCAATCTCAAATGCTCGGCATGCTCCTCCTCAGTCTGGGAATAAATGAGGATGTCATCTATGAAGACAATAACAAAATGATCTAAGAACTCTATGAACACCCTGTTCATCAAGTCCATAAACAAGGCCGGTGCGCTGGTTAGTCCAAATGGCATAGCCTTGAATTTGTAGGATCCATATCTCATCAAGAAGGCACTATTAGGCACGTCCTTCTCTCTAATACTTAACTAATGGTATCCCGACCTGAAGTCTATTTTTGAGAAGTAGGAAGCACCCCTGAACTGGTCAAATTGGTCATTGATTCAGGGAAATGAATACTTATTCTGTATCGTGACCTTATTTAACTCTTGGTAGTAAACAAATAACCATAACAACCCATCTCTCTTCTTCATGAATAGTATGGGAGCACCCCAAGGAGAAGTACTTCTACGGATGAAGCCCTGACCCACTAACTAATCGATCTAATTCCATAACTACCTCATCTCTGCCTAAGCCATACGGTAAGGTGCACAGGCTATCGGCCTAGTGCCTAGCATCAAATCTATCATAACGTATAAAGAATATCAGTGGCCCATAGCCTAGCACTGGATCTACACTAGTAATTGTGCTTTTGTCATGTCTAATAATGTCATATCGCGTACAAAACTAGTGTCAATGAAACTGTGTGAAGCCCTCATGTCAAATAATATCCTCCCCAAATTCCCCTGGATAGAAAATATATCCCCAACTTAGGGTGGAGCCTGGGGAACCGCGATCTGGTTGACGTTGTAGATACGCATATACTGTAGTTGTCCCTGCAGACTGGAACTTCTAGAATGGATGGTAAGGCTAGCATCTGTGGTGGTGCTGGGAGGGAGGTTGGTAATATCGATCGACGGGGCTCCTATCTAGCACCCTGCTACGGTGGCAAGGCCATGCCCTTCTCAGGATACTCCAGTTTCTTGTGGACAATCTTGCCATAAATTACGCATTTACCCATAAAGTTTCCCCCTCTCTACCCCTACTGTCCTTGGCCCTGATGGCCGTTACCACCCATCCCTTGTCTCTATTGGCCCTGTTGAAAGCACTATTGACCCTGCCTAAAACCTCCATGTCCCTGCCTATAATCACCTGATTTGAACCTCTTAGCAAGGTCCCCCTGATGGGAACTCTGCTGACCCTGTCGCTGCTAATCCTGGGCTGATTGTGCCCCACTGGCACCATTGTTTCCTGTCCTACCCTACTGTCTGGACTCCCCCACTCATTTGCTTCCCTTCAGATGGAAGCGATGACCATGTAAGTGTAGTAGGGAAACATTAAGCACATCAATATATGTAGCCAACCAAAAATGTTCCAATAGGTACTGGCAAATCCTCCAAGCCAAGCCGTCCATAAACATCCGAATTTTCTTATCCTCCATATGTACCTCATCAGGCACTGTATTAAGAAAATTCATGAACTCTTCCTCGTATTCTACAATGGTCTTCCCTTCTTGGGTGAGGTTCAGTAACTTTTGCCTCATTTCAGTCTGAACGGTGGTGGGGAAATATTTGCGGTCGAACCGCACCCAGTTGTCCTATATAGTCATGCTGTCTCTCTCCTCAACAGTGGCAATAGACTCCCACCATTGTAGTGCCGCTCCCAATAGATTAAAAGTAGCTAGTATCTACCTCTGAACCTCAGTGCACTCATTTATCCTCAAGTTCCAAGGGATGTCCTTCTTCCATTGGCTCGCTACCAAAACATCGGAACTCCCTGCGAACTCCATAGGATGTGCCTTCTAGAAGGCATCTTTGAATTTCTCCCAAGTAGAAGGGAGCGCGTGAACTAGTGGTGGGGCCACCGATGGTGCCTGGGGTGGGACCTGCTATACCACGGCTAAATATATCAAACAAGAGATAATCTTTATAAGTACACAGTAAATATCTCAAATAGATGAATACGTAAAATGCATAATTAATGAATACAACAGTCCTAAATATAGGGCTCTATATCAAAGAAAGCGATGCTAGAAGCGTATTAAGCTGCACAAATCCTAAGGACTCTAGAACCTGTTGCTTTGATACCACCTATAACACCCCGCTTAATTAAATATCGGGTGATAATTACTTTATTACTTTAAAGAAGAATATCCAGTTAGAATCAGTCTTAGCATCATTGTCGAAAACTTTTATTAATTACTAACCGCCTAGTATTTAAAAAAATCATATAGAAATTTATATTTATTTAATTTTATTCTAATAAAGCATGTAAGAAGTTAAAAGATTAACTAAACATTCACCATCCAATAACAACTCATAGGAATCAAAATGACATAATGAAATAAACTGAATCTGGAGTAAACACTTCCAGAATAAAATCCAAATACAATAATCTGAAATGAAATAAATCCAACAACTAAAATTTAAATGACTGTCTGAAAACTTCTATCTATAAATAAGAATAAGCAACAAGGCCTAACTAAAATAAATGTCGCTGAATGAATAAAAGATGAATTTGGAGGCATCTAATACCAAGGTCATGTAACTTTCATAGCACCTACATCACGTTACCTGAATGCATCTCCTATACTCGGTGTCCCTATGGCTGGGCATCTAAAAGATTTTTACTAAAACAAAATAGATTTGACAGAAAACGGGTGAGAGCTCGAGTTGAAAATATTTTAAAAATAGCAAGCATGTAATACATAAATGCCAAAAATTATATACATGTTAGTCGCATGCTCTCACTTGATATTCTCACCCCTCAACTATTATGCACACCTAACGCATAGATACTACCCCTCCTAGTTATGCTACCCCGTCTAACTAGATTATAATAACTACCCATCATGCCAAACTAACCTCCTTCTCACACTCGTATAATTGAAATATTAATTATTTAGTTTCTCATATTTTGTTACATAATTTCACCGCCTCATTAATCTATTAACTTCTGACACACTTGATATACTTTTTGCATCAACATTTAGTTCTACTGAACAACATAGTAGCATAAACACAGGAGTATTTATATTCAAATTTAACTACTATAATATATATACTATTACCGCACCCCACATAGGCGAAACTAACGGTGCGCACATACTCTGCTATCAAGTCCCGGTACCTCACGTACAGAATAAGGATTGTCGACTCTGAATCTCTCAGGAATCATAAAAAATCAAATCACATACAAATTGGAGGCAGAGGACATGGACCACGGAGTAATGGGTCACGCATATACATACGCACCCATATAACCCGAACTTATCCACTCACAGATAAGTCCTCCTTAGATCCCATGCTCTGAGGTACCAATCTATAATCCCCTCCCCCCCCCCCCCCCCAAAGGGCTCCTCAAGACAAGACTGTCCCCTTCAAGACCGCCCGGTAATAGCAAGTATAGTTGGTATGTCATACACACAAAAATCTATACAATAGGTATTCACACAACCTTAATATTTATAGGTTAAATATCGATATACACACATCCCATATTACCCGTCTCATATGTTGGATTTATATCCCGGATATCACACGCAATTTAATTAATGTAATAACTCTCGTTGCATAATTTCAAGTATCTTTCCTATCCAGAAAGATTTCGTAGACACCAGTTTATTCCTTTGGTTATTTTAGTACAATAGGTTTCGCCCTACAACTGGTACTAAACCCAAGTCGTCAGTTAATCGAATTTTTAGGGTGTTTCAATCTTGACCACTATATGTTTAGGGTGAGGGTCCCTCAAATACCCCCTCCATAGTCTTCAACAAATATAAGGTTGAGGAACCTCCAGGGTCTCTCAATAGCAGAAAATTCATACTGATAAGCCTCCCCCCCCCCCCCCCCCCCCAAGGATCCCGACAGAAACTCATTGAGAAGAAACCCCACCCAGGGTCCCGAAAGACACTCATATTGATAAGGAACCCCACCGAGTCCTGACAGAAACTAATATTGATAAGGAACCCCACCCAGGGTCCCGAAGGAAATTCATATTGAGAAGGAACCCCCCAGGGTCCCAGCAGATAGTCAAGTCGAGAAGGGATCTCACCTAGGTGGCGGTAGAAGCCCATATTCAAAGGAACCCCCCTCCCCCAGGGTCCCTGCAGAATCTCCAGTCGAGAAGGAACCTCACGTAGGTGGTGGCAGAAGGTCATATTCAGAGGGCCCCCCAGGGAAACTCAAGTCAAGAAGGGACCTCACCTAGGTGGCGGAAGAAGCCCATGTTGAAAGGGACTCCCCTAGGGTCCCTAAAAAAACTCAAGTTGAAAAGGGACCTCACCAAGGTGGAGTCAGGAGCCCATGTTGAGCAGAAACCCAAGTTGAGAAGAAACCTCATCTAGGCGGCGGCAGAAGCCCATGTTGAGAGGGACTTCCCCCAAAGTCCTTGCATAAACCCAAGTTGAGAAGAAACCTCACCTAGGTGGCGACAAAAGCCCATGATGAGTGGGACTTCCCCCAAGGTCTCTGCAGAAACTCATGTTGAGAGGGACTCCATCCAGGGTCCCTGCAGAAACCTATGTTAGGAAGAAACATCACCTAGGTGGAGGCAGAAGCCCATGTTGAGAGGGACTTCCCCAAAGGTCCCTATAGAAACTCAAGTTGAGAAGGAGCCTTACCTAGGTGGCAGCAAAAGCCCATACTGAGAGAGACTCCCCCAGGGTCCCTGTAGAAGTTGACATTGAGAAGGAACCCCCTAGGGTACCTCGCAAGAAAGTGACATTGAGAAGGAACCCCCCAAGGGTTCCTCAATAGCAGAAGTTGACATTGAGAAGGAACACCTCAAGGGTTCCTCAACTGCAAAAAAATGACATTTGAGAAGGAACCCCCTAGGGTTCCTCAATAGTAGAAATTCATATTGGAGGAGGGACCCTCAAGGTCGTCCCACCTCAGCTCCTAGAAAACCAAGTTAGGATGAGGGGGTGGCTACCATAAGCAACCTCTCATCATGAAAAGTCATTCTTTAAAAGAACAGAAGTGATAATACTTATTTTCTTGAGAGGTTTCCTAGTTGAGCAAGCATGGCTCAAGTAGGCTAGTTGGTATCTCTTGGGAGTTTTGGCTTGGCGGTTAAGGGACAAGGTATGTTGAGAAAGATCAACCACTTATCACTATAGAATTGATAGAATAACAATAGAAAGATACTAGGGTTGCCTAGTCCTCACACACCTCACAGTAAGACACAACCAGGGTGAGCAGCCAAAGGGTTACTCACAAAAAAATAATTGTCTAAAAACTGATTTCAAAGGAGAGGGTCCTCTAGGCCCCTCTGAAGAAAAATAATTTTAGAAGGGGGTCCTCATGAGCCCCCTCAAGCTTACAAAGATTTTAGAGGAGGTGGTCCTTGAGACCCCCCCTCAAGTTTACAAAGTCGGTACAAAAAGTTATCGTTTAAAAAGATATTTACCAAATTAGATATTTTTTCTCCATTTGGAGATATATTTTCTTTTTGAATTTGGTTTGCACCAGGTGACACCTATCTGAGATATCATGATGCTGCACAAAGGGAGGGACAAATGGTACACTGCAGACCTTATCCCTCGCCAATCCTCTAAGTCTTTTTAGCGCCAAAAGTGTCAACCCAGCCCTAGTGCCCAAGTATAAATAGGACCCTTTGTTAAGGTCAAAGATAGATAGAAAAACTCAATTGCAAAGTAACTCTGTCAAAATCACACCAGAGCCTCTCTAGTATTCTCTTCGTGCTCTCTCTCTAAGTGCTGAGTGCCTTGTTATTTCACTCCCCACTGATAGCCATTACTCTTAGGAGTCCCTCTTGAGAAAAGTTACTATTATTTTTATGAATTTCATCTTTGTTGCAGGGTGTGATCTCTAGCTTGAGTTCCATTATTACCAGAAGGAGAAGGTTTTAGCAGAAGCTACTTTAGAAGTTCTTGAGAACCTGGCAGAGAGCGTCCATTGGAGTGGGTCAAGCCTCACCCTTTCTAGTTATTCATAGAACCTAGTCTCACTACCCTCCTACATTTGGCGACTCCACTGGGGAGGTATTCTCACTTTCATGGACAAAGAAGGTTTGACCGTGTCTAAACAGCTCATTTTTATGTCATTCCAATTGGGAATGGAGCCCACAGTGAGCATACTACTCGAGAAGAAGTTGTGGTGACAGGAGCCAAGGCACCTGCCCCTCAGGGAGGGCAGATCATCTCGTCCACAGTGGCTCCGATGGAAGGTATAAATTTCATAGCGTTGTTTTTTAACTTCTTAAATCAAAACAATGAAGACCTATTAAGTTTGGGTCAAGGTTGCATAACACTAGTTGTTGCCCCCTCCGGAGGGGTAGCCACCCGAGTTGCAATTCCGGCAGTGACGATTCCACCGTGAAAGGTAGTACCGGAATAATTCATAACACTGCAAATCCCATGCAAGGAACCTTCACTAATCTGGATTCCCAATGAGGGACCCCCGATAATACTAGTTCCAAGAAAGGAACCCCTTGTAGCAGGAAGCTTTCGCAAGGAACCCCCGACGATGGCAAAAGTCATGGCTGATGAAGAACCCCTCTTGTGGTTGAGGAACCCATCATGGCCACCATAGCATCTGGTGAGGAACCCCCTCGCAATCGTGGTCGAGTAACTCATGGTGAAATTATACCCATACAAGTGACCCCTATGAAAGGAGTCACCCCCTATTCCAGCTAGTGGCGAGGAACCCTTAGGGGTCCTCGCCCCAAATTACAAACCATTAAAAGCTATAATCTCTCCCTCCAACTAAAACCCAAATGACCTTGTAAAAATTACCTCTGACAAGGAACCCTCGCCAAACTGCATCGGTTGCAAGGAAGTCAGGGGCGGTAATGCCGTCAAGGAACCCATGGGCAGTAATGGCATGCGAGGAACCCAAAGGCTGCGAACCTCTAACATAAGAAATGCTACCAGATTCCTTAATAAGCGAGGAACTCACCAATATAGTGGTTCGCGAGGCACTTGCGTTTACCAGCATGCTCCTCATAGCAACAATAGTTGGCAAGGGACCCCCATATATGTTTTCCTTAGTCATCTAACCCCCCATATCTGACACATAAGTAACGCACCACGAAAAATGGCAATCGCGAGGACCCTTTTCTAGCAGCAAAGCCTAAGAAATTGATGGGCGACAAGGAGCCCCTATTAACATTGGCAGTCGGCGAGACACCCTCAGACCTGAGGTTGACACGCGAGGAACTCCTATTAGTGCTGGCAGTTGGCGAAACACCCTCAAATATGCAGTCGATGCGCGAGGACCCCCTATTAACATTGGCAGCTGGCGAGACAACCTCAGACATGAGGTTGATGTGCGAGGAACTCCTACTAGTATTGGCAGTTGGCGAGGGACCCTCAAATATGCACTCAACGCGCGAGGGATCCCCTGTAATCATGGCAGGAGCAACTATTAGCAAGGGACCTAGGTAGTGGGTCCCATAGTTGAAATTCTATGGGGTGAACAACCCCAGATGGAAAACTCAAACGAGGAATCTTTAATAGACTCGTTCCTTAATGAAAGACTCACAGTAGCAATCGTTCCAAGCGAGGAATCCTCGAGAAGCTGGTAGCTCTCGCGAGGAACCACTAGGGTCAACACCTCATGAGTGGAACATGTAGCTTCCCTCACAAAATGTGAGGGACCCCTTGAAATTAGAGCAGTGAGCGAGGAGCCCCCAATTTCAAAAAACTAGTCATGGAACCCTTTGTAGTTGAAGCATTAGGGAAGAGACCCTTTGTGGTCGTGCAACCCTTAGCCATCACCAGAACCTCTGATGAGGAACCCCTTGCAACCACACTAGCAGTTGAGGAATCCTTCACCATCGTAAAGGCATCAGACGAGGAACCCCTCATAGACAAAAATGTTATTAAGGAACCTAATTGGCGAGGACCCCCAATGATAAATGCTTCAAAGTCAAATTTTCGGTCGAGGAACTCGCCGTTACCAGATCCTCTGATGAGAAACGTTTTCCAAAAAACACCCAAAATGAGGAACTCATCTTGATAAGCACTTCAAACAAGGAACCCACCTCGACTAATAGTGGACGCGAGGAAACTTTGATGGTTGAGGAACCTCTAGTGGTCGAGACAACAAGCATGGAACCCATTGGGGTCAAAATGAAAAATGAGATACCCCTAAAATGAGAAGCCTCGGATGAGGCTCTCGCGGCTATAAAAACTTCCAGCGAGGAACCCTCTAGCAGTAGCAGTACTTGCGAGGAACCCTATGGTAGTAACAACACTTACACGGAGGCCTCTGGTGGCAATCTTTTAGCAGTAACGATTATGAAAATCCCGCAGCGACGTAGTGTTCAGATGAGGAACCCCTGAACCATTTAAACTAAAAAAAATTGAAGCGACTGGAATATAGACAGAAACTCCGAAAATCCCTCAAAGAAAAGGTACACCAGACTTATGTTTTCCCTTTCTTAAATACAATAGTAGAACCTCTACTAGATTGGAAGAGGGTCCATGACATGAAGGTCTTTACTCATTATACTTGGAGGAAAATCCATCCCAAGGGAAAAGTATATTGAGCAAAGTTCTTACTAACACAACAGATAAATTTTTTACACCAGACCAGTAGGAGGTTATCCTCCTAGTTTTAATAATAATGAAAATTCAGTACATTTTTTTATTATTATACCATATAACTTCATAGCCTAGAGCACAAGTCCTAAACTCTATTCTCAAGAAAAAAATTTACTTGTCCAGTTTTCAGAAAATAGGGAGAAATAGGTCTACCCCCCTAAACGTGTTATTTTTCTAAGACAAAAAGGTTCCTAAGAAAAGTTGGGAACCAGGACCCTGCAGACCAAGGGAAATTTTTAGTATAAAGAAATAATTATTTCTTTACTTATGATATATGTAAAATTTTATTCGAAGTTCATGGGAAGGAGAAGGGCTAACCTCATCTCCTAGTTACTCCCTAAGAAATGGATGTGCATAAACAAAATGCCCCACAGTCACATGGGGTTGCTCTAAAAAAAATACCCCAAAGTCACACGGGGTTGCGCTAAAAAACTTAAAACTTGCTCAACTATGTGTAAGTAACCGTAGCTACAGGGGCAAGCTCGGAATGTTAACTTCCTTAACCTATAAGCAAGTACCCCGCAGTTAGAGGGGAAACTTCAAAATTTTAACTTCCTCAACTCATATATAAGTACCCCTCAGTTAGAGGGGTAGCTTCAAAATTTTAACTTGCTCAGTTATATGCAAGTAACCCACAGCTAGAGGGGCAACATACAAATTTCAAGTACCCCACAGTTAGAAGGGTGGCTTCCAAATCTTAACTTGCTCCGATCATATGCAAGTACCCCGCAGTTAGAGGGGTGGCTTCAAAATTTTAACTTGCTCAGTTGTATGCAAGTACCCCACAGCTAGAGGGGCAACTGCCAAATTTTAACTTGCTCAGTTATATGTAAGTAACCCACAGTCAGAGGGGTAGCTTCCAAATCTTAACTTGCTCAGATATATGCAAGTACCCCGTAGTTAGATGGGAAAATTCAGAAATGTGACTTGCTCAATTATATGCAAGTACCCCACAATTAGAGGGGCAACTTCAAAATTTTAACTTTCTCAGTTATATGCAAGTACCCCGCAGTTGGAGGGGCAACTTCAAAATTTTAACTTGTCAGTTATACACAAGTACCCCACAGCTAGAGGGGCGCCTTCCAAATTTTAACTTGCTCGGTTATATGCAAGTTAGTACGCCAGGTTCTAAGGACATAGGAGCTCTTATAGTCTTGAGCAAGTGCCAAGTATAAATATAAGGTACGATAGTTTAGTCCCTGAGGCACCAGAGTGCTCACACTATTGAGCAAGTGTCAAGTATACATATAAGGTATAACACTTTTGTACCTAAAGGCTCCAAGGGCACTGGAGCGCTCATATTCTTGAGCAAGTGCCAAGCATAAATAAAAGGTATGATAGTTTAGTATCTCAATATCCAAGCGCACTGGACCGCTCACAGTCTTGAGAAAGTGCCAAGTATAAATATAAGGTGTGATAGTTTAGTACCTAAGGATCCAAGGGCACCAGAGAACTCACAGTCTTGATCAAGTGCGAAGTATACATATAAGGTATGGAAGTTTAGTACCTAAGGGCTCCAAGGGAACTGGAGTGATCACAATCTTAAGCAAGTACCAAGCATAAATATAAGGTACGAAAGTTTAGTACATCAAGATCCAAGGGCACCGGAGCGCTCACAGTCTTGAGTAAGTTCCAAGTATAAATATAAGGGGCGATAGTTTAGTACCTAAGGCTCCAGGGGAACGAGAGTGCTCACAGTCTTGATCAAGTGCCAAGTATAAATATAAGGTACGAGAGTTTAGTATATAAGGCTCCAAGGGAACCGAAGCGCTAACAGTCTTGAGCAAGTGTCAAAGTATAAATATAAGGTACGACAGATTAGTACCTAAGGATCCAAAAGCACCGGAGCGCTCACAATGCTGAACAAGTGCCAAGCATAAATAAAAGGTACGACAGTTTAGTACCTCAGGATCCAAGGGCATAGGAGCACTCATAATATTGAGCATCTATAAATTATAAATAAAAGGTACCAAAATTTAGTACCTGGGGCTCCAAAGGCATCAAAGCCCTCGTACTATTAACTTGTATTCTGCTCGAGAAGGGTATAATATTGAGAAGTCCTCAAGCCAGTGAAGAAATAGTGAAATCTTGATTATGATATTTCGTGGACAAGTCTCTCGACACTACAAGACACTTCTGCATGAGGGGGCTAATATTGAGAAGTCTTCAAGCCAGTGAACAAATAGTGAAATAACCTGAAGTGTGGGGATCCACTTAGAGTGGCTCCACCTGTCCAAAATTGTAAGTTTGAAGGAAAATAGCCTAGGGCGAGGGGATCCACCTTGAGCGACCCCTTTTCCTAAACTTGATGCAATAAAAAATGACTCAAGGCGAGGGGTCCATTTCGAGTGGACTCTCTCCCAAGACCAACATAAGTAAAAGTTTGAGGATGAGGGAGTCCGCCACTAGGGACCCCTCAATCACTCCAAATCGAACAGTGTAATGATGTAAAGGTATGAAACTTTTGCATTCCAAGATGAAGTGATTATTTTGTACAAAACCCTTTGGTCTAATCAACACAAAGACTTTTATATGAGGGGACTAGTGTGGAGGGGTGTCCAACTGCTATTCTAGAATAGCCAGGGGAAAGTGAGCCCACCTAGAGGGGCTCCTACTGCCCAAGTTAGCAAGAAAATATTTAGAGCAAGGGAGTCCACCTTGAGTGGCCCTATCATGAGGTGTAAAACCTAGATGAGGGGACTCACAGTGAGAAACCCCTCTACCTAAGATAGAAGGCCACAAACAAAGTCCAAGGACGAGGGGCTCACCGCGAGCAATACCTCTACCCAAGATAGAAGGCCACAGACAAAGGCCAAGGATGAGGGGATCACCGCAAGCAACCCCTTTACCCAAGATAGAAGGCCACATAAAAAGGCCAAGGACGAGGGTCTCACCACGAGCCCTCTACCTAAGATAGAAGGCCACAAACAAAGGTCAAGGGCGAGGGGCTCATCGTGAGGAACCCCTATACACAAGATAGAAAGGCACAGACAAAGGCTAAGGACGAGGGGATCACCACGAGAAACCCCTCTACCCAAGATAGAAGGCCATAGAAAAAGTTCAAGGACGAGGGTCTCACTACGAGCAACCCCTCTACCCAAGATATAAGGCCACAGATAAAGGCCAAGGATGAGGGGGTTAACTTTGAGAAACTCCTCTACCTAAGATAGAAGGTGTAATGACCCCATTTTCTTACGCCTATACATAATTGTCCTCTTTCAATTTCGTCACACTTACTATCTAATAATGATATATTATTACATATATGATATTTTGAGTTCTTAATACGACAAATCCCATTTTTAAATTTGAAGAATCAACGGTAAAATGGGTCAAGCTGATATTTTATGGCACATCCTAAGCTAAGTGATAAGTTTTGGGGTAGAAAATGTAATTTATGAAACTTTAGTGACTTGGTTTTAATAAAGAAAGTTTTAGGGACCAAAATGAAAAAATTAAAGGGGCCTTTTTGTAAATAAAATATTTCCAGGGACCTAAAAGAAATATTGAAAATATATGGTGTGAAATTACCAAAATGCCCTTCAAGAGCAAAATAACCCTTACACCCTTAATACCTTTCCACCTCATGCTCGACACCTCATGCTTGGTTTTGACACCTCCACCACACAAGTGTCATCATTAGAGGAGAAGCCAAAACACGTGTCGTCGTTAGAGGAGAAGCTAAAATACATGTCGCAGTCCAGTGAAATAAGACTGCAAGATGCCTCCGTTACGCGACACGTCAATACTGACTCCCATTGTAAAAGATTGGTCATCATGGACATGTGTCAATGCCGTGATATCTTAGGAAAACTTTAAATAGGGCCTTTGGGGATCATTTGAAACTCACACCAATTCCTTGAGAACTATAGAAACAAATAGTGAGAGAAAGTGTGAGAAAGTTTAAGAAGAAGTTCTTAGGGATATTCATCTTAAGGTAATCATAATGTTATAATGCATCTTTATAGTTTTAATTTA